>JANBXA010000651.1:100640000-101130000 GCA_030556225.1 Cricetiscus sungorus | reverse complement strand
GGCCTGGCACCAAGCAGTCCTCACCTTTGCTTTATGAAATTTAGTACTGACAACAATTCTAATTTTCCTGGATACCCGCAATAGAAATAGAAAGATTCAGATTGTATGTCTGTGGAGCACAACGAATATCACCAAAGCCTCTTCAGGTCTCTATGTTCTTTCCCCTTTCACGAAGCTTATAAAGTACAACTCAGCCTGAGCAACCCTAAAGCTGGCTTTCTGTGAAGAGCCCTCTGAGTACTTCTGTACTTCCCTGTGAAGTGGATTGCACCTAAACTACAAGAGAAGGCAGAACTGAAGAGGTAGGTAGCATCAGGCTCAGAAGTGCTGTTTATAAAAGACAGACAAGGGGGTAAGTGATTTGGTCACCTTGGGCTTAATTGAAGTCTGCATGCATTAGGTTTTGGATAGGAAAGGCAGTAAATACTGGGGATTAAGAAGTTTACTAGAAGAAATTACTAAAGCCAAAAACAGACAGACAGAGGGGCAGCAGCATGCCAGGGACCCCAAAGAGAATTAGGACTCTAGCAGCAGATGCAGAGATGCTGGGCCTCTGGAGAGAATCAGATCCTTCCATTAAAGGTGAGGGAGCCCCTTTTCATACCATTTTTACAATGGGAATGTGTAGCAGGCTTTCTTGGATTGCTGACCCCCTAATCATGATATGGAACTTATAGTTAATAATGAATACTCGACCTTAGTTTAGGCTTGTCCCACTAGCTCTTATAACTTATATTAACCTGTTTCTCTTCATCTGCATTTGCCTCGAGTTTTTTGTCTTTTGTTTTGTTTTTGGATTTTCATTTGTTTATTTTAGGTTTTTTGTTTTGTTTTCCCTTTCTTTCCTTCTGTATGTCCTACCTTTCCTGCTTCTTCTGTATCTGGCTGGCTGGTATCTGCCTGGCTGCCTCTGGATGTGTCTCTTTTTCTCCCTCATGTTCTCTCAAGTCTAGATTCCTTTTCCTGCTTATTCTCTCTGCCCTTCAGCCCTGCCTATCCTCCACTGCCTGGCTATTGGCTGTTCAGCTTTTCATTAGAGCAATCAGGTGCCTTAGGCAGGCAAAGCAAGGTACCTTTACATGGTTAAACAAATGCAGCATAAACAAATGTAACACATCTTTGCCTAGTTAAACAAATGCAGCATAAACAAATGTAACACATCTTTACACAATTAAACAAGTGCAGCATAAACAAATGTAACATGTCTTTGCCTTGTTATACAAATATTCCACAACAGAAGAGGGCTTCATTGCAAAAGCCTGCAGCTAGGCTGTCTGATTCTCATGCAGGAGCCAGGGACTGGAGTGGGGAACTGGATGTGGCACTCCCAGGTTAAATGTCCAAGTGTCCTAGCTAAGGACTCATAGACAGTGTCCCAGTAGGTTGCCTACAATGTGTGGAAGAGAAGGCCTCAAAGAACCTGGATTCTAACATTACATTCATACAAGATCCCCAGCACCCACATAAGTGCCAGCCCTGGGGAGACAAAGGCGAGGACCTCTGTTTGCTGGCCAGCCAGCCAGCCAAGTCATCAGACTTCAGGTTAAGTGAAAGACCCTGATTCAAATAATAGTAATGACAATGTGGAAAGTGATTAAGGAAAACCCATGACGTTGACCTCTGGCCTCCACATGTATGTGCACATATGTGCATATATACACACATACACACACGGAGAGAGGGAGAGAGAGAGAGAGAGAACAAAAACTGCTGGTGACAATGAAGAGAAAAACAAACTCTGATACATAGCTGGTATGGCTGTCGGTTAATACATGGTGGAGAACAGTATAAGAGCCCCTCAAAGAACTAAAGATAGGTCTACTGTCTTAATTGGGGCTTCTACTGTTGTAAAGAAAAACTATGGCCATGGCAACTCTTATAAAGAAAATATTTAGTTGTGTGGCTCACTTACAGTTTCAGAGGTTCAGTCCATTATTGTCATGGTGGGGAGCAGGGTGGCATGCAGGCAGACAGGATGCCCGAGTAGCTTAGAGTCCTATATCTTGCAAGCAACAGGAAGTCGACTGAGACACTGGGCAGTATCCTGAGCGAAGGAAACCTCAAAGCCAGCCCCCACAGCAACATACTTCCTCCAACATGATTATACCCACTCCAACAAAGCCACACCTCCTAATAGTGCCACTCCCTATGAGCTTATGGGGGCCAATTACATTAAAACTACCACATATACCATGTAATCCTGCAATTCCTCATCTGGCTAGCTTTCTGTGGTAGTATCAACTTGACAGGCTCTCAAATCAACAGGGAGATAGGGCTCTGGGCACACTTGTAATAGGCTATCAAGGGGTTGGAAAGATTTCTCCGTGGTTAAAGAACTTGCTGCTCTTCCACAGGACCAGAGTTTCCAAGCATCTGTATCAGGCAATTCATAAACTCCTGTAATTCTAGCCCTTGGGACTCTAAGGCTGTCTTCCTCAGGGACACTCTTGGTCTTACTACCTGTTCTCTTCAGCTGTAACTCAGCCTCCAGCTCCCTTCAAGTCAGACTACATGATGTACCAGCTCATAGAGTCTGATGTCTGCCACCTGTTCACCTACCTCATCAAGTCAGTAACTTCACTTTCAGGTACTGGCCCTCAGCCAGATTGCCTCAGCATACCAATTGACTAGACTGTACTTGAGTTAGAATCAAGACACAGTACTGGCCAGGATGAAAGCAACAAAATCCTAATAGGCTTAATATTTTCAATTACATGTATAACCTGTCTAAACACTGTAGATCATTGTTGGTAAACTTTGGATCTCAGGCATGCACAGAAAAACCCAAAAGCATTCAATACTGTCCATATTTCAGTACATAATGGGACTTCAAAGGCAAGGGATGCTTCTTTTATTGACATAAATGCAAACACAGCACATGAATCACCTAAAATACATCATAAGTCATAACCTACCAGCAAGGGTTGTCAAAGCATCAAAATATAGTAGAAGGTAAAAAGCAGTCAATGCTGTTCATTAAGACTGTATAACAGGGAATTTTTTGAACTCAGTGACACAGTGCTTATTTGGTGAATAGATTTATTTATTTATTTATTTATTTACTTACTTACTTACTTACTTACTTATTTATTTATATATTTTCCTGACAAACAAACCACTTCAAAAAAGCTGTGTGTGTGTGTGCGTGTGTGTGTGCGTGTGTGTGTGTGTGTGTGTGTGTGTGTGTGTGTGTGTGTGTTATAGAGAGGGGGGGTGGTAGAATTACCACCTCTTGATATCATCATGACCATACTTTATCTTTCCCACTTCTGAGGCAAAAGGCCGGCCACTCCCTCAGGCCCTCAACAATTGGACCTAGCAAAGTGAGAACTCTCCAAAATCTATCTAGACCCAGATATCTAATACTAAGTAATACCTCATAGCCAACAAGGCCCAACTTTCCCAGCAGCTTGGTAAATCAGCAAGCCACCCAGTGACATCTTTAACCTTACTGTTTCTTCATAGGTTCTGAGGCACCCTGTGCAAACAAAACATGTGCACAAACATGCTAGTTGGGTTTTGTCATGTAGACACAAACCAGAGTCATCTGGAAAGAGGGAACTTTAAGTGAAGAATTGCCTCCCACAAATTGGCCTGTGGGCATACCTGGAGAGCATTTTCCTGATTAATGCTTGACATAGGTGGTTCCAGCCATGGGCAGGTGGTTCCTGATAGTCTAAGAAAACAGGCTGAACAACCATGGGGAACCAACAATTTGATCAGGGTTCCCCTGTGGCTCTTGCTTCAGTTTCTGCCTCCAGGTTCCTCCTTGAGTGCTTGTCCTGACTCCCTCACTGATGGAGTGTGATGTGAGGGTGGAAGATGGAACAGACTCCTCAAACTGATTTTTATCCTGATGCTCATCCCAGAAATAGAAAGCAAACTAGAAAAACAAATGATTATTAGATTAGACAAAATGTTACAACTCTCAGGCCTTACTACATGGTCACACTCAGACACATCATAACAACAGTATAACTAAACCTAAAAGATACTTCTACTTCACTGAACAAAAACATCTTTCTAATACTTGACCAGCCATACCAGTAAAAATTAAGCACTTTTTCCTTTCCTACACAAGTAAATATGATTTACTGAAACCAGAACTTCCCAAAATGTGTCTCAGTTTCTGTGATACTCAGTTTCATGGTCTAGAAAGTTTGGAAATGATGCACTTAAAATAATATATGATGCATCTGAAAGATTCTGGACAGTGGAGAAGCAATTGAACACTATATACTATGTATTGGTATATGATTTATTGTTGTATTTAGGTATGTGTGTATATATAAGTAAATATGAAACTGGGCAGTGGTGACATATGCCTTTAATCCCAGCATTCTAGAGGCAGAGGTAGGTGGATCTCTGTGAGTTTGAGGCCAGCCTAGTCTACAAACTGAGTTCCAGGACAGCCAGGATGGTTACACAGAGAAACCCTGTCTCAAAAACAAAAGAAGAATGCCAAGATGCCTTGCAGGCACCAGCGGGAGGCTGGGATAGTGGGCTAGGTTGAAGGAGAGTGGAGCAACAAGGCAGCCTTGAGAACTAATGAAGCAGTTTTGTCCAATTTGCTGTGGGCAAGTTTGCAGAGAAAGTTAGCAGAGAGATGTTTGTTGGAGCACTTCTCTTTTCTCATTCAGACACCATCCTTTTCTCACCCTCACATCAGCACCTGAACACACAAGCTTTTAGAGCTCTGCTTGTGATCCATTATTTAAGGAGCTTATGCATAATCCATCACTCTGTTACCTTCCTGTTCACATCACTGCTGCACATGCAAGCAGAACTCCTCACTGCACGGAAGTGCATTAAGGGACAAGGGGGAAGAAAATATTACTCATCCTGAGCAGAGAGAAAGGACAACCTGGACCACTGATGGGCCATCTATAGTTTTAAAAAACAAAAAAAAACCTCTCATCTATTCCTCCCTTGACTCAATCTTCCTAGTCACATGTGCTTTCCTCTCCTCCCCTTCTCTTTCTCCTAGTTCCCTCTCTACTCACTGCCCCCCCACTCCCTATATGCTCAGGAGATCTTGTCCCTTTCCCCTTCTGTGAGGGACCTTATATGAATCTCTTAGAATCCACCTTGTATCCTAGTTTCTCTGGTGGTGTGAATTATAGATTGGTGATCCTTTGCTCTAGGTCTAAAATCCATATATGAGTGAGTACCTACCATGCTCCTCTTTTTGTGCCTGGGTTACCTCATTCAGAATGGTTTCTTCAAGTTCCATCTACTTGCCTGCGAATTTCAAGATTCCATTTTTCCCCCGCAGAGTAGTATTCCATTGTGTAGATGTGCCACATTTTCTTTATCCATTCTTCAGTTGAGGGACATCTAGGTTGCTTCCAGGTTCTTGCTATTACAAATAATGCTGCTATGAACATAGTTGAGCTCATGTCTTTGTTGCATGGATGTGGATCATTTGGGTATATGCCTAAGAGGGGAATTGCTGGGTCCTGTGGTAGACTGATTCCCATTTTCCTGATGAACTGCCATAGTGATCTCTAAGAAGGGAGAGAGAGAGAGAGAGAGAGAGAGAGAGAGAGAGAGAGAGAGAGAGAGAGAGAGAATGAAAGAGGGAACCATTATAGGTTTGAAGAGAAAACTGAACCTAGAGAAATGTCCAGAGACCTACAAGACTGACCCCAACTAACAATTTGAGCAACAGTGGAAAGGCTACGATAAATGCCCTTCCCTGATAATGAAATCAACAACTAACTTATCCACCATCGTGGAGCCCTCATCCAGTAGCTGATGGAAACAGAAGCAAACACTCTCAACTAAACACTGAGTTGAACTGGAATCCAGATGCAGAGAGGGAGGACAAAACCAGGCTACAGAAACACATAGAGACAGCTGACCTGAACAAGGAGGAGCTAATGGGCCCCTGACTGATAGCTGGGAATTCAGCATGGGACTGACTCAGACCCCCTGAACATGGGTCTCAGTTAGAAGGCCTGGACAGTCTAAGGGACCTCAGACAGTGGAACCAGGATGTATTCCTGGTGCACTAAAGGACTTTGGTAGCACATCCCCCATGGAGGGATACTCCCTTAACCTAGAGACAGGAGAGAAGTCCTAGCCTCTACTCCAAATGACTTGACAGATTTAGATGACCCCCTCCTGGAAGGCATCTTTCTACATGTGGAATGGGAGGGGTGAGAGAGGAGGATGAGAGGGGGGCATGAGAGGGTGGGGAAGAGGGAAAGAGAGAGGGAGGGAGAGGGAACTGGGATCAATATGTAAAATAAAAATAAAAAATAAAATAGACCCACTCACCCAAAACATTAAAAGGAAAAAAAACATTATTTACAAAGCAATGTAACATAGTTAAAGCTATGGTAGGCAGACAGATTTGCATCCACATGGTCTTGTGGGTGAGTTATTTGACCTCCATGAACCCCATTTTCTTTATTGATCAAATAGACTCATCACTCTTTCCTGAGTGAGACATAAAAATGCGAGGATGTATATATATATATTGACCTGACCAGAATCTAATATCTAATCCATTCCCAGTAAGGACTCAATAAATGATGACAGCAACAGCAACCGTGACCATAGGAAGGCCTTTGATGTATTCTAACCACAAAACCAAAGGCGCTGGGATTTTCAAAATAATGAAGACATTGGCTGAAGCTTGGTGGTAGTGCACATGCTTAGTAAGTATGAAACTCTGAGTTCAGTGCCCAGCACCAAAAAGCAAATAAATAGAGGGAAACAGACAAGTAGCTGCTTCCCTGGGACAGCATGTGAGAGAGTGTTGTATAGAATGTGTGATTTATAAGGAAAAGCTTGGAAATCATCACTATATAAATAACTAAGAAGAATCAATTTGACAATGTAAATGGGAATAACAGAATAAATTTTAATAATAGTGTCACCACCTTCTAACATTTTGTTTGTCTAGTCTAGAAAGGAATTTCAGGAATTCAGAAATCTGTTACTTAAAGGAGCTGTGGCTCTGCTCATCTGTGTCCAGAGAGACTACCAGCCAAGCTCTGGAGTTTGGCACACCCAATGGCTCAGGGCTCAGCAGGGCTTTGCCTCCCAGGAGAACTCTTAGGGTGGTTCAGAATAGTCCTGAGTCTTAATAGAATTGTGTTACCAACACAGCAGTCAATTTCATACACCACATCGCATGAGAACCCATCCTCTATTTGCAAGGTGTCTGCACTGGAGGCAGAAAGGAAGTTAAAGACAACTAGGTCTCTCTTGATGTCAAAGCCCATAACAGCTTAGGAAAAAAACAAGAGCAAAGCTATCTTCTGCACATGAGTATGAAGGCAGGTCCCTGGTCCCCCATCTACATAAACTAACAGATTTTGAGTCCCTCCTACCACTCCAGGTCTTGCAATGATAGAAAACCAAGAATGAGTGGAGAAAGGGTGATTAGCATTTGTAAAGGGGGGATAAAAGGACAAAAGCATCTTCCTTTCAAGGGATTCTACCTCCAGGAACATCTCTAACTAAGTTTATAATTGTTAACCTACTCAATTATTCTACTAAAATCAAAGGACTAAAACACCATATCCCTCAATGGTTAGCATGTACAACTGCACATTCATTTTGCATCAAGCAAACCCTCATTGGGTTTCCACTATCTGGTAGGACTGCTGTAGTTGTTACAGACCACATGTAGTTGACATGGTATCCTAGTTTGCTTTTCTGCTGCTGTGGTAAACACCACGACACAAAACAACCTGGGGAGGGCAGTGCATATTTCATCTACAACTCTCAGGTCACACCCTATTATTCAGGTAAATCATGTCAGAGCAGGAGCTTAAACAGGAACCTGGAGGCAGGAACTGAAGCTGAGACTGTGTAGGAATTCTGCTTACTGTCTTGTTCCCTCTGGCTTGCTCAAATACCAGGCTCATCTGCCAAAGTATAGTACCACCCACCGCAGGATGTTCCTTCCTGTGTCAATTAACCATCAAGAAAATACCAACTCCTCAGACATGCCAACAGGAAAATCTCATGGAAGTAATTCCTCTGTCAAAATGCTCCCTTCCCAGATGACTGTACTTTGTGTCAAGTTGACAAAGACTAAGAAGCAGACATAACGATAAAAAAAACAAAATTTCCTGCCCATATAGAGTTTGTCTTCTCTATAATTATCAATAATATTATTATAATTATCATAATTATCAATGATAGAAGATTTATAGTTTAAATCAGTTTATAGCTGACTTAAAACTGGGTTGGAATACAAGTCTAAGTGAGTACAGAAAATGATGAATATTACCCACACAAATAAGGCCAAAGATCCTGGCCTATGGAAATGAGGGATGTATAAATCCACATACCATGCTGGGAATGGATATTAAACACACACACACACACACACACACACACACACACACACATCTGCATATTATATATTATATGTTATGTAATGACATATATAGCATATATGTTATATATTTGTGTTTGTGTGCTTATATATTTTTAAAAAAATAATCAAGTTTATTCTCTTAGGGATTGAAGCAGGACATGGCAGCCCAGTGTGTGTATATTTTTAATATTCATTCATAGCACTGATATTGTAATATATTATATACATATATGTTATCTATGTATACTATAGATAAAACATATAACCTGTATTTGTAACAACAATTAAAGAAAAAGAAGCCATGAATTGGAAGTGGTGGGGGTACATGAGAGGTCTTTAAAGGAAGAAAAGGAGAGAAAAATGATGTAATTACAATCAAAAAAATTAAAAATTATTTTTTAAAAAGAAGTCACTCAATGACAAATGAGGCTTTGCCAATTCTAGGTTTGTTCTATGCCTGCCAAATGAAATGGTAAAATGACAAAAATAAATGGACGCCCATAAAGTACTTAGCTAAAGCAACACTGCTGTCTTTATTGTAAGTCTGATGAGTTTCATTAACTATTTATTTACAGGAGCTTTGCTAATTGAAAAGGGCACTTGGGGAATTCTAAGAGGGTGCATGCTTTTAATGGGGGAATAAAAATTGAGTCTGACATTAGTTTTAAAACAAGTTGGGAGAAGTAAACTGCTAGAAGAAACCTGACAAGCTCTCTGCCCATGTCACCTGGTCTGAAGAGAGGCCCTGAGCTTATCTGCAAGCCTGCTACCATGGTCTCAGCCCAGCCAACTCAGCTAAGGAAGATCTGGGTCCATCTTCAAAAGGTTAGATAAGCATCAAGAACAGTTCGCAACTATTTGCTTCAGTTTCGTGTACATTAGCCTCCTGACTAGATTATATCATCAATTCTCAACAAGACAAAAAACTTATGAAGAATCATCACCTCCACTTTAAAGGAATAGTATTAAAGACTCTGAACTAACATATTCTCCTTCATTTTTGCCTACAGGTAGACTGTGGATGGAAAAAGAGAGGAACGAAATTGATGTAGAGAAGGAAATTGCTCTCATACCCCATAGTTTCACAATAACCTATTCCAGTGTCACTGAGAAGTTGTGCATTGTGAACGGTGGCTCTCTACTTCTTCGTGTCAGGTTAAGAGCCAGTCTTCCTTCCCTTAAGTCTGGTTGGGCTGGTGACTCTTGTAAGGAAGAGACTACAGTAAAGCTACCAACACCTTAAAGCTAGATCACAAAACACCCACTTAGCTAGACTTTTGCTTTGAGAGTTCCCTCCTACAATGTCAGGATCTGGCTGTTCTGAGGCCGCCGTGTGGAGAAACTTGTGCAAGTCCTAACTATATCTTTCAACAAGGCTAAACTGACAATAGCATCAGCACCCAATACTGCCACCAGGAGTACAGTGCCTGGAGGCCATCTTAGTCACAGGTCTAGAAGCTTCTATCAGAGGTGAGGCCAAATATTAGGAAACAGTTAAACTAAATCATACTTATCTAAGTTCATCACTCACAAGATCCATGAGGACACCAAAGGGTGTTTGTTTAATTTTTATTTTTTGTGTATTAAGTGTTCTGCCTGCCATCTGTCTGTGTACCACATAATGTAGTATCTAAATTATACAGAAGAAGGCATAGGAGCCCCTGGACTTGGATAATTATAAGCTACCATGTGTGTGCTCGGGACTGAACCCCAAGCCCTCTGGCAGAACAGCCAGTACTCTTAACCACTAAACTGTCTCTAAGCCCCACAAGAGTTGTGTTTAATACCACAATGGTTGGTGCCTTTTAATTTCCCAGCAATCCTAATAAGACATAGACTCCAACTTATTGCTATATTACAGTTTTAAGACAAGCTTCAGTACCCTGTGGTTGCAAAGATTCTAGCACATGATGTCAAACTACTGAAATTCATTAAAGAAAAGCAAACAAACAAACAAAAAATGTGTTGGTAATGGTGCTGCAAAGAAGCCTATTGTCCTGAATGTCAAGGAGGTTGTTTAATGACCATATGTCTTGTTTCTTGGGATTCAGACCTCCCAATGGTCATCACCCAATGGTTTTTGAGGAATTCATGCTTGAAGATGCCCATATTGGATTATATTTGCACCTGGACTGTGTAAGAGTGGACAAAGTAAGCTGAAGGACGGGCAATCATATGTCATGCTCTAGACCGTGGATATGATATAACATACTACATCAAGTTCCCGCTGCTTTGATTTTCTCACAATAATGGACAGTAACCTGGAATTCTGAGCTCAGATAAAATGTTCACTCCTCAGCTGCTTTTTGATTAGAGTGTTTCACCAAAGCAACTAGAACAGAAACTAGGACAGAGTAATCTGGAAACCCAAATGTTACAAATTCCTTTGTAACCCAAAAGTTACAAATAATTTTTTTTTGAGTTCTAACATGAGGACAAGTAGAAAATCCCACATTTGACAACAGGTGATTGACCCTGGTCAGATTGTAGGTACAATAAAAACATTGTGTAAAATTTTATGGTTGAAATACAAATGAAGGTCATGGTTAGACAAGTCACATCCAGCTATGACACCATGTGCATGTAAAGCTTTCAAAACCTAAATTACATTTGCCCCATGCACTTGTTAGATAAAGGATGGCTGACAAATTATTCAGAGGAGGAGGTGTTTGGGCAATCCACTTATGTATGAATGGAAGGCTCTCAGTGGAAACCTGTGGAACCTTGGAGGAGCTGATGGTGGGAAGCAAAGCAAAGGAAGGAAGGATGTGGTTCCATGAGTCTGGCTTCAGCCTGATCTGTGGGGGTTCCTGAATCACAGTGCCTGCTCAGTCTTTGAACAAGAACACACAGTTCTTTTCCCTGTTGACCATTGTCCCAGGGCTGGGGAGCAGGGAAGTTTGACCTCAGCAGCTACTTTTGCACAAAGCCAAGCCATCCACACAGATTAAGCCTGCAAGAGCAACAACCACCTGGTGCTCGGAACCAGTGAGAGTTGTCTGCCCTCATAGATATGTGTCTTTCACTTTATGTAAGGTAAGGGCAGGCAATGAACACAGTGAGGCTGTTGGTAACTGTGGCCTGTAATAATTCATAACTAAGACTGAAATGTCTCAATGCAGAGAAATCAATGATGCCTAAAGAGATGAGAATGCTCACTACCCAGGTGTGATGTTCATACAGTGTACACATGGACCTAGTGGTGCTAAGTCCCTTCCAGATGTTTATGCTCTGCTCTGAGACTTAAACGTATACACCTGGCTTTTCTAAACTATATTCTGAGATTTTTAGAAGATGTTCTCCTATATTGTACTATATTTGTCTTTTCTGGCCAATTTATCAAGCACGTGACAAACCCTGGGGGACAAAAGAGACCTCAGGTCTGGAGGGCCAAGCAATCTGGAGTACATGTTCTGCCTGAGCCCTGCTGTGACATTCCCTGCATCACATTCATCCTGCTCACGTAATCACCAAGCTGCTGCCAAGCCATCCTGTGGGAACACTAGCTCTTCTCTGTAGCTGCCTGTCTTAGGTCAGGCGATTATGGCTCCGGAGACAGATGACAGTATCATGAGAATTCAGGAACAGGGCCTTTGAGAAAATGAGAAACATCTGGCCAGGTTGGAATTACTCTTTAGGCTTCGTTTTTTTCCTCATTGTTTTCTGCCATAGTGAACTCTTGACACCTTATTTTGGCAAAAGGAAGTACCCTCATGGTTCTGGATATTTTGTGCAATAAAAGTGTCTGTAATTAGGCCAGACATAGAGTCCTAGAAAAAGAGATGTTGACGTTGCTGGATGTCTCTGCTTAGGACTAAGTTCAAGTCAAAGTGTTTTCCATTAATTTCTCTCATCCACCTCTCAATGAGACACTTGAAGGCTAAGCATTGTGGTGTCCATTTTGTGCAGAAAAATCTGATGCTTAAAAGTGATTTAACTACAGCATCATAGCAGCTAGAATCTGTGTGTAGAATTGTCCACTCGGGCTTTCTACCCCGTCACCCTGATCTCTACCACACTGCACAACCTTAGAGGTATATTGAAGAGACACAATGTAATGGAGCCGTGAAGTCATTACAAATGAGTCATGGTTATGGTAGCCACAGCTGAGACCAAGAAACAAGCCAGAGAACAAAAATTAAGAATTCATCTCTGAGCACTCAGAATAACGAAGCCTAAGGATGAAGGAAATATTTTCAGAAGAAAATATTTCAGAAGAAACTCTCTTCTGAGTCCCTACTGATGTTCACAAACCTCTATAGAACAGCATCCCATATTTGTGCTAATCAGCTTTCTGTTACTGTAGCAGATGCCTAGGGAAAATCAATTTATAAAGAGACAAGGGTGGTTTTGGCACACCCTTTGCATTTTCATTCATAATTGGTTGTCCCTGTTGCTTTGGGCCTATCAGGTGCATCCTGGCAGGAAGCCTGAAAATATTCCCTTTAAAATTTAGTTTCTCGGGCAGGCGGTGGTAGCCCATGCCTTTAATCCTAGCATTCAGGAGACAGAGGCTGATAGATCTCTGTGAGTTCAAGGCCAGCCTGATCTACAAAGCTACACAGAGAAACCCTGACTCGAAAAAAAATTCCATAAATAAATAAATAAATAAATAAATAAATAAATAAATAAATAAAGTAGTTTCTCTTCCATATAGTCAAACAACATTCACTTCCCAAATGCATTTCTCATAAGCTGTGATACAAAAGTGCATAGAAAATGTTTGTTCTTAAAGAACCTGTAACCATTCCGCAGCAACACATAACTCATTGCCCCCCAGCCCATTGATTTATTTCATTGTTTTTGTAAAGCTCATCTTCCAGGAATGTGGTGTGTTGGTAGACAACTAGGTCAGTTTCAAATTCCTTCCTGTACTAATCTTGAATGAGAAAGATTTCAGAGCAGCAACTGATCTGCAACTATTGCCTCATTCAGGTTTCCAGCAACAACTCCAGACAGCCAGGGAGAAGGAAGCAGTTGCTTTGCCATTTACATAGTTCCTTCCCAGCAGAAGATCCTAGATTACCTTGTAAAACTTAAAATGCAGAGATGGCTAAATTAAACTCACCTCTCCCCCTTCAGACTTTGTGTCAACCCACCTTGGTATAACAAATACCCAGATTTAATCAATTTAAAAGATTTGTATCAGTTTATGTTTTCAGCGCGTGTCTGCTTGGTCCTGGCACTCTAGGTCTATGGCAACACAGTACATCATGATAGGAGTATGTTGTGGAAGCCTGTTCCCCTCGTGACAGCCAGGAAACAAAAATAGAAGAGGGAACTGGGATCCCAACAGTCTCTTCAAGGGCATGTGCGTGGCTAAGGTTTGTGCCACTTCCAACAGTACCACATGCTAAGTAAGCCAGGCCTTCACACATGGGGCTTTGAGCAACATTCATAATCCAAACCATAGCAGCCTTGTTAGCTAATTTAAATAAAGCAATTATTCCTTACTACCCAACCCTCATTTTTCTCAATGTAATTTCTGTCACTCATCTTACAAAGATTATGTTATTAACCAAACAGATAGTCCCCAAGCCAATGTCAGTTTGATCCTTCTGCTGAGGTTGCAGCTGTTGATGTTGGAATTTGGAGAGTAGCGGGTTAGTTGTAGTTAGAGTGAGGTTCTTGCTATCTTTAGCTTTACAGCTGTTGGAAATGTTGATGCAGTGGTCTTTTTCTAAGAACCAGTCTTGCCTAACAAAAGCCACCTTGCTCAAGTGCTTGCTTCCTGCTCAAAGGTAGCCTCTTGACCTATATGGATTAGAAGCCTAGACTTCCTGGCCGGAAACCAGCAGCCTTGTAGAGCCATCATATGTAATTGTGGGTAACAACAGATGAACATTATATGAGCTTAAATGGATCAAGCACTCGACACATATTAAACCAGACAATCTTCATGATTCTATTATATTATGCCATTATTTCTTTGTATTTATTTTTATGTCTACAAAGTTCAAATTATTAGAAGACATCTGGGTTTGAAATTTTTAGAACTGTATATTTCATGAGGTGTTATGACCAGTAGATGGTTTTGTCCAATGCAAATCATTCCTTCTGTTTTCAAACATCCAATTGTAAAAATAATAAGGAGGTCTCTTTCAAGTGAGCTATGAGCCAAAATACACCTTGACTGATATCAGCATAATTAAAATACCATAGAAAATCATTAAATGAGCTGTTTCTTGGTGAATTCTATTGTTACTTGAAGATGTAGCTAAAAAATACTACAGGACTAAAGAAAAAATATCATAAGCATTAAAGTCACTGTGTACAGAGGCTTGACTTGTTAGTATGTGATCTTCCCCACCACAATCCACAGTTCGTCTTCTGTGTCCCCAAGCTCCAGGACACCTGTAAGCAGCAAGGCCTTCAGTCACATACCTGTAAGCCCAAGGCAAGGAAGAATTGAGCCCCATTAAGTCAAACATTGTAGACTAGCAGAAGGGCAGGTTGGCAAGGGAAATTTTGAACAGCCAAAAAAAAAGAAGAAATAGTGATTGCTAATTAGGATCTCAGGGCCTGCTGCAGGGGCTACCTGAGCTTGGCTCATGGACCTTCCAATCTTCAAGGGAGGCAGCAACTCACTATCTCTGGTTTCTCGGAAAGAGTGAAGTCATCTCATTCATTTGTGAAGAACAGAGATGTGCCAAGTTATATAAATCAATTGCAGTATTCAAGTGGCAGTGCGTTTTCATATTGGATCTGTTTTCTGAGCAACAATCTTCCTGTATAAAAAGACTGTAGATTTAACAGGAAAATCAAGTCAATCTGCAAGGTCATTAAAAAGTGAGGAGAATTGCTGACTTGCTTGCAGGAAACTCTGGTCTGGATTTATAGACCTCTAGGGCTCCCACAAACTGCTACCATGGATGGTTGCCTTGATGAAAAATTTGAGATGTACAACCTCAGATATAGGATACTTTTATGACAATGGTGTCTCTTAAGCTATATACCCAGACCTGGTAAAGTAGTAGAACTTCTACCTTGCTCTATGAACTCAGCACAAGGAAGGCACCTTGAAGAACCTTCTGTTATGGCAGGTTTTTCCTGCCAGCTGCCGCCGGTCCTGCCGCCATGGTCCCACTGCCACATGAGCCCCAAATAACACTCAGAGACTCTGTATTTGATACAATCCTGTTGGCCAATTACCATTATTGTTTATGGGCTAGCTCTGTCTTAATTATTAACCCATTTCTACTTATCTAAGTATTTCCATGTGGCTCATCTTATCAGGGAGCAGTGGCTGGCGTCTTCCTTCCTCCCTGGTCTACATCTTGACTCCTCCCAACTACTTCCTCCTTCCTCCTAGTTTCTTAGTCCCTCCTATCTTCCTTTTCTATTGGCCACAGTGCTTTATTAATTAACCAGTAGGAGAAACATATTTACAGAATAACATCTCCCATCAACCTTCAGCAGTAGACACCCACACCCACATAGCTGACACCATGGCATGTGACCTAGTTAGGGTTTTTATTACTGTGAAAAGACACCATGACCATAGCAACTCTTATAAAGAAAACATTTAATAAACCTAGCTTACAGGTTCAGAAGTTTAGTTCACTATTGCTATAGTGGGGAAACGTGGTGGCAATGTAGGCCGACATGGTGCTGGAGAAGTAGCTAAGAGCTCTATATCTGGATCGTCAGGTATCAGGGGAAGAGAGTACTACTGGGCTTGGCCTCAAAGCCCACCCCCAGTGACACTGGCTACTCCCAGTAGCCATGCCTACTCCAACAAGGCTATACCTCCTAATAGTGCCACTCCTATGAGCCTTTGGAAGCCATTTTCATTCAAACCATCAAAGCATGGTTCACTCTTGTCTCTACTCTCTTCACAGTTTTCACTGCTGCCTTCCCTCTAGCAATAAGTTTGAGGTAATAAACCTGGCTTTTGTGGAAATAGCCATGTGCTTCAGAGAAGACATTCAGCTTACAGTAGAATATCTCTCTTTCTATCTCTATCTATCTATCTATCTCGTGCGTGTGTGTGTGTGTGTGTGTGTGTGCATGTGTGTACATGTTCACGTATGTGTGTTCATGGGGAAGACACAGACTAACTATTGCTTTCCAACTTATCTTTTGAGACAAGGTTTCTCACTGAACCCATAGCTCACTGTTTAGCTGTTCTGGCTGGTGAGGTAGCTCCAGGGATTAGCCTGCCTTCTCTGGCCCTACTTGTACATGTGTGTCAGGGATCAGAACTCAGGTCTTCACACTTTCACAGCTGGAATTTCTTCCCACTTCATTACATCCATTACAGTAGGTACTCTAGACTTGTAGAAAGATGCCCAGCATTTCTTGAAATACTTCCTTGGTGAGTAAGATATATGCTATACATACTCCACCAGTGTATAAGATTTGTCTAGTTATTTGGGTCCTCTGCTTTGCTTTATTTTCTGTGAGTGAGGCTGTCACTGGGTTGCCCGGTCAAAGCAATGGGCTTAAAAGATCTCCCTTTCTCAACCTACAGAGTAGGTGGGACTACATGTGTGCGTCACTGTTAAAAGTTCAATAAAATTTTTAATTCAAATATCTCTTTCAAACTAATTTATTGTCTTCCATCATCCAGTGCATCTTTAATGGCTGTTATTAATTATCCCACTAACAATATACAAAGAGACCACAATTCCCTTCCCATTCCTTACTTCTATTGAGGCATAAGTCTTACAGTTCCTGTTCTTCTAGAGTCAGTGTGTTTTGGTGCTGAAGAACACTGCTTTTTTTTTTTTTTAATTTACCCTCACCTGTATTTTTAAAATTGAGTCCAAAATGTGACAGTGTTATGCCAAGTGGCTTTGATAGACACACTAAAAGTAATCAGTAAATATTAAAATATTAACTGATTTTCCATTAAAGACAATTCTACCAGTGTGTTGTCTCCATCTTTGGGAGAAGCCTGGTGATCCCTCTGGTATGATATCTTACAAGACACAGGAACAGAGGAGAATCAGGGCTTACTTCTGTCAGTGAGCATTAGTCAATTTTTTTTTTGAGACAAGGTTTCTCTGTATTGCTTTGGAGGATGCCCTGGAACTTGCTTTGTAGACCAGGCTAGGCTGGCCTGGAACTCACAGAGATCCACCTGACTCTGCCTCCTGAGTGCTGGGTTAAAGGCGTGAGCCACCACTGCCAGGTTAGTCAATGTTCTTTAAAGCGTTGAGGAAACCAGGGAATGGCTCTTGACTGCTCTGGAAAATGGGTCCTTGCTGTTACAGAGGCCACAACTGCACATAGAGCTCCAAGAGAGCAGGCATGACCTCATCACTATGAGGGATAGCAACACTGCGTTCCACATGCACAGAGGGTTCAAAAGCAAATTAAAAACCAAAATATTATGGCCTTAGAAAAACTATCTCATCCAAAAAATATTGTAGTAAATGCCCAGTTATTTTAACCGAGAAGACAAAATCACTGCAAAATGGCCTCAGGGGGAGTGTGGTAGTTTGAATGAGAATAATCTCTGTAGGCTCTAAAGTCCAAATACGTGGTCTCCAATCTACGGAACAGTTGGGGAAGGATTAGGAGTTACGGCCTTGTTGAATCAGGTGTACTACCAGAGGTGAGTTTTGTGGTTTCAAAAAACTGGAGTCATCCCAGTGTTCTATCTCTTCCTCACAGACCAAGATGTAAGCGCTCAGCTGTTCCTGTCACCATGCCTTTTCCTGACCAATATGGACTTTAACCCTCTGAAACTACAAGCCCTATTAAATATGTTCTTTTATAAATTGCTTTGGTCATGGTGTTTTATCACCACAATAGGAAAGTAACCCATACAGAAGTTGGTACCAGGTGGGTGGGCTACTGCTATGATAGGCCTGATAGTCTGGGGAAATAGTGGGGGAGGGGGAGGGAAAGATTTTAGAATCTTGGACTAAAATAGTAGTCCAATGTGTAAGCTGAGTTTAATGGGTGATCCTAGTAGGAGCTTGATAGACAATATCACTGAGAGCAGTATGGGCTATGGAGGCCCAGCTCAAGAGGATTCAGAGCAGAATAATATTAC
This sequence comes from Cricetiscus sungorus, assembly GCA_030556225.1. Classification (NCBI taxonomy): domain Eukaryota; kingdom Metazoa; phylum Chordata; class Mammalia; order Rodentia; family Cricetidae; genus Cricetiscus; species Cricetiscus sungorus. Next base: position 101,111,653 of record JANBXA010000651.1, on the reverse strand, counting down.
CAGCTGGACTAGAGACCATTTCTGTGATATTTTTTGGCAGAATCTGTGGCTACCTTTTTCTCTTATCCTAAGAATAACTTCAGGCTAAATTGGAAACTCTGGACTAATTTCTTTGTCAGAGGGATTTCAAGACAACCCAATATTGATTCTGTAGTATTATTAGTAATCACTCTTATGCATGTCTATAACTAAAAACAAATGAGGTGAAAACAAGTAGTTTGACTATTAAAAGTGTACCAGGAAATATATTATAGAGACAAGATTTGTGCTGAAAGAGATTAGGAGATTAAGGAGAGTCCTGATCCAAAATGGAATTAAGGCAGGGGTGTTCTCAGGGTAAGACCCCACCCAGCCAAACTTCCACTTATGGAAAGAAAATGTTTAAGGATTTTTCTGCTCCTAAAAAATAGCAAAAAAAGAAAGCTTCTGAAAATGTGTCTCATTAGGGTCAGACTCCATCCCAGGTTGGCAGCCGCACTTGGCAGTGCTGTCCACACGGCTCTGGCTTTAGAGTAAGTAATGAAGGATAACCAAGTAAAAAAATATGGAATCTTCCTCTCTACCTAAGCAGGGTCACTGAGGCCAAGCATGGGCTGAAGGGGGGGGTGTCCCTGCATTGAAGCTGTAAAAGATTATTGTGTGAAGTTGTGAAACTGAAGTCTGGATTACATTGGAGACCCCAAGATGTTAGAATATCCAGGGCCATGAGATGTCTATCAAGGAGAGATGCACATACAGAGTAGAACAAGCCCAAGAGAGAGAAGTATGTTGCAGGCATCAAAACTAGAAGGAAAGAGGCAGCCCAGCCCTTTGACATCATGTGTGGAGCTAAAGGATTTGCATTTTGCCCTCTGTGTTTCCATCTTGCTTTGGTCCAGTATTTCCTCACTATGTCCCCATTTCTACATTTTGGAATGGAAATGTATATTCTGTGCCATTGCATATTGGAAGTATGTAATTTGCTTTTTTTTCCCCCGAGGTTTACAACTAAGAGATTTCCTTGAGTCTCAGAACATATATTGAACTTTGGGCTTTTAAGAAGTGTTGAGACTGAAAGCCAATGAAGAGATTTGAAGCTGAACTAAATGCATTTTACATTGTGATATAGCTATGTGCTAATAGGTGCCAGGGGGTTGAATGTGATGGTTTGAATGAGAATGGCTCCCATAGGCTCACATATTTTTATACTTGGTCCTAAGTTGGTAAAAGTGTTTAAGAAGGAGTATGAGGTGTATCCTTGTTAGAGGAGGTAGGGGCAGGCTTTGAGGTTTCAAAAGACCAGAGCCCTGTGTTTTCTCTCTGCCTCCTACATGCAGGTCAAGCTGTGAGCTCTCAGCTGTTCCTGCCATCGTGCCTTTGCTCCACCACCATGGACTGTAACCCTCTGAAATCATAAGCCCAATAAGATGTCTTGGTCATGGTGTTTTATTACCCCAACAAGCAGTAACTAATACAGAAAGTGAGAATCTTGAACATCTTCATTTCCAAGTAGATTAAAATCAAACAAACAAAAACAATTATGTGCCTTTATCTGCTTCCAATGTAGTGTAGAGCTAAAATCAGAATAGCTTGGTCCTGTTTTCCTACCCCTTTACCTCCTTAGAACAGAATCCACATTGTTGATACATTAAGGACTGCAGCCCTCAAGATATGAGAGCTCAGACAGGCAATCAAACCTGCTGGATGTCTATTGCCCAGGGCTAAAGCCACATTCATGTTAGTCTTCTGACGACCATTTTTTCCACACTTGGACTTGCTCCCCCTCACTGTTTGCCCAGAAGGCTACAAATCTTTCCAAAAGTATTATATGGCAGCCTGGAAAGAAAGTAGTATGTATCTGTGATTTATAGTCCGTTTGAAAAGAAAATATTGCTCTATTTTCCTGCACTTGGATTTTACTTGAATTCTGTAGTTAATCTTCCTGGGGAGAGTGAGACTCTCCAGGCTGCTAAATCAGTGGAATTTGTTCATCCTGGTCTCCCCTGACCATCTGTGGCACCTGGCACATTGACTGCTAAGCTCAGTTTAAAATACCACCTTCCATTGGTTTCCAGGAAAGAATATTCTCTGGATTTTTCTCCCGTGTTTTCTTTACTATCTTGTTTGCTGGATCACTAACCTCTGCCCAGTCATGAAATGCAATTCCTTTAAGTTCATTTATGGTTCATCAGCTTCACACTCTCTCAGGACCCATAACCAAACAATGCATCCTTGACTCCAAGACCCACATTTCAGTTGCCTTATGGAGACTCCACATTATGTACACAGCCCACTGCCCTTTAATTATGACCATTAGGATAACAAAAAGGGATACTTTACCATTATACATCTATAAGGATTAAGTAAAACCTCCATCAAACATCTGGATAACTTTGAAACTTAGGAATCAATCTTGTGTTTCTGCCTCCATGCCACCTCTGGATCAGAAGGGATACAGTTAGTACCTATTAGTCCAGGTTTCTGCCACCATTCTCACCCACCTAACATCTATGTCTACTGTTTACTTTGCCTGCATACTCATCATACAGGAGATGTTTTTCTAGAGAAGATACTGTCATCCTTAGTAAAAGTCATCTTGTGATTTAGTCAGTTCCCATCACTCAAACACCTTAGGAGTTAATGGAAATAAGTTGCAAAGACAACTTACTAAGAATATAGGGCACAGCTGTGCCGAGGGTTACTTGCTTTGGGACTTCATGTGAATCACTCCTGATGGTGGAAAGAACAAAGTGGTTATGGGGATTCAAAATTCTTGGCCAAATAGCTAATAAAAGGTCACACTGTCACATTCAGTCTTAGCAACAGGCAATAAATTTATTGAATTGGGTTTCTGCCCTTAAATTTAAAGGGTCAGATTAGTCACTTCAACATTTCAATTTTTCAAAACAAGTGTCTCTCTCTCTCTCTCTCTCTCTCTCTCTCTCTCTCTCTCTCTCTCTCTCTCTCTCTCTCCCTCTCCCTCTCCCTTTCCCTCTCCCTCCCCCTCTGAAGAGCAAAGAAAGCCATGATGCTAGACTTGTGCCAAGTTACTTTGCCAGGGTAACAAATAAAGACCTATGGGTGTTCAGGTGCTTTCCAAAGGGGAATCAGGTCACCAGTTTCTCATGACAGACAAAGGAGTGGCACTGTCATTCTTAATGCTTCTCAGAGCATAAAGAATAAGGCATAAAGGCTCCATGGTGCTAGGGGATGTGAATTCTAAAGCCAGGATGCCTATGTTCCCTCCCCCCCACCCCAGTAATCAACTGCTGTGTGGCCATAACATGTTCTGGACATTGCTTCTGCTGTAACATGGGGTAAGCACACAGAGATCAGTTGCTGTACACTGTAAGGGGGATCACACATGGGAAGCCTGTAAAACAATATCTAGCACATGGTTTGCCCTGAAAGACCTAGGGAGGGCTGTCAGTTACCTAAAGGGCTTGGAAAAAAGTAGGTTTTCTTCAACAACCTTCTGGATAGCCTGACTCATGAGTTCTGGGCAAGAGCCTGGAAGCTGCATATTCACAAACCCTGCAGGAGAATTGGAGAGTCACTGTTAGGGCAATCAAAAATGCCAAAACCATAGTCCAGGTCATATCATCTGGAAATGCAACATTTACAAGCTTCTTATTTTTCTTTATTGGTAGCTTCATAACTTTCCAGATGTGTTAGGTGTCAGTCCAACTAAATACCTTCTAAAATAATATCTGTGTATGTCAACTTAAAACTAAATTCTCATCAGGCAGTAGTGGCACACACCTTAACCCTAGCACTCGGGAGGCAGAAGCAGGTGGATCTCAGTGAGTCTTAGACCAGCCTGGTCTACAAAGTGAGTTCCAGAGACAGCTAGGACTGTTACAAAGACAAATCCTGTCTTAAACAAACAAAACAAAAAACCTAAATTCTGATATTTTATTTGTGACTTAACAGCTAAGTCACAATATTTTCTAATAACTTCTGGCATCCCATGAGACTGCCCTGATTGAACCATGACAGCCTTCCATTACATGGAATCAATGACTTACTTACCCTCATCTTTTCTATAACCTAACTCAATCTCTTAAAAAGCCATAGGAATAGAACAAGGATGACTCCGGTTCAAGCTGTCTTCCAGGATGACATTCTCCACTGAGTACAGCAGGCTCCCAAATCACACAGGTGGTTTGGGAAATTAACTAATGTTAAAATGTAGAGATAACCCAGATGTCTTTTAAAATACAAAGATCTTAGGCCAAGGACCACGTTTTATAAAATGTCTCCCAGTGACTCCTGAAAAAGCAACACATGCAACTTTAATTTCACCACTTTGATTTCAGAAAATAAGCTTCAGAAAATAAAGGCAAGCTATCATCTTTCATAGTATGTGCAGTGAAATCAGCACTGAATGGTGATTCTTGACTCTCTAAGGATCATATTCAAAGAGGAAGGCTGATGCCAAGAATGCAAATTTTATTCTCCTGGTATTTGTGAATGCAGATTTTTTTTAGATAGCAAGGCTATTTGACAAAAGATAGAAAATAATAGAATTATTATTAAGAAATTTACTCTTTGTGACCTTTAATGGCTCACTGACTAATCTTCACCAAAATCCCCATGAATTCTATCTGCAAAGAGAAAAGCTGTGAAGCTAATCTAGCACAGTGTGGGTTCCAAAGGCTGGAAAATTGAGGGATGCTAAGACTTTTGTAAATGTGTATTAAATACAGTTCCATTTGCACACTAAAAAAATTATAGCAATAAGACATTCTCTGAACTTTCAAAATCTTGTATTCAGAAAGCTACAGAATTTACTTTCAAGGCTCTTTGTTGCCATAAGAGCATGTGGGATTGTGTGTGTGTGTGTGTGTGTGTGTGTGTGTGTGTGTGTGTGTGTGTGTTTGTTTGTTTTGTTTTGTATTCTATTACTTTGGTGTGTCCGGCCACCTCACATGTACACAGGCATAAAACCAAAGGTCCTTCACCTTTCCCTACTCATCAGGCACAACGATCAAGTTAGTAAACTATGAAAGAACACATCAAATAATATGAAGTAAGGAAGGGTAAGAAAATGTACATAGCTGGTGATCAAAATTATGCACAGCAATAGCCTGTACCATCACTGTCATAAAAGACAATCACCTGTGCTCCTAAGCTAGTGGCTGGAAAATTGACTTAGTGGGGTATTATAGTGATTGTTTTTAATGGTGTGTGTGTGTGTGTGTGTGTGTGTGTGTGTGTGTGTGTGTGTGTATAAAATCTTCAAGTTTGCTAATAATACATATAATCATTTTCAGTTTGTGTGTAGGAATCCATTTAATGAAAATGAAAGTAACAGATTATTAATGATATGCAAATAAATAATACACACACACATATAACAATTACAATAACCTCTGAGCTAGAGGAACACACAGAAGAGTACAAAACACATTCATCTTGGTGATGGAGAACAGATACAAAGATAACACCAGGGGTTGCTAATGACTTCTGTAATTAATGAAATATGTCATTTTGCAATTTATTATGTGCTGATTTTATAATTTTGAAATTAAAGCAAAGACTGTGAAAATATAGAAACTTATGGGAGTTTTAGTTGGGGGTGACATTTCTTTGAAATAACCATCAGGTTATTTTTAAATTATCCTTTTCTGCCCATTTAGTAATGTGTATTTTACATACAATAGTTATTCACTTCAGAAATGCCTATTTATTGTAAAAGAAACCCCTCCTTTTCCAGGGCTGAGAGTTGGAACCCAGGGACTCACACCTGTGAAGGACTCTTTCTACTGTTGACCACACCCCTATAAACAACCTAGTACTTGACCAAAGTATTTCTGTCTGCTAAGTCCTAATGAGCTCACGGTAGTTTTCAAAAGAGTAAAAAAGGAGCATAGGGTTTATCTATAGTAAATAATTACGCAAACTTATCAATTTTATAATTCTGGGTAAGATTTACTGAGAGAAAGCACAGTGTGTTGGTAAAGCAGGCAATCCACAATCGGGAACCTGGGTCACACACCATCTTTACCACTCCCTGGTGCGTTTGAACACAGAGAAATCTCTGAGACTTTGTTTTGCTGATAAGGGATATGTGCTGAATAACTGCCCTGGCTAAAACATACACTATTGGTGGTGGTGATGGTACTGGTGGTGGTGGTGGTGGTGGTGGTGGTGGTGGTGGTGGTGGTGGTGGTGGTAATGTTGGTGGTAGTGATGGTGGTGTTTTTGAGACAAGATCTCACTGCGCAGCCTAAGCTAGCTTGAAGTTACAGGCATATACCACCATGTTCTACTTAAGCCTAGATTCCCAATTAGAACAATAGCAATATAAAATATACATTATTGAACCCATTTATAAATGAGAGAATCCAAACTCTGACTTCAGGAGTTGCCACACCCAACAATTGGATGGCCACATATTCCCAAGCCATTTTCTATGGTTTGGAAAAGAATTTTAACCTCTGAGTCATGTCTCAGCCTATAAGAACTCTTGTTTGAAGACATTCTCTTCAGGGCCCACAGAAGGCATGAGAAAAGAACTCTGACAGAGAATGATCTAGTGTTATCAGGAAGCATGTGATAGGAGGAAGGGGAGGGGAGGGAGAGGGCAGAACCTGTTGTGGGGCGCAGACCAGATCCCACAAAAGGCCAGAGATGGGATTACTACTTAGTTTCTGGCAATAGGAGCCAGCTTTGTGGTCCTTCCTTCTGCATCTTTGTAGCCTTTCTCCTGTGGTGGATTCCAAACAATTAATGGGAACCAAAGTGACAGCTTCTGGTATAATGCAAGATGACAGCCATGTGGGAAAGTCAGGTCAAGTTAACACCCAGAGAAAGACAAGGAAGGAGAAGGTTGTGCACTCCTGGGTGAGCTGCTGGCAGACACGAATGGACTGAGGATTCTGGTAGAGGTGAAACAAAAAAGGCAGTGTGCAGCTAACAGCCCATGTGCGAATGCCAGGAAGCGAACTTTCTTTCCCACCAAGGAAGGGGAACTTGGATAAACTTCTTCTGAAAATCTTAAATCATTTTTATCGATCTCATCACTTGACTAATCTAATTACAGTTTGCTACTAATGCCAGCGAACTGGGAGCCAAACCTCTGCACGTGGGATGATCTTCTGGCCCCACGGTGTCATGCTTTCTATCCAACCAGATACCTGTGTCCACCAAGGGTGAGTCTGAACCAGCCTCCCCTGGGTGTTCACAGGAGGGAGGACCACCAGGACGAGGAGCTTGCCCCCTTAGATGGCCAGGTCCCTGGGTTACACAGCCTGACCCTCCTGCAGATGTGCGTCAGCAGTTTCCTGGCATTATTGTATTTTTTTACTTCTGGTAACTGCTTTAAAAGAACAAAGCTCTTTGTTTAAAGGGGCCTAGGGACCTCATAATTGCCATGAGGCACATGAGTGGTTCCTATACTGTCTAAACAGTTTCTCTTTTAACATTAAATATTAAATTTATAATGTTTGGCCAAAGTGTAGATGCTACCTGGAAAGGGGAGGTGATGCTATCGGGAAGACTATAGAGACTGTGAAGAGAGACCTCCTGCGATACTTACCTCAGAACCACAGGGAAACCCCCCCCTCATGCACACCAGGGGGATGGAGAACACAAGCTGACCCGCACCAGCACCTGACAACAGATGGCTGGAAGCATAATGCGCTCTGGCTGCCAGTGCGTCTAGGGCTTCAGTCTCAGGCTGTTCTACTTGAACAAACTATGATTCATCTGCATAGCTCAGTTGGAGCCTGTGGATTCTAGCAGGAGCATTTCCAGGACCTTTAGCAGCTCCAGCCACTTCATGCAGGTGCTCACAGCCTTGGTGCCCCTCTTCTCTGATGACCAGGGTCTCTTTTTCTTCTTACCCAGAATTGTCCAGCTGTAACCTGAGCAGGAAGGTTGAGCAGCTCTTATCCAACCCCACTTCCACCCTGAGCTAATCCCCAGCTCTCGGAGGAGCCATCTGCTGAAGCCATGATTCATGAGGGCAGAGGAGAAGGATGAGGGAAACTGTACCAATTTTTAAAGTAATACTGTCCATTATTATTATTTATTATAATAGTCATTTTGCAGAATGGCTATGCTACAAAAGCAATCTGCCTGAGATTTCTAGATGCTAGCCTCAAACCTACAAACACATGTCTTTCACTAAGTCAAAGGGACACCAGTGCTCAGCAAGCCATGCACATAGTTCAGAAAACAAGATCTGTTCTATTTTGAAATAGATAAAGTTGGGATAGCAGAATAAAACAGCAATAAAGCCTAGTTTCTCAACCTAACTCAGAAATGCAGCTAACTCATTCTAGACTAGTTAAATAATTTGATCTTGTGTTTGCAGAATCCACTTCACACAATATATGCTCTTTATGTATGGATTAGATCGGTAGAAGGGGGAGGAAACTAAACCTAAAACAGATAAATTCATTTTTAGTGAAGCAAATGGTCACGATGGAAACATAGCTTTGGATTTAATGTTCACACTGGGTGTTACAGAGTTGTCACCATGCTCCCTGCTAAACTGATGTGTGGGTTTGCTGGAGGAACAATCTGAACTAACCTCCTTGGATTGCTTTTATTCTAATGTCATTGCAAGAACAGCTCATTTAGACCTCACTGTGCCCATAAAATACATATCAACTTGGTCATAAAAACACCAAAGAAAAAAATAATTATAATCCTGGGAAACAAATTTGTATCATTTCCTCCCGAAGTTCATGTGTTCAAGGTTTGGCCCCCAGTTTGTTTAGCCAATCTGAGAAGTAATTAAATCATGAGGCTATTACAAATATAATGGATATATCTATAATACCTTTTGTGACATGGAATCTGAATATAAAGCTTAAGCTAGCCCTGGACTCACAATCCACTGCCTGTGCTTCCTAAGTGCTGGGGATTACAGGTGTATGCTGCCATGCCTAGCTTAATGGGCTAATAATCTGATGTAATTAATAGGAGGTAATGGAAGCTATTGAATTGAGGGCCTAGTTGAAGGAAGTAAGAGTCTAGGAGTGTTTCCTAGTAGAGTTTTGTATTTTCCAGGCCTTGCCCCACACCCAGTCTGCTTTTTGAGGGCTATGAGCCCCTCTGCTCCATTATACCCCTCTGCCTCCCCGCTAGTTGGGAAATGTAAAGCCAAGTGGCCATGGGCTGAAATCTCCTAAACCAGGAGCCCAAATAAAATTGTTCTGCTTTAACTGGTTATCTTGGGTATTTGGTCACAAGTATGATGGTTTAGTTTGTTTTTTGTTGCTGTGATAAAGCACCACAACCAAAAGCAACTTAACGATCATGCCCCTTTAGACAAAAACTAATCAGCATTTTTTTTGGTATAACTTCTACAGAGTTCTGAAAGAACAGTCAGCTTGTGACTGTAGAGCTGAATCGCATCCTCAAGGTAACTTTGTGCACATGTTAACCACACCGACTGAGGATAAAGACCACTGACCACAAATTATGGCCAAATCAAAGCAAGCTTTATTGTACACACCAGAGAACTGGCTGGCTATCTCAACTAAAGCAGGGTTCAGGAGAACAGCCCTGAGCCAATTTCTCAATCCCCTTTTATAGCACAAAACCATCGGGTGTGGGGTGGTGGTGGATTTTGTGAGCAAGCATGGTTACAGAGAAGAGAGCAGAAGTTAAGAAAATCTTCCTGGAACGTTTCTAACAGAACATTCAATGGTTACAGTGGTGTGGCATAGCCCAGCTCTGAGAAACAGAAACTTAAAATGGAGCCAGGCTAGTTTCTCACACAGATTTGCACAGAGATCTAAAGAATAAAAGTTGGTTTTCCCCCTTCGATTCCTACACTTTTTATCAATAGAAGTTACGATATGGCCAACAATGAAAACTGTGAGTTTCCAAGAGTAATATAGCATGGGAAAGCATCAGTCCTAGTTTGATAGGTTTCTTTATTCACCTCTCACAGATGGCCTTAAGCTACCATTAGGTGACACTTGGTGAGCTGAGTACTATAGAACCTTCTGTAGCTGGAGATTTTCATCAGGATTGAGATCAGCTCTATCCCACCAGCCACTTCCCAAATAACCACTCTGGGACTTTTTATTAATTATAAATGCTCAGCTGATAGCTCAGGCTTATTACTAATTAGCTCTTCTTACAACTTAAGCTAACCCATTTCTATTAATCTGTGTGCTGCCCCAAGGTTCATGGCATTTTACCTCTCCTGCACATCCTGCTTCCTTTCCAGATAGCTGGTGACTCCTCTGACTTCTCCCTCCTTCTTCCCAATGTCCTTAGTCTGGTTCTACCACCTAAATTTATCCTGTCCAATTATTGGCCAGTTACCCAGTCTGGTTCTACCACCTAAATTTATCCTGTCCAATTATTGGCCAGTTATCCAGTCAGTCAGTCACAATGACAAATATTCACACAATGTAAAGGAATATTCCTCACCCTTCATAGAACTTCTCCAGTGGTGTATGACCACCCACTATACCCCATTTCCTAGACCTGTTGTTCTCAACCTTCCTAATGCTGCAATCCTTTACTACAGTTCCTCACATTGTAGTGACCCCCAGCCATAAAATTATTTTCATTGCTACTTCATAAGAGTAATTTTGCTACTGTTATGAATCATAATGTAAATATCTTATATGTTGGATATCTGCTATGTGATCCCTGTAAAAGGGTCATTTGAACCCCTGCAGATGTTTTGAGCCACAGGTTGAGAACCACTGTTCCAGAGGATCTACCACCTTCTAATAAAACCATTGGATGGTAGGGAACCTAGCCTTCACCAAATGGACATTTGAGGATACTTCTCAATCGTAAGAGTTAGGGATCTGATTAGTGCCTATAGATTTTTTTTAGTAAACACAAGAATATAACAGAAGATGCTCCATATAGGTTTTGGTGGTGTTTCAAGAGTTCTGAGGTGAACTGGTTCATGTGCCTATCTGCATGTGATAAGCTATGGTAGGGCTATAGAATGACTTGAGGGAAAAAAATGAGACTCTTTTTTTTATTTTTTAGAATTTATTTATTTGCATTTAAAAGGAACTGTTGACAATGACTCACTGAAATAATCCAAATGGGGAAATACAGCCAAGCCTGCTAAAACATATGTTTATTCCACTGAACATGGCCAGTGACACAAAACTGAGTACTTCCCACTGTTCTAAATATATGGTGGTATAATTAACAATATTCAATCGCATCTTTCTTTCCTGAATATATAAAAATTAAAAAACTAACATATCTCAGCATTTTTAATAGTGGTAATTTAAGAGCTTTATTTTGCTCACAAGGTAAGCAACAATCTATAGTTGACCTATAGGCTCATAGTGTAAATAAAAAGTTCAAGAATGCAGCAGCTGACATTTCTAGAAATAAAAAAAAAACACATAAAATTCTTAAAAGGTTCATGCAAAGAGCTGTACTATGGCGCAGATGGCTGCAGAGCTAGAATGCTTGCTGATTTTACTGGCAACATCAATGGGACTCACGTTTGCAGACTCAACTTGAACTCTCGTCTTAGACTTTGTATTTGGCTTTTCCAGGTTCACTAATGACACAAACATGATTCAAATCCCTGAAGTATTCATTATAGTCAAAGGCATATCGAACAACAAACTTGTCCAGAATTTCAAATCTAACAAAGTCTGGCCTATATCCAACATTTTGAGAGGTCTTTTTCACCAGCAAGCTTGCAACCTTAACCATTTTGGGGTTGTACCGCTTGACCAAGGAAAGCAAAGTTTGCATTGTTTTACCAGTGTTAATTATATCTTCAACAATCAAGACATTCTTCCCAGTTAAAGTTGAGAGGCTATCCTCACCAATAACTTTTATGTCCCCTGTTAACAGATCATTACAGTAGCTCTTCAGCCTGATAAAATCTACAGTCATGGGAATGGATCTATCACTATTTCTATTCAGTGCTTTAATGTAATCCAGCAGGTCAGCAAAGAATTTATAGCCCCCCTTCAGCACACAGAGGGCCAAAATGTGATGGCCTCCCGTCTCTTTCATGACATATCGAGCAAGTCTTTCAGTCCTGTCTATAATCAGTCCACAAGGAATAAACACCTTTTCCAAATCCTCAGCATAATGATTAGGTATACAAAATGAATCTAGGTCATAGCCTGGTTCATCATCACTAATCAAGACACTGGGACTGCGGGTCGCCATGACAGAATTGGTCAGCTCGCTGGAGCAAAAAGCCCAACTTTTTCTTTTTTTAATCTCATCCATCCAACAATGGTGGAATCAAAGTCCTCAGTGGCCGATACCTTAAGAGAGAGGCTAAAGCAGAGGGCAACAATTTTTAGAGAAATTTGGAGGGTACTTTTTTCTTTCCTGAATGTCCCAAAGACTGCTGAACAGTAAGATACTCATAGGCAATGAGATGACCAAGCTTGGGCTTGGCCTAGGACACTGGGATTTGCCAACTGAAAGAACTCTCTCAAGAATTAATGACCTTCATCTTTCTCTCTCTCCTTCTCCCTCCCTCCCCCTCATTTTTCAAGACAGGATTTCTCTGTGTAGCCCTGACTATCCTTGTACTCACTTTGTAGACTAGGCTGGCCTCGAACTCCCAAAGAATTACCTGCCTGCCTTAGCCTCTTGAGCGCTGGGATTAAAGGAGTGCATCACCACCACCAGACAAGGGTTAATAAATCGGACTCCCTGAAAAAGGTGAGAACATGGCTCCTTGGCATGATGCTCAACCTTCTGCCTCGAACTGACACCACATCTCTCAACTTTTAATACTAGAAGGAACTTCTGTATGAATTCTAACAGCATGGAGAGCACAGAGATGCACAAATTTAAGGTCCTTTCTTCCTGGAGCAAGACACAAAGTCCAGTAATTAATCATTGATCAAACCACCAGTGCCTAAAAAGAGAGGTGGTTTGACTTGTACTCTCATAAAAAGAACTTGGTTTTTCCAAAAGCTCCTAATTAAATGCTTAGATCAGTAATAGATGCCTGGCAGCATCTTTCCTCAGTGCTTAATAGCTAAGGATAAGCACTTGACTTCCCACGAAAGCATAATTTTCATAGGAACAAAGAGTAATCTGGGATTTACAAAGCGGGAGGTGGTTTTGTGTGGTTAACAAAGTAATGTGTTTAACCCTTAAAAATTATCCCAGTTCATCCTGGGCTTTTGTTAAACTAGTAAAGCTGATCTTAAAGTGGTCTACTGGACAGGAACTGCTAGTTTATGCTGTTTCATGTTTATTTGTTTGTTTGTTTCTTTGTTTTAAAAGCTCCTTGCAAGCTGGATGCTGGTGGCACATGCCTTTATTCCCAGCACTTGGAACACAGAGGCAAGTGGATCTCTGTGAGTTTGAGGCAAGCCTGGTGAGTTCCAGGAAGCCAGGGATATACAGAGAAATCCTATGTTGAGAAAGAAAAGTTCTTTGCAGGGAGTTTCTATGTAGCTCTGCCTAAAGCTTTGTTGTGATGATTGTCAGGTGAAAATACTATGCCTAAATATATAAGAAGAATAAACCACAAGGTCAGACTCTGGAAGTTGACCCAGTGCCTGTGATAGTAGTACTGATTCAAATTTCATTCTTCACTCACACAGATGGTCTTCCCCCGGGCTATGAGGCTTGCTAACACCATCCGAAGGCTAGTTTATCTTGAGAATTGTTATCTAAGTGGATACTAAAGAAAAATGTTAACAGGGCCCAATACAGCATGAAAAAATATCCACTAATTGTATCAATTACTTCTTCAAAAATTCACTAAGTAGATACAGCAATATAGACAGGCACAACCCACAGCCATTCCTCATGAGCCATCCACCTCCTTCCCTAGGTCTGACATTCCTATCTGTTGTAATTTAAGAAAAGCAGTGCACCAGAGAAAGATGCCATGCCACAGGGTTCAAGCAGAAGGTTGTTTTGTTTTTGTTTTTGTTTTTGAAAGGGATCGTAAAAAGGGGAAAAGGGAGGGAGGAAATTGTTCTCTGGGGACGGGAGCAGCTGAAGAGAGGAAAGAGGGGCAAAGATAGAGAGAAACAAACAGAGAAGAAGGGAGAGAAGGAGGGAAGTAGGGAGGAAGGGAGGAAGGGAGTGAGGGAGGGAGGGAAGGAGAGGGAGGGAGGGAAGGAGAGCAAGGAAGGAAGAGGGAAGGAGAGAGGAGGAGGAGAAGGGAGAGGCAGAGAGAGGGGGAGAGAGAGAGGAGAGAGGAGAGAGGAGAGAGAGAGAGGGAGACAGAGAGAGAGAGAAAGAGAGAGAGAGAGAGAGAGAGAGAGAGAGAGAGAGAGAGAGAAGATGTGGGTGGACAGGGTCTTTTTAAAAGGGAACATAGTGAATAGGAACAGGTGGTGCTCTTAATGACTGCAGCTGAGGGCATATCCTATCAGGACCCACTGGGCAGGCCAATACAGATGCCTGAATACTAACAAAATCCCCCACTTCGTTGGGCTCTGTGGGTTCAGAGCTGGATTTCACCACTCAGAAAGAGCTAGAGCTAAGAGGCAGCAGAAACACATTATACGTTTTGTAAGTGCAAGTCTTCCTGGATCTAACAGTTTCTATGTTCAAGCTGAGCCTGGCCTGTGCCTCTCCATTGACCATGCCTGGGTACTCAGAGAGTCCTGGGAGAGGTAAACAATGCTCCCCAATAGTCTTTGTTGCTGAAGAGAAGTGTAGACAGTTTTACTCTGGGGGAAGAAAGTGCCTGAGGTGCCATATCGTTTTTTGTTTTACTAAGCCTTGGTTAGGGATGCAGCCTTTCAGAGACTCGCAAGGGCTGAACTTGTCTTTCTGTCCATCTTTCTCCTTAGAAATTCAGACTCAACACAAATCTGACCACATTTACTTCCAAGTGACCCAGAGAGAGGGATCTTCATCTGCCTTCTCCTTTTCTTAGCCCCTGTATACATTAATCATTTGTAAATAAGATTTACATGCCAGTCTAAAAGAAGGAACTACAGTCATGGCGGTGCTTCAGTCTTGCTGGCTGCCAGGACTGAAGAAGGTAAGAGTTCACCCGTGTGCAAGAAATGAAAGGTGAGGCCAACTGCCCTCTGAGGTTTAAGAACTGGGGGTGGAATGGGGATTGCCACTCAGGAAAACCCAAGTCATAAATTATCCAGGCTGCATATATGAAAGCATCTTTATCTTACTGTAAGTTGTACAACATCCCAACTCATTTTGTGTTGTTGACACTGGCAGACACCAGTGTGTCCCCCTGTGTGACATCTCCAGAGAACTTGTCCTTAACAAGCCCTTTGTGTTTTATGAGTTTGGGTTTCTTATCCACAAACCAAGCAGCAGATGGAAACATTAATTACTGAATTTGATGAGAGATCTTTGCAGGGGTTCATCTGGGAGGAAAGTGTGTGTGTCTCCCAGCTGTCCATCAAATCTAAGAGACCATTGATTGTAGTGTACAGCTTTATTTTGTGTACTTCTAAGGAAAGGTATACAGCACCAGCTGGAACTGGAGAAGCCACCCACTTGGAAGATGCAATGTTACTCCATGGAGGTGTTAAATGTATACATAAGTTGGAATTTTGTCTGTGGTGCTCCTTCCAAATAGCAAACACCTGAACTGTGCACAGCAGGACACCTTGGAGAATCTGATCCAATAAATCCCCGTGGATACATCTTTTGTTTGCAAACTGGTCCTGAGCATATTCCTTGCAAATGAATAGCACTTGCCTAGCTGGTTTCTATAAATGTAAGCATGCTCCAAATTACAGATGGGAGCACACTGTAGAGGGAGAAGCAAGGGATGCTGGGAGAAGCCAGACGGGGGTGTGGTCATCAGGGGTCACATACTTTGAAGCAGTATTGTCAAACAGATTTTCCTTTCTTTTTTTTATTAATAATATAATTTAAAAAGTTTACATGTTGATCCCAGTTTCCTCTCCCTCCCTCCTTCCCTCACTCTTACCCCCTTTCCTTTGTGACATGCACCCTGGCCACCCTCCCCTCCCATCCCCCCACTCCCATTCCACTTGTAGGGCTATACTATCTAGGTTGGGTCATGTAAGTCTGTCAAGTCATTTGAAGTAGGGACTAGGACTTCTCTCCTGTCTCTAGGTTAAGGGAGTATCACTCCATGGGGGATGTATCTACAAGGTCCTTTTGTGTACCAGGAATAGATCCTGTTTCTATTGTCTGAGGTCCCCCAGACTGCTCAGTCCTTCTAGCTGAGGTCCATATTCAGGGGGTCTGAGTCAGTCCCATGCTGGATTCCCACCTATGAGTCTGGGGGTCCATTAGCTCCTCCTTGTTCAGGTCAGCTATCTTTGTGTGTTTCTGCAACCTGGTCTTGTCCCCTCTCTCTGCATCTGGATTCTAGTTTGACTCAGTGTTTGGTTATGGGTGTTTGCTTCTGTTTCCAACAGGTACTAGATGAGGGCTCCATGATGGTAGATACTTTAGTTGATGATCTCATTATCAGGGAAGGGCATTTCATTCTCTCTGTCTCTGTCTCTGTCTCTGTCTCTGTCTCTGTCTCTCTCTCTCTCTCTCTCTCTCTCTCTCTCTCCTCTACCTCCTCCAAGAACCATGCCCCTCCCCATTTCATGGATGGTCCCTGCAGGAAACTCTTTCTGGCCTAGGGGTTCATCAACAGTTGAACGGATAAACAAAATGTGGTACATATCAACAGTGAATTTTTAGTCACCTGTAAAGAATCATAACTTTTTCAATAAAATGGACAGAGGAAAAGACTCAAAAAGACAAATAATAAATGATTTCTCTTATCTCTTTATCTGTTAGAAATACTAGATTTTAATTGTTTTGTGTGTGTATGTATGTGGGGGTGTGACAAAACTAGAAAGGATATCATGAGGGAGGAAGAAGACACTTCAAGAAAGGAGCAACAGAATACATGTGACATGAAAGTACAAGAGTGGTTATTGGAGAACAGTAGGAGGGGAGTAGCAGAAGGGAAGCGGTAAGAACAAAGTCTGCATGCTAACACCACAATGAGAGCTGGGGAGATGGGTCAGTGGATAATTCATTTGCCAAGCAAGCAAGAGGATCTGAGTTCAAATCTCCGGGATGCATATAAAAGTTGGACATAGTAGTGTGTGTACGTAATCCCAGTGTTTCTTTGGTGAGAGAGAGAATGGACATTAGAGAATCCCCTGAAGCTTCCACAGCTAGTCCAGCATATGCAACAATGGATGAAAAGGCAGAAGAGATGAGATGTGGAGAGAGGTCCTAACGGGAGATGTTATTCTGTAAATATGTTTCTCATACTGGTTAATGAATAAAGCAAGCACTGTTGGGCCAATAGGAAAGCAAGATAGGCAGGGCTAGGAGACTAGGAGGAGGAAAGAGGAAGTAGTTAGGAGGAGTCAGCATGTAGAGCCTAGAGGAAGCAAGATGTGGCCCGCTGCTCTCTGGTAAATTGAGCCACGTGGAAATACTTAGAATAATAGAAATGGGTTAATCAATGATAGTCACTGGCCCACAGGATTGTATTAAATACAGAGTCTCAGCGTGTTATTGGGGGCTGACGCGGCTGTGGGACCAGACTGGCAGCAGGCAGGCTGGCGGAAAACAGACATGCTACAAGGTCCTATCTCAAACAAGGCAGAAAGTGAGGAATAACTGCAGAAATTGTCCTCTAACAACCATACATGTACACACACACACACACACACACACACACACACACACACACACACATAAATACCATACACATGTATAAAACATAAATTTACAATAAAAGGATAAATAATACCAAATAAAATTTAGTACTTTATAAACTAATTTTTTGGGTTGTTATTGTTTTTGTTTTTGCTTTTTCTGAGACAAGGTTTATCTGTGTAGTTCTGGCTGTCCTGGAATCTGCTGTGTAGATCAGACTGGCCTTGAACTCAGAGATTGGCTTGTCACTGTTTCTCAAGTACTGAAACTAAAGGTGTGAGCCACCACTGACCAGCATGTATGCTAATTTTTAAAATTAATATTAATGCAAAAAAGAAAGAAGATAATTCTCCAAAATGAATGGCTGAATTAATTCATTGATTAACTAAAACCTAGGTACTAGGATAATAGTTAACAACTGGACCTTCTCTTATACCTGCTGGGAGAGGGAAAATCAGTTTTCTTCAATCGAGAGACACTGGGTATCTCAACTACTCCAGGACAAGCCTCATGTTCAGGAGTAGTCGACCAACATATAATGAACTCTACAGTTTTCTTCTGAGTACTTTTATTTGGTAACGGTTCAGTGGTTGGTTTTTGTTTTTTATTTTCGGATGTGGTCTCTTTTTGTTTACTTGGCTTTGGGGATTTGTCGTATTGGATTTTTGTTTTTTGATAAAGAATTCAGGTGAGTGGGGGGGAGGATCTTGAAGGACTTGGGGGAGGGGAGAAGTATGACTGAAATATATTTAAAGTTAAAATTGTCTCAAATAATAAAGACTATAAAAAGAAAATTTTAATCTTTAATGTTATAGATTTGTGTTATTTTTCGTTTTCTCTCTCTCTCTTTCTCTCTCTCTCTGTGTGTGTGTGTGTGTGTGTGTGTGTGTGTGTGTGTGTGTGTGTGTGTGTTCATGGAGCTGGATTTTCTGTGAGTTTAAGGATACTGAGGATAGAACTTGGGTCTTCTGCAAGAGTATCATGTTTTCTAAATCACTGAGCCATCTCTCTCCAGCCCAAGGCTTAATTTTAAAGAGCCCAATGAATATCAAGGACAATGGAAAAGACATGGCTACAAGAATTCCAAATTTCAACAAGAAACAGCATTCCACATGTGTAAGAGACCTTTCTTCATTAGGTCAGTTCCCTCGTATTCCTCTCAATAATGTTCTACAGTTTTCAGTGGACAAATACTGTATTTCTTTAGTTATGTTTATTCTTAATAGTTATTTTGGGTGCTATCATGAATGAGATCGCCTGAACTTCATTTACTAGAAATTTCATCTCCACTATAAAGAAATACAATTAATTTTATACATTAATTTCATTTACCATGTTTAAATGACTGCATTTGTTTAGTTTCCAGAAGACTTTGGATAGATGTTGATGACAGATTGATAGATGGTATAATTTGTAAATAAAGATATCTTACCCACTCCGTCCTGATCATTTTAGCTAATTTTCTTGTCTAATTTCCATAACTAAAAGCCCTTCTGAAATGAAAAGGTTTAAAGCCCCAAAGGAAGGTTTAGTACAAAAGAATGGAAGACAGAGGAAATTCCCATGCTCATGGATTGGCAGAGTCAATATTGATTTTGGTTTTTTGTTTTGGTTTGTTTTTGGTTTTTTGAGATATGGGTTTGCTGTACAACAGCTCTGGCTGTCCTGGAACTCACTCTGTAGACCAGATTGGCTCTGAACTCACAAGAGATCCACCTGCCTCTGCCTCTTGAGTGCTGGGATTAAAGGCATGCTCCACTAAAGCCAGGCTCTATGGTGTCTCTTCACAGCAGTAGAAACCATAAATAAGACTAAGCACCTGGGGTGTTGCTGTGATGTGCCTGGACATGCTTTTGTTTGGAAGACTATGGATTTGAAGATTTTGGATTAGGAAGCATTGGGATGTTTTGACCCAGGCTTAACAGGCCATTCTAGTAGGAGCATGGAAGACAGCAGTACTGAGGGTGACTTGAAATGCGGGAGTCTGGATCAAAGAGGTTTCAAAGGAAAAGAATGTTAGTATGTGGCTTAAAGACCAGTCTTGTGATATTTTGGCAAAGAATGTGGCTGCTTTTTGCCCTTGTCTGAGAACTCTGCCTGAGGCCACAGTGAAGAGTTTTGGATTATTTCCTTTGGCACAGGAAATCTCAAAACAGAATGGCGTGTTAGTGGTTATTGTTATAAAGATAATATGATGAAAGGAAGTAAACTGAGCAAGGAAAAATACGAAATGTACACAAGCAATGTACATCAAACAGATGCATTGACCAAATGCTGCCATGAGGTGACCCGGGCATGCCTGCTCATGTGGCTGCCATATTCTAGTACTGCCATGTGGCAGAAGGGGCACATGTTTGCCCACCTGGCATGCCCCAGTGCTGCCACCTCGTTTCACAGTGCACCTATTTGTACACATGTCATTGCCTCGCACCATCATGGAAGTACTTGCAGGCCTGTTTGAGCCCTTGCTATGTTGAAGCAATCAGCATATCGCAGTGCAGGCATGCCTGTCCTGGGGTCTGCCATGTGTCTGTGCCATAATGTGGAAATGTGTGCAATCCTAGCCCCACACCTGCCATGTCCCACCTGCCACCGTGTGGTGGCACAGCATTCCACTTTCACTTTAAGCATCTGCCTCTGGTGACAAGGCATTCCCTTTCATGTACCTGTCATGTTCCAACAGCACCACGTGTTCACACGGGCACACCTGTTTGCAAGCCTGCTATGTCCTAGTGCCTTCACATGGTTGCTTGCACACACGTTTGTGCCTGCCATGGCCCAGTGTCACAGGCACATATTTCATGCATCTGTTATGTCTAGAAGTTACAACCTGGTGGTGTGGGTACACCTGGTGACATATCTGCTTTGTTCCCACTCTGTTGCTTGGTGACACAGGTGAGTCTGCTAGCCCAGGGCAGAAGCTCACAGGAGGCAGGAGTTTATATATTTACCATGAACCCATACAGCAGCATGGAGGTGTTGCTACAATTGCTGTGTCTCAGTGCCACCATGTGGTAAGACAGGCATACTTACTCACAGGCTGCTGACCAAGTCCCAGAAATACCAGATAATGGTGATGTGCTTCAGGGTCATATGGTGACAAGGGTATACTTTTTGTCATGCCTTCCATGTCCAAGGACTGTGATCTGGTGGCATAGGCATGACTGTTCATGTACCTGTGGTGTCTCAGTGTCACTGCAGGCAGTGTAGGTGTGCTTGCTTATGTACCTGCTTTGTCACAATTCTGCCACGTGACAGTGACAGCGTGCCTGTCATTGATACAGCGCCTCCATATGGTGACACAGATACATGAGTTCACACACCTGCATGTCCCAGTATCAGTGCAAAAACAACTGTTCATACACCTGACATGCCCCAGTGTGTCACAAACCCGGTGTCATGAACAGACCTTTTTGTATTTTTCCTGTGTTCCAGCAATGCCATGGGGAGAAATGTTCATGCATGTTGGTGTGCTTGCCAAGTCCCAGCAATGTCAGGTGGTGATGAGCACTCTTGTTCATATGTCTGCCATGATCCAATGTCACAATGTGGTGGCACAGGGATCTTTAATCATGCATGCCATGTCCCAGTACCACCCCCCGGTGGTGCGTGCACACCTGTTCATGTGTCAGCCATGTACCAGCAGTGCCAGCACACGTGTTTGTATCTGTGCTGTGTCACCAAGTGGTCACTTGGTGGCATGGGTATGCAATTTTGCACACCTTGCCATGTCCCAGAGCTGCCATGTGGTTGGTGGCCGGGTCATGCAAGTTCATATGGCTGCATATCCAAGGGTTACCATGTGTGGCCCAGGCACCTGCTGTATCCCAGCATCACCACATGGTGGCATAGGAATGCCTGTTTGTATGCCTGCCATGTTCCAGCGCCATCAAGTGGCATCACAGGCAAGCCTGTTTGCATGTCTGGGGCTGCAATGTAACAGCATGGCCACTCTTGTCACAATCATACTATCTCTAGGGCTGCACTTGGCATTGCCAGCTCACCTGTTTGAATGACTGAGATGTGCCAGTGCTGTCCTCTGGAGTAGTCAGACTTTCTGGGCCTGTCGGTGTCACCACACGGTGGTGTGGACAAGGCTGTTCCCACACTTACTGTGATCCGATGCCACCATGTGGTGTGACATAGCTTTCCTGTTTGTGAACCTGTGCTCCAACACCTCCACATAGTCGAGTGTACTGCAGGAGAATTGTCTGTACAGCCAATCCACTGTGCCAATAAAGCAATCTTGAATCAAAGGGCGGAGTCAGTGATTGGCTGATGGAGATTAGCCATAAAATTCTTGGAGGACTTTGGAGGGGGATAGAGCAGACAGAAGTGAAGAGGAGGAGGAATTCTGGTGATTTCCCGCTGCTGGTAGTTTGAGGAAAATGTAAAGAGGTCAGCCAATCACTCCACTTCCTTGGATTTCGGGTCTTTATCTCAATTTCTGACTCCCAAGTTTTTATTTATTATACTAGAACAAATTAGGTAACTGTTACATCTGGCAGCCTCAAGTGTGGGCAAGCTTGTTCACACACCTGTGCCAGCCCAACGTTGTGGCATCACAGGCAAGCCTGTGTGCATCTCTGCTGTCTGTGAAGTCCAGTGCCAAGGTATAGGAGCACAGCCACCCCTATTCACAACCATTCCATCTCCCAGTGCCACACGTGGTGGTGCTGCCTTGTCTGTTCCAAAGTTTACAGGGTTGCTGTGCTATCCTCAAACAGCATGAGCACACTTGTCTTGCTTGCACCCGTGCTGTGACCCAGTGTTGCCAGGTGGCTGTCTGGGCACATCTCTTCATATGCCTGACACAACATGGAGGTACAGGCATGCTTGTTTCTGCAACTGTGTGTGTCCCAGTGGCAACACAGATGTGCATTTTTGCAACTATTGTGCGCCAGCATCATTATGTGACAAGAGTTTGCGAATCTGTTCACATTCCTGTTCACATGTATCCTTAGTGCCGTAGAGAGGCTAGGCCATACTTGTTTGCACGCCTTATGTGTCTCAGTACCTCTACATGGTGGTACATTTAACACCGGTTTGCTCACCTGCTGTGGTACAGCACTGAGATGTGGTGCCATGGACAGGCCTGGTCATACCCATGCCATATTCCATTGTTGCCCTGTGGCCACCCCTATTCACACATATGCCATCTCACAGTGCTACCACATGGTGACACTGACTCACCTATTTGAAAGCTGGAGTATCCCAGCATGGACCCCAGGCATCCCTGGCACACCTGTTCACATGGCTGCCATCTCTCATCACAACCATCTGACAGGATAGAAATGCTTGTTCACACATGCCAGCCATCTCCCAGAGCCACTAAGCAGGATATACCTGTTTATGCACCTGTTTTGTCCCAGTGCACTGCCTCACCTGTTTGAAAGCCTGTGGTGTCCCAACATTACATCTTGGTGGCATAGGCACACCTGTTTGCAGCTGTGCCCAGTCCCAATGCTGCCTTCTAGTGCAGTGGGTACACCTTTTCATACACTTGTACATGGTCATCACATGGCTGTGCAGACTTGTCCGGCAGTCATCTGGCAGCATGAAACTGGCATTTGTGTGCTGTGCCTTCACCTGGTGACAAAGCATGCTTGCCATGTCAGTGCCACCAAATGGTAGGATGGCTATGTCTGTTGACATATCTACTATGTTCACATACATGAAGATGCATGTCTGAGTATCTGCTATGTCCCAGCACTATGTTATGCCATGGGCATCTATTCATGTGCCTGCCATATGCATGTTGCCACATGGTGACATGTTTTCATGCTTGCTATGTGCCAGTCCTGTTGCATGGCATTCCTGTTCACTTAACTGCCATGTGCAGTGCTGCCATGAGATGGCACAGATGTATTGTACAACAGATAAATCCCAGACTTGCTACCTGGTGACATGCATGTGACTACCCCCCTCCCTCTAGGGAAATTGCCATAGCCCAGCCTCCCCACTACACAGCAGACACACCTCTGTGCACTTGTACTGTTTACTAGTGCTGTCATTGGACAGTGCAATTGTCTTTTCTATTGTAAAAGATACCATGACCAAAGCAACTTACTTAACTGGGGACTTGTTCAGTTTCAGAGGGTGAGTCCATGAGCATCAAGGTGGGGAACATGCAGCAGGCATGCAGACATGGTTCTGGAGCTGCAGCTGAGAACTTATAACTGACCCACAAGCAGGAGGCAGAGGCTGGCCTGGCAATGGTTTTTGAACATCCACCCTCAGTGACATACCTCCTCCAATGAGGCCACACCTCATAATCCTTCCCAAACAGTCCAGATTGGGGAGGAAGCATTCAATCATTCAGAAAACTAACTTTTCTTCCTTCTGTATTCTATCCAAGCATGCTTTAATACTTTGAGTCGGTTCCCCAAACATTTGTTGATATCCTTACATTCTCTAAAGTCTCCGTCCCATGTAGCTACCTGTCTATGTCTGGCCTCCATGCCAGTTATTGCACAGCTTTTCTAAACCCTCTAATCTCTGGGTAGCCAATGAGTTTACTATCCTGGGATTGTTTTTCTTCTAAAATTGAATAAAATTGTCCTTGAGCATACAATCGAACCTATTCTTAAATTCTTTTATTAATGAAAGCACCAAAGTATTCTAAACTTGCCATGTTTTATGACTCTTGGATCTGCAAAACTATAAAACTTCAAGAAACGTAAAAAGGCATTCAAGTTAAAACACAATTTGAGGTAACCTAAACCTGCGTTCCTGATCACTAAAAATGTACTTCCATCATAAGGTACCTCTTATTACCTTAATGTATTTTATGCCAGGCATAGTACTAGATGCCTTTAATGCCAGCACTTGGGAGGCAGTCAGAAGGATCTCAAGAGTGTTTGAAGCCAGCCTGGTCTACACAGTTAAGTTCCAGGACAGCCCTACATAGTGAGACCCTATCTCAAACAAATAAAACAAACAAACATATATTAAAATGTATTTTATTAATGAGACTAAAAACTTCAAGATGAAATTCCAATTCCTCCTGGATCAGTATTTCTCAAACATAATCAAATGAGGTAAATAGACAAATAAGACATTGAAATTTTCATATATAAGCACTTAAAACTAGACAATAATTTTCTTTGGTGTAATAAAAAAAACCCAAAGGTGTTGATTCAAATAAGGTATATACCAGCAAACTTGTAATTAAATTTTTAGATATAATTAAGTAATCTTTTCTTTTTCCTGGTGTAATTTTAATTTCAAAAGCCTACATGATTCCCAGTTAGCTGACTCTGCCTCATACTTGTGGATCAGACGCAAACAAGCACTTAGCTACTGCTCCCCAACATAAGGGTCATAGACTCACCCTCTTAAACTGTTAAGCCCCAGTGAACTCTTCTATGACATCCTTGGTCAGGGATATTCACAGCAATAGAGAAGTAACTAAGAAATATACATATAGGTGTAAGTGTATATACAACCTGCCAAGTCCATTTAGTGTTGTTCAGATTATGTGTGTTTAAGGGTTGACCACGGGATTGGGTTATTAGAATCCTGAGTGGTCAACCCTAAATACATATAAACACACACACACCCAGAAGAGGCTCTTCCCTGAATAAGACTGATTCTTGGTAGCTTTTCTTCTAGAGATGGGGAGATGGAGCCTTATAAGATTTCTTCATCCCATTTTGATATGTCAACTGGTGGTGTCATTGTGCAGGTCTTGTTCAGGTGGTCATATTGTTAAGATTTGATGGGTGCAACTCCCATCACATATAGAAGACTGCATCTCATAGGCTATATTGTGGTCTAAAAAGCCACTGATAGACATAAAAGAAATGTATTAAATGTACATTCCTATATAGCAAAAACTATGAACACCACAAAAACCACCTAATACATCTTTAATCACTTAGACAAACATGGATGGCAGTTAAGTGACTATTTCCATCCAGTACATTCATATACCAAGAGGGGGTGATTTGGTACCTGACAGCCAAAGTGCATTGACAGAGGACCAATGTGAACACAAGAGTGCAGTAACAAGGGCTAGTCTTATTCATAGGCTTTCTCTGACAAAACCTTCCTATGGCAACATTTTGTCTTACTGTATGTCTGAGCTAGGCACCTTGATGTGAAATACAAGATGCATACAAATAGATTGTGGTTTTGTTTTTTGACAAAATATAATATAGTTTGACAAAACAAGTATTAGTTTTCTAGAAAACACTAATGGATGGCTAATGTTAAAATAACCAAGGTTACATATTCTTCATGTTCTTTTCTAGAAAACTGTTATATGTAAATTTTATGTGTGTTTACATGTAACTATATGTGTAGTGTTTTAGTTTAACAAGAAAACTGCATTTTTAGCTTGATGTTTTAAATGTCAACTATGCATCTTCGTTTTTTGTAACAATAAACCTGTGACACATACTAAGTTTCCTACTAGCATTCTTCATAATTTACAACTTGAATATCTGTATGAATATCTGCAATGAAGTTACAGAAGTCATATGAACAACAAAAATCTGATGTCTGATCCTGTACAAATGTGAAGCTACTTTTACTTGGTTTTTCTAGTCAAATATAAATAGGATGAGACCATTTACACTTGAGATGAGGCACTTCAATGATTACCCCAAAAGGGCCATTAAACTAAAACTCTTGATGTTAATCATATTCTTCATTTCAGATGGTTTTATTACAAGTATAATAAAATTTTATTTGTTGTGTTCCTTGTGTTGTTCTAAAGTCAACAAAACTGTGAAATACATAAAATACAAAGATTATCACCACAGATTAGTTACTGTGCTCACATACAAATGAACTGAACATTACTTAATGACAGAAGGTTCAGAAGAGAACTACTTCAACACTAAAACTTCCATAGTTTTTTCATAACCATGTATAAATACATTAGTATCGAAAGGGAAATCTCGGCACTATTTCTAGATAAGAATGTCCTCAAATGCATTAACTGAATTACAAGCTATAGTCTTATATAGACTTTTAAAAACTGAATTAAAAAATAAATGTATAAGGCTGGAGCAGCAGCCTTGAGGAGGCCTGAGTTCAGTTTCCATCACTTCTATTCTTGGGGTTCTGATGCTCTTGTGGCCTCGGCTGAGCAATACATATATATAAAAATATACAAATGGAGGCCAAACACATTTTATACACATCAAATATTTAGAACACTAAATTTACTAATATTTTAGTCTAATGTCTAATTCTAAATTTTTTTTTAAAAAAAACAAATATTTTGCTTAGTCAGTCTTTTGTAAAAGATCTTCAAATAGTTGAGACAACTCATTTTCAACCTTTAAATCATGTTCTCTATACATTTAGTGAATGGTGAGTTTACATAATAAATATTACATACAAATTCCAATTTTCCATAAATTCATTGTATTACGCTTTGACAACTGTCTGAGTTCAGTATTAATACTGTAATTATTATGTAATCATTAAAGAAAATAGCTGGCTTTAATTTTTAGGTTTAAATAAAAAACTAAAATCTTGACTTGAGGTCAGGCTTGGTGGTACATGCCTACAATACCAATCCCAGCATTTGGGAGGCAGGTACAGAAGGGTGTTAATGGTGAGGCTAGCCTATGCTGCATAGGCTGTCCCCTAAAAACATTTGTAGACCTGTTAACAAGGCTGGTAAGATTAGAGCCTGTTTATAATGAGTAAATTTATGAAGCCTAGACACCCAAATGTCTTGATAAAATACAAGTTAATACTTACTTGAACATGGTTAGCTATTCCAAATCCATGCATCAAAACCTTCCACATGTGTAGATAGGTTTCAAATTCATGTATCAAAACATTCTATGTGTGCAGACAATACTCTTAATTCCTTTAACATTCTGTTCCTTTAGAGATAGACTAGCTTTTAGCCAATGTGATTCCAGACACAGCTTGTCTAAACTAAAAAGTTGGCCAATACTCAAACAAATGAGAGAGAGAGAAAATGCACTTATATAGAATGACAAAATTTAAGCTTGGCAAAAGTAGTGACTTTTATTTACAACTGCATGTATCAAGATTACAATAGAAACACTAGTGATGCCATATGAATAAAAGCAATGATTTATTGATAATGGCAACAAATAAAAGATTAACAGTTTCCGAAGAGAATCAAGCAATTATCCAGGAGCTGCAAATCTGACTGCAGTAAGTCTTCCAGTGTCTTTTGTACCCTAATGGCTTTCTCCTTTTTTGCCAACTACCTAGAAAAACAAAAATTAAAAAAAAAAATTATGTACAACTTAATGATTCCAAATTATGTTTAAAAAAACCACTAACATGGTAATGATATCAAATGACTTTAGTCCTTTTGTCCTTATATTAACTTAAAATCCTTGAACCATTTCCGCATGCACTGTGCTTGTACTGTGGCAGCAAACTGTGACACTCCTCCCCCTAAACACAAGGAATTAAACACATGCAAGCAATTTTTGGTTTCCCATTCTGTTTTATGCAATATAATTTTTTTTCCAAACCAGTTTAGAGAAGTTAATTAAAAAAGATGATGCTATGAGTAAAACATTTTTGTTGTACTAGTTTTAAGCAATTAGAAATCAAATGGCAATTACAAAATAATCTGCATTTAAAAGAATACATTAAATTCATGGTCTTCATGCCCACTGATGGGTTTCCTTCAATATGTGAACATGAAAACAGACTGAAAATGATGAATTCTTTCCCAGTTTTTTAAAAATACCTGGTTGCTAGAAATTGTCTGTAAGAAATGTAAAAAATAAATCTTGCACCTGAGTGATTAAAAAAAATAATCTCTCTAGTAGTCCTGAAGGTAGATCCAATGTCATAGCACCACAAAACAAACAAACAAACAAAAGCGTAAAGAAGAACCTGGTGTCTACCAATAAGTCATGAAAAACAGGTTCTCTGTTGGTTCTGTGTTCTAGATTAATTTATTAGAGTTTATCATTGGTTAATAGATTTTCACAGCATAAATATCTCAAAGAAACCACGTTACAATGTACTACATGCATGTTTGTATAGAAAAAGATGTGGGTGTATATATGTATATATACACACACATAAATACATACATACACACGTGCATGTGTATACATATATTCATGCATAAATCTAAATTTCTTATTTTAAAGTGATTCTGCTCTTAATGGTAATCAAAGATCATTAACAGATGTCTGGTCTATAAAAAAAGTAGCTGGTCCAATGCCACTCATGAAAAAATACTTAGAAACTCTTTCCACTGAGAATTATTAACCACAGAGCACTAATACTTTGTTTGTAGTTTGTTTTTTTTTTTTCACTCAATCCAGGGAAAACTTTTAAAGAAATTCCTCTCTGATCCATGCAAATTATGGCAGAATAGTTCAGAAGTCAATGAGACAATAGCATCAGAAAAGAGAAAAGTGGACAAGAGTAAGAAAAACAGGGCTTTAAAATACACCAGAATGCAGGGAAAATGGTACAACCTGTACCACAAGTGAATTTTAGCTGATACACAAGGACAACATTATTGACCACTATATTACTTAGGAAATGTAAAACATAGAGCTATTAGATTAAGCAAAAGAAAACAGTATTAAAACAAAAATGTATAAGATGTGATACAGTAGAAGATGCAAGTCTGCATACTGTTTCACAGGCTGATAACTCTCAACTTGCCAATATGTATTCTCTGTAAAAAAAGAAGAAATTCAACATTCCATGCGGATTCTTACCCCAAACATAAAGCTCTTTCACTCTGTCTTACACCTCAGATAAACCAAAGTCTAGGTACATCAAGATTAGATGTTAAAAGCTTTCATTCAGCAAAGAATCCATTGATCTTCTGCATCAGTGTTCTAACCCAGACTGTTTAGTCCGTATGCCCTTCAACTGGACAACCTAAGGGGTATGCAACACTAGCTCTAGTTTGAAAAAAAAATATACTTTGTTCTGTTCTTAAAATATAAAACTTTAAAATGAATGAAAATATTACTTAACTAATTTAAATTGAAAGCATTTTAACAATTTAAGTTTTACTACAAAATTATTTTTCAAAATATTGAGCAAAATTAAATAGGAAACAGCAGAAGGTTAAAAAACAAAAACAAAACTGCCTTGTGAGCCACAAAAAACATGGTAAGAAAATTAAGGCACATAATTGCAAGCAAAATAAAGGGTCAACTGAGAGTAATGAGTGGGAAGAAATCTGAAGGAAGAGGTGGTTGAGACAATCTAGGTAACAAGAAGGCTGATCCAGATGCTGAAGCTGAAGAAATCTCCCAGCAACAACTGAGGACATGGGGAGGGTGAGAGCAGGTAGGTGACAGATGAGCAATGAAGCAAGGAAGGGAGTACAATGAGACAACGTCTATCTTTATATTACTTCATTAAAAAAAAATTCTTCTGTTTTTAGTTCACTGAGTTGTATTAAAAAAGCTGAAAAATAAACAAATAGAAATGTTATAAAAATAGCATATGTGGTAAATGGCCAGTTTAGAAAGTCTATTTTTATAAAAGTGATGAAAACGTGGTTCACTTTTCACATGCACCTTGTTACCTAAGAAGCAAAAGCCCCAATTTTCTCACTATTGCACACCTGTACTTTAATATAACGCAATCTATGTAAAAAGCGCATTTTAGCAAAGAAAATGCTCTTAATTAAAACTGCAAGCTTTTCATGCTTCATCATGAAAAATGCATTTACAGCAAATAGCCAAAGTATGCCTAACGTCTTTAAGGACCAAGACAGACAAATCAAGTGTGTATTCTATTCTAGCAAATCTAAAAGGGAACTTAGAAAGCGTTAACACCATGCAAAGTCATCTAAAGTAGCTGTCCACAGCCAAGATACATCTGTATTACCTTAGTTTCTGTCAACTTAGTGACGTAAGGGGGCGGTCAGTGACATGCTGAAAACTAAAATCATCTACAAATAACTCACACAACAGAATACACACTGAAAATACTTTCTATTTCATGATCCATTAAATCATTTTATGTAGATCTCTTTTCCACTGCAGAAAAGTTATCAAGACTATCTTCACTGAATATAGGATACACACTAAATAAACTTTGAAAATTAAAAAATCTCAACATAGATTCTTTTAATATCAGATTAACAAAATTATAAGAGGAAAGATGGCTCAGAAGAAAAGAAAGTCACTGGATTGGAAATACATGAGAATACTTTATCTGTTGTGCTTACACTGCCTTGTAAGAACCCAATCTTGTTACAAATAGGGACAATGACTTCTGAGGCACAGTTAATACAGGAGCAGAAAAGTCAAATGCATTACTGTTCCAAACCTAGAATTCAAAAACTCACTGACAGGTTTTCTGTTTGCTTGTTTTTGTGAGACAGGGCTTTGGTTTTCTGTTTGTTTTTGTGAGACAGGGCCTTTTCTATGTAGCTTTGTAGACCAGGATGGTCTCAAACTCACAGATCCACCTGGCTCTGCCTCCTGAGTGTTGGGATTAAAGGTGTGTGCCATCACCGCCTGGCTTCACTGACAGTTTTTAATAAGGAACTCTGCAAAATGACCAAATGGGCCAATCTCACATAAATCCTCTTAAGTTTTCTACATTGAAGTTACTGTTTCTTAAATATAAAAATAATCCTACAAGAAAATGAGTGACTTCAAGCAGAATAAATCCCACCCACAAGCAAGTACAAAAGCAATGTACTATTAATACTTAAATACCCAAGAAAAGCATTTAATCAATTAAAATTTCAATTCTGAAATCAAAGGGCTAAGAATCCTGTTTTTAAATTCTTCTTATAGCAGTTCTAACAGTACTGCTAGGGACCCTACAGCTATTCTTTGAGAAAGTCTGTGAAGACAAAACCATCTTCAGAATAACAATAAGCATTTATTTATTTACTTTTAAAATTCTCTTTCTCTTACAAATACACATTTTGATATGAAATGAAAATATGGTATGTGCTAACAGGCAGAATACAAGAACAGATGTTAACATAAGCAATCTATCAGGCTAATGAAGAAATCCATAAAAAATATAAAGCAGTGTTTCTCTTCTTGTTAAAGTGTTTTTTTCTATTCAATAAGGTGAGTGTTTTTTAAAGAGTTTTCAAATTTTATTTTATATGTATAAGCGTTTTGCCTGTATGCATATATGGGGATGATGGGTGTGCCTGATGCCTGTGGAGATCACAAGAGGATGTCTGAAGTCCTGGAACTTGAGTTCCAGACAGGTGAGCCACCAAATAGAACCTGGATAATCTGTGAGAGCAACAAGTGCTCTTAACCACTAAACTATCTCTCTAGGGCCTGGAAAATGTGCATTTCATTAGAAATATCACAGTTAATTTATAATGAGTTTATTAATTACAGTTTTATTAATTCCCAGTTAAACCTTTTTTGTTAAGGCCCCACACTTGTACCAATTACCCAACCTCAACCAAATTTGCAAGCAAGTGGATGGACCTAGAAAGATTCTATTGAGTGAAGTAACCCAAGTCTAGAAAGACAAATGCTGTGCTGCATGTTCTCTCTCATTTGTGGTTCCTACACCAAATCTTCACATGTGAATACACAACATGGAGTAAGTATCACAGAAGCAAGTGTAAAGGGACCATGGGGTGGGGCCTGAGAGAAAGATAGCAAGACACAGGTGGAAAATGGGAAAGAGGCTCTAAATGGGGAGAAGGGAGGAAGGGAGATAAATACAGGAGGAGGGAGGGAGGGAGGGACGGACACACACACACACACACACACACACACACACACACACACACACACACACACACACCAATCGCTTAAAAGAATTAAAGTTATCTGCACTAACAATGCTCTCTACAAGAACCATAGACTAACAAACACCTCAGTACTAGACACAAGAAACCTTGGAAGGCTTGGTCAGTATAGACCAAGTGATTCCCAAAACAATAAACATTACCAATGTAGTCCTTTGTTACCTCTCAGGGGTTGAAGGTCAGATGCTAACCCTGAGAACCACACCTTGAGAATACATGACTCAAATGACCTGAGCTAGATCTGACCTGAAAGTTTCTCCCTGTGATGTAACTTTCATGATTCCAGAAAATACTATCAAAGGAAGAAATCATTTAATCAGCTCTATCTAGCTGCAACATCTATGGACCACAAGTACCACATGGCAAGATATGTACACAAGTGAAAGAAGTGGCAATCGCATGTTGGTGGCAACCAACAGCAGTCTAAATGGAACCCTGTCAGCTTCCCAGGGCTAGTAAGGTCATGGCTCTCAGAAAACAACCTATTAGTGACACTATTAGACCAGCATTATCCTTACCACATTCTAAATCTTATCCTTACCTCCGCAGATAAGTGTAGCTACCACACCTTATCAAAGATTTTCCTTAAAGAAAATGAAAACCATTAAAGAAAAACACAACTGAACACAATGCAGAGATCAATGGATCATGGGGAGACTGGTCCAGTGGATATATTTACATCACAGCTCCTGTATCTCTGGCTGAGGGGACATTGTGGAAGAGGGGGAAGAAAAATGCTAAGAGACAGTATCAGAAGTCTACTGTGAAACAGTCTCCCAAAAATAGCTAGATAAGCAAGACAGGAACAATAGCAAAATCAATGGACCTTTTAATGTTAAAGGAAAAATATTCTGCATGACCCAACTCATAGACAGAGAACTATCTGGGAGAGGGAAACTTGGCCTCTCCCAGAAATGAGTCCTCCTTATTGGTTGTCCTGTGCTTAGTAGACAGGATTAAAACCAAGCACACACAACGAACAAAACTGGACTCAGCAGTTTGTTAAGGGAGTGGGGGTGGGGTACCAACAACACCAAAAACCACAATATATATAAAAACCACAATATATATGAGTATGTAATAAATATAATGAAAGCTATCAACTTGAGATTGAGAGTGTCTAGGTAAAGCTCAGGGAGGGTTTTTTTGAAAAGACTTCAATAGGCTGATGGAATCAAGGAGAAAAATGATATAATTCTATTTTACTAAAATATTAAAAACTGTTGCTAATATATAACGGGTTTATTAATTGTAATTTAATTTTTTTTCCAATCCAACTTTTCCTTTCTGAATCTTACTCTGAAACCTAAGAAGCCATCACAATTGACAGCAGTCATACTACCTCAGCTTTCCAAGTGCTGAAATTATAAGTATATGCCATTATATCTGGATTCCTAGGTTAATTTCTATTAAATAAACATTAATAAAAACTCTTCTGGATCCTTAAACATCTTTCATATTTTAAATAATACCAGAGACAAAAAAGTTTAAGAAATGCTACTTTTTCATAATTAAATAAGGTGAAAAAGGTAAACAAATGATTAAATCAAGCAAGTGCACCCCAAAAAGCAGCTTTGGCAGTCAATGAAAACAGACCAAGCAGACAGACAGATATGAGACAAATACTTAAGACAGTTATTATGGCAAACTGGAAAAACTAGAACTAAATAGCTGACTGATTAAAATGTAGAAGAGAATGTTACTTTCATTAAAAACACAATTTGAGTAGCAGAAACCAAAGTTATAACAGGATATTAAAGCAAAACTTAATGATAGGAAGATATAAACCTAACTTCCAGTAAAAAAAAAAAAAAAAAAAATCTTACAAAGAGAACTAAGCTGCTCAATGAACACTTAAAAAACCAATGCCAATGGAATTTAGTTCAAGCTAGAAAAGTAAGACAGCCAAACCATCTCTTCTGCTCACATATTTTCCCTGGAAAATATATCCTAAAGGGTAAGAAAGCTGTTTGAAACCTGCTTCTTCTGACCAAGCATTACACACATACTAAACATCGGATCATGGCAAAGCTAAGTACATAATCACCCCTATAGCTCCACAAACTTAATTATG
This sequence comes from Cricetiscus sungorus, assembly GCA_030556225.1. Taxonomy (NCBI): domain Eukaryota; kingdom Metazoa; phylum Chordata; class Mammalia; order Rodentia; family Cricetidae; genus Cricetiscus; species Cricetiscus sungorus. Next base: position 101,077,292 of record JANBXA010000651.1, on the reverse strand, counting down.
CTATGAGATAGTCAAAGTGACTGAAAAGTAACCAGCAAAAATATGTAATATCCAGGCTTCCTCCTCCTTCTTTTTTCTAAGGCAACATGTATCTCATGGGACGTCCACTGCTAAACAATCTATTTTCTATAATTAAATCCAACAAAAAGAGAAAGAGGGGTCAAGATGTTCTAACTCCATAAAACAATTCCTTGCATAAAGTGTGCTGGGAACTTCCTCCTCCATAAACTGGCAGCCCTAAGGAAACTCTTCCCTGGTAATCAGCTCAAGTCCTAGACCACTGGCCAAGTGCAGCCATGAGAAGCACTGTGACCACTGTTTCCTGTGTGGCCACATGTTTTCTCACACACAGCTGCAGGTTTGGCACTAAGACAGCTTTCAGTGGCACCTCCGTGATCTGGGTTTGTGTATTTAAGAGCCACCCACACAACTGCTACTAGTAAGAAGCTGACACAGGAAGAGGCTGACCCTTGCTCCTCAAAGTCCTGGGTACCTGATAAGCTCCATGGAAACCTTTAAGGTTGCATCCTTCACAAATACAGACGTATGTTTACAAAAATAGAAGAAAACCTGCACTATCACTTTAAATGTATTTTCTGAAATGTGTCCTTTCAAGACATATACAATGCTTAGAAAGCTCTATCAATGTCTGTGTTAAAATTTATGTTTATTCTTCATAATAAAATCACTCAAATCATTGTAAAAACATTTTCATTATTATCAGCAAAGTCCTTAAAAAATCTTACTATGCCCTTCAAGTAATATTGTAACTACAATTTCCCTATTATTCCTAAGCATTTTCGTAATTGTATTATTATTCTTACTCATATTATTCATTAATATTTATTCTATCAGTTGTTATATTTACTAAAGACTTCTAGTTGAAATATTTCAACATGTTGCATTCATTCAAATTTCATGAGACACAGTTTTCAATCTTTATGCTTAAAAGCAATGACAATATAAGAAATGATTCCTTTGAAATTGGGTTTACATTTTCCTTAGTTACCATTTGAACAAACTTACTCGTTTGAAGTCATTCATATTTGTTGCCTGGACTGGAGTACCAATGAAAGTAAAATATGAAATTCTGGTTGTCTCTTCTTCACCTTGATTAGACTGAACAAATAACTATAAAAAAAAAAATCACATTTATAATTTCAATCTATTTTTCATAATTTATTTGCTTTCTTAATAAAAATACCTTCCACCTTTGTAAGGATTAATCAAGATTTCATTATACTTACACTAGTGTTCCTAAAAGACCACCCATTACTGATCTGTACTGCAATTCTCAACTTCTCTAGAGATGCCCTGGCAAGACGCCCACAAATGCAAGTTCATTGTAATTTAGTAATGGCATAGAAGTCATAATTAAATTCTTTACTGAGAACACTGAAAGAGTGAAATTCATGATTACAATGAGTAGATTGCTGGTGATAATTTTATTAAAATCGCAGTATTCCAACTGTGGAAAATCTCTGTAGTTGTATTCTTTCTAATACACACCCATTCTATAAGTGATACTGAAAATCTGTTCCTAAGGCTATGCTCTGCACCCTGACATGTTTTAAGGCCTGACTAAACTATCTTAAAATTTCCCTCAGTATATAAAGAATAGAAGCATTACTTATATTCGATTTTGACAAAAAAATTTTTCCTCCATTAAAATAAAAACAATAATCTAAAAATGTTCTCAATTTAGAAATACTGTCTCTCACTAAACAGCAAGCATGGGGCCTGCATGAGTCTGTACTAGGTCCTCTATATAGTATACATGTATTGTATACTATAGCTTAAGCTTTGTGATTTTATGGGTGATTGTGTGGAGGAAAGGATCTGATACTTGTGCCTTCTCTTGGATGTGATGATTTTTGTTTTATCTTACTATAATCTATTTGGTTATGTTTTGTTGTTATCTCTTAGAAAGTGGATCCAGATGGGAGGGGAGGTGGAAAGGAACTGTGAGGAGTAGAGGGAGAGGAAGCTGTAATCAGTATACACTACATAAAAAAACCACGTATTTTTGGGCTGGAGAGATGGCTTAGCAGTTAAGAGCACTAGCTGCTCTTCCAGGGGACTTGGGTTTAATTCCCAGCACCCACATGGCAACTCACAATGGTCTATAACTCCAGTTCCAGGGGACCTGACACCTTTACACCAATGCACATAAAGTTAAATAAAAATTATTTAAGAGAAAAAAACATATATGTAATATATATCCAATAAGAGGAAAAAGTTACCGTTTCTCTTTACTTAGATATTGTATGTTGTTCTTTCTAAGACATTACTTAACAGTCAATTTTTATTGTCTTCATAGGCAACCCTAGACTCCTTTTATGGAGTTTATCTAATCAATATAAATATAATAAATACAATATTATATCAGTTTCTAGCTTACTTATATTTGGCTTTTTAAATGCAAGCACTCCTGCTTATGCTATTTATACTTACTATTTTTAAAATTCATCTTTTTAATTAAAATGATCAAAGCTATTATTTAATTCAGTTTTCATCATCACAAAAGTGATAGGTACAATTTGTGTCTTTATTTACTAAATATCTTACTAAATATCTGTATATGATGCACATTGTCTTGAGTGATAATCAGTGTTCTACTATTATGTAACCCTCAGCTCAGCTTCACTTAGATAAAATTTCTAAGGTAATTAAAGTTCAGTTTTCTCATACAGCTTCATATGATCACAGAAACTCCATGTCCATTGAAATCCTCCTATAAGAACCTGACAGTGTTCTCTGATTGTCCATCAATAGAGAGGCATTTATCAGTTTGGCATGACATCAAGTCAGAGCTCTGTGGCTGATTTCTCCTTCTTTCCATAAATGCACCACTTAGAAATCATCTCTGGCACTATTTAATATTCAGGTATATCTTAGCTATCTCTTAAAATGTAAAACCATCCTTTCAACAAGTCATTTTTAGTTAGATATAGTGGCTCATGCCTACAAATTCCAACACTTAGGACTGTTGTGAGTTCAAGGCCAGCATGGGCTATATATCTCAGGCCAACCTAGGCCTAAAATTCTGTCTCAAAAAAAAAAAAAAAAAAAAAAAAAATTGAAAGCCAACCTTAACACGGAAAGTCTACTATTAAACAAGATTTACAAAGGTACCAGTACCTATCACCAACTGAGATGTAATAATCTTAATTATCTCCAGTTTAAATGTAAATGTTCCAAAACAAACTGACAGATCCCAGAAGCCATCCTCCATTCCTCAAATTTATTGAACAAACTTTACTTTAAAAGACCACGTAGAATCACCTAGAACACAGAAGACAGCACTGCTGCCCACAGACGGAAGCTGTATTAATGAGGTGTTACTCACAGTTACACTGTTAACATTCTGAAATTTAACGTAACGGAGAGGAACAATGCCATCTTCTTTAATGTCATCTTCTGTCAGTTCCAGAGCTTGAGTTGGCTCACTCCTTTCTGCCTCCTCAAAATCCATAGAGCGGGGTAGGTTGATAAAAATTTTTACATATTTAGGACCCTGACCTAGAAAATGGTTTAAAGAAAAAGACTGAAGTGGTAAAAACTACAAACACACTATAATTTTCCTATATCACCATATGTATCTTATAATACAGAAACCTGTGTTGGGCCACATATATATTGGCACACACCAACATACACATCTTCAAAACCTTCTACTAAAATTTCTAAGAATCTGAATATTGACAGTCAATCTTTTGTCCACCAATACTCATTGGCTGGTATCTTAGCCTATTCACTCTGTATTAGGAGTATCTGCTAAATATTAGGAATAAAAAAACACACATGCACACATACATAAACAAGACTCTGCTCTCAATGCCAAAAGACATTCTATGAGCTGGATTTGGTAGGGCGCACTTTTAATCTCTGCACTTGGGAGGCACAGGCAGGCAGATGTACACAGCAAGTTCTGGGCCAACTATGGGTACAACATTGTGAGATTCTGTCTAAAACAAGAAAGCTGTAATATAAGAAATATAACACGATCAGTGAGGAGCTAGATGGAAGATGGCAATGGATTTTGATAGTTTATGCAGGTGAACAACCTTTCATAAACAGTCTGTGGTTGCCAAAGACTGGTGTATATTGTTACCCATGAGGAAAACATCATAAGTATCAACGCTTATCCAAAAAAGAATTTATCATAAAATTAGCGTACTTTACTTTTCTTTGGTATTAGATAAGAAATATGCCCAGTTATATCATTTAACTCTTTCACTGCCACTATATGATTTAAAACTCATATATGTACTGCTTAAATTATATTAATTTCTATAGAATTTACTTACACAGTACTTCATAAAATTTTATTATTGAAAGGTAATTAACATATGAAAGTATATAAAAACAAATAAGTAAACATTATTAAAGCAAGCTTTGGTCCCAGCACTCAGGAGGCAGAGGTAGGTAAATCTCTTGTGATCCTGATCTAAATAAAGAGTTCTACGACAGCAAGGGCTCAAAAACAAAACAAAACCAAAAAAGCCAAAGGTTTGGTTGTTTCTGGAATCATTTAAAAAAGAAAATCAAACCAAAGCCCTTCTCTCAAGAACATCAACAGTAATGGGGAGGGGGGGCTTGATCATTTTATGAATCATAAACCCACACTTCCATGCACGAACATGACAGTTCAAAAAACAGGAGCTGAAACCTCATTTTTATCAACCAGAACAAGTACAGTTTGAAAACAATCATTCCTTTTTTGGTTTTGTAGCCTTGGATGTCCTGAAACTTGCTCTGTAGCCCAGGCTGGCCTCAAACTCATCAGCCTGCCTCTGGCTCCCCAAATGTTGGTAGCACCACTGCCTGGCCGATAGTTATTTCTGATTCTAAAAAAATGACTGCTAAGAATGTGGAAATAGGAGGAAGAAATCAGTATTCTGTAAATTAAGGGGAAACAAACATTTTTATTTTATTCTTAATTCCATATTACTTAGCTATTTATAATTTCAATGAAAAACATATGGAAGAGCTACCTCTATTTAATAAAAAAGTTTTAAATGTAAGCTAACAGGTTTAACAAAGTCTTTTTTTAAATTAAGTGTTCTTTACTCACCATTATCTGGTCCTTGAAATTTCATGGAATAAAGCTTAACAGGTTGATTGAATGCCACAGTAATAAGTAGCTGTGAGGGAAATAGTTTGAAAGAGGATTTGTCAACACAATAAATAAATAAATAAATAAATAAATAAATAAATAAATAAATAAATAAATAAATAAATACCAATGGCCAAGGGGAGCTAAAATAAAGGTGGCACAAACCTAGTTCACCTAACAAAACCATTGCAATAGATTCTGTAAACTGAACTTCATTAAATTGACAGTTAAGAACAGCCACCATCAATTACTTCTGTAAAGAATGGCAGAAAAAAATTAATGCAGTAAATTTACTGAAATTAGGTATAAGAACTTAAGATCTGGGGGCTAGAAAGATGGCTTAGCATTTAAGAGCACTAGCTGCTTTTCCAGAGGACCCACATTCAATTCTCAGCACCCACATGCTATTTCACAGGCATCTGTAACTCCAGTTCCAGGGATCCAATACCCTTTCCTTCACCTCCAAGGGCACTAGGCATGATGTGATGCACAAACAAAACGTCCAGTTGCATAAAATAAATAAATATTTAAAAAACTAAGATCTTGTGACCTACAAACTGGCAAGTAATTTACATTGCCACAAATGAAACAAAACTCCCAAATGAAACAAATCTAAGTCCTAAATTTTACTGTGACTCAGCCACATCACTTGACTACTGGAAAGAGTCATGCAGAAAGACTGGCCCTCACATGAACAGGGATCTAAAATTCACAACAGTGTGTCCAATGGTCTGAGTGATGGGAGCCAAGAAAGGCACTGAGATCATTGGAGGGCCTCCACAAACTTCATCCTAAATTTCTCTAAAAGGCCACATATGGTAACTAAGACACCAATGCTGCCTTGATTCTCCCAGAAGCTCTAAGTTATCTATAAAGTTTCTTTCCATCCAAAACAGTGTTTAGTGCACAAAACTACACTCCTACTCCATTAGAAAGAGTTCCTTCTCTTAACGTAAGATTTCAGCAAAGCTGTAGACAATGTTACTGTCTACACGGTCATGTTTTTAGCAACTACACACAGGAATACAGTACAAATCATAGTTATGACGCTGTAATAAATAAAGTACCTCTGGATCAAAGAAACAGTTTAGACATTATTTCAAAATCACAATCAGGTCTAAGAAAACAGCTAAACTATTTCACCACTTACTGTTTAAAACTTAATTCCTAATAGTGTGTGAAAACACAGTAAACATGACAAGTCCAAAGACCTGAAATGCTAGTCAAAAGCAGGTGAGAAGGGAAAGCTAGAAACAGATTGGGTCAGCAAGACATCTGAAAGATGCCAGTAAAGAGTCATTAACTCTTACAAGGTGCAACAAACACGCAAACTTAGATTTTTATAAACTTTAGTGACCTAGTCGAACAAGAAAAAAAAAAAAAAACCACACAGTGGAATAGAAAGTAAATTAGGACGGTAATACCCAGAAGATAAAGATGGTGTGATTAGGTGGTTACCCTACTTTCTCTGTGTCAAAAGCAACACAGGCAGGAGAAGAAAACAGTTTGGTTTCATCTGAGACTAAGCACACAGTCTTCTATGGGAATGTTTATCTAACCAATCTCTACTGCTCAGACACAAACTACCTGGGTAGGAAAAGCACAGAAAGCAGTATTAACAAAATGACCAAGTACTAGTTATGATCTAACCAGCAGTGGGGCCCACCAGGAGCTCTACAATGTTCTTCAGAGCAATTGGCAGCTGACACAGAACACAGAAAGGAGATGGACCTAGACAGTGATGGGACAGGGGTCAAAGAAACGAAGAGCTGTAAAAAGGAAACGAGAGATGGATGCTGTATGGCGAGAATAGAAACAATACCACATGTAGTAACAATCCCTACCAACCTTAACATACATACTGAATTACCTGCTCATCACAATCAGATTCCAAGAAGGACATGTCTTTTCGTAAACAGTTGTCAAAGCCATGCTCATCACTTTCATTAAGACATTCACAACCAGCTTTGTTAATAAAAGGCATTAAATCCATCTGAAACAAAAGAAACCAAGAACTTAAGCAAAACATTTGTCTTTAGCATAAAAAATATAAAGGCTTGGGTTTATGATTCTTTCTAGATTCAGCAATTTTGAAGAAAATGTCTGCTTTAAAACAGTAACTGAAATTTTTATAATGGTCTTTTCATTTGAATTTCTGACTGAAACCTATCACTAATTATTAAAACAAAATCTAGGCTTACCCTAAATGGAAAGGTATTAGAAACCCAACTTATAGGCCTCGGTATTTCCCAGGATATTTACTACAAAGAGCTTATAACTGTAAATATGTATTTCATGTATCCCAGAAGCCTTTCTCAAGGACCCAGGACACTAGTAACACAGCACTTAGGAAGTAGATGTAAGAAGCACAGAGCTGAGGATCCACCTTTGTTACATAGTACATCTGAGGTCATTCTAGTTATACATTGAGACCCCTTCTCAAACAAAACCAAACTACACACAGCAAAAACAAATGTACACCAAAAAAATAACCAAACTAAAAGAAACTAATTACACCAACAAGTATGATCATTAAAAGAGTAAGACTTCTCTTTCCAGGACTCCACGAGAAGGCAAATCCTAATTGACAAGCAGCCCAATCCCATTCACCCTAAGCAGTACTCTGTACTTCCACATCTTGACTCTACTGAGCCCCTATGGCCCCTTCTTTTTTCATGACATCCAGATAAACAGGGTTTCTTTCCCTTACAACATTTTCCTACACCTTCCTCATTCTTAATCGTGTTTAAGATGTTTTATAGAGCATATGGCTTCTTGTGAGATATTTAAAGCCTGACCTTGGGATAATCCCAAGCTGGACAGAACTAAGGCTCAGACCAATACAACCTTAGTTCAGGTCCAGGCACTACAAGGACTAAAATAAAAGGTAAGAACTGTGAAATAACAACATTAGTAGAATCTTACTAGCTTGGCTACAGATAACACCCCTCATGCAGGTACTCAGGGTACACAATCCTAAGTAACTTTTTAGGGAATTGGGAGGTTGCTTTTCTACAGGCCAAAACCAGTTAAAAGCACTCACTGAGGGTGTCCCCAGGGAAGTTCTTTGTCTAATCACTTCTGAACATAAGCACTGTGAAATCACAAAGTAAAGCTACTCTGCAGAAACCACCTGTTACTTCACCTTTGCTTTCCTCCAACCAGTTTCCCATGCTTTTGAACTACTTTATCCCTAAAGTATCCTTGGGGGCACAAATAAGAAACTTGTGTTCTAGTCTCCATGTTGGCTGACTTGTAAATAACTTTATCTTTCATGAAACTTGTTTTAGTCATCAGCATACCAGAATAATAGGCACAACAACCTAGTTCAATAATTATCAACCCCAAGTCAAAAAAACTGTTTACACTTTCTGACTGGGCATTATTTTAAATAAATACTAAGTGTATAGATTAACAGAAAATAAGTAAAGATTTCCCTCAGCACAACACGCACACAAAAACAAGCTCTCCTATCTATCTGACTAGTTTTTCAGCTTGAATTTAAAGAGTTTACAGATGGGAACACACTGATTTGATTTATTGTACATTAATATAAACTTTTTAATGTAGTAGCTTCAACTTTAAGAAACAAGTATAGAAGATAAAATACTATTTCCGAAATCTGCTTTCTTCCTGAATAACCTCAAACCACGCACAATCGTATTAGAACTATTTGTACTCTAAATTCTTCAGCCTCCATCTCAATTTTTAAAAAAAGTACTTTACTGTTAAAATACATTTAATACTAAAGTCACATTTGATTCAAAACCAAACAAAACTAGACTATAGGAAGTAACATGGAGTATAATACAGTATAGCCATTTTACATAACTATAAAAATGAGAAATATTTTCCAATATCATGTTCTCTACTCGCGAAAGGGAGGCAAGCTTTAGAATATGGCTGCTTAATAATTGAGAAATCAATTTTAAGTGACAAAGAAATTTAGCAGAAGAAATTTAGGGGAAAGTGATTTATAATGAGACAAAACTCAATAGTGTACTTATTTGAAAGTATTTTAAATTAGTAAGAAAACAGTAAGTTCATTTCAACTAAATAACCAAGTTTATACTACTGTTTTACTCTTCTGATGACATACATAGCCTTTTGGAATGTCTGTGTCCTCATTACTTCCAGGATCATTTTCTAGATGCTGCTTGATCTTCTCTTCTAGTCCCACAGCATCTGCTCCTTGATACTGATCAATTCTCACTTTGTTACGAAAAAACAAAAATGTAGGTGTTGCTGATATATTGTTGGTGGCAGCTGTTCCCTAGAATTGGCAAATTAAACAGTGATACAATTAAAAAAAAATCTTATACCATTTTAATTTTTCATTATGCAACTTTAAGCAAATTAAAATAGCATGAGTCCTAAGCAAAAAGGTAAAACACTGTTATTTCTAATTGGTATTTAAAAAAGAGCAGACTAGGCTGCAGAGAAGAGTTCAGTATCGAGGTATCTAGCACCCACATGGCAGTCCACAACCCAGGAGATCCAATTCCTTCTTCTGGCCTCTGCATGACCCAGGCATGCATGTGGTACTCAGTCAGGCATGCAAGTAGAATACTCATGCACATTAAAACAAACAAAAAACAAAGGAAAAAAAATTGTTTAAAAGGCACACCTAATGTAAGGAAGTGCCTATGGAGACACAGCTATATTACCCGTGCACCTACAATAGAGAACAGCTCTGTTTTTTAAAGCATTAGTTTTATTGTCATATACTTTATCCAACAGAACAAGTACATTCTAATACAGAAATTGTTCTTTATAGAAGGCAACTTTCTTATAATTACACAGTATAAATTTTTCAAAAAGAAATAACCAAAGGTAGACTTGGTAGTACACATCTTTCATCTTAGCACTTGGGAGGCAGAGGGCAAATCTCTTGAGTTGAGCTCTCCTGGTCTACATAGAGAGGTCAGGCCAGCCAGGGTTAAATAAGATTGTCTCAAAGAAAACAAAGAAACAAAAACAAGAAAGTAAATGATGAGTCAGCACAAACCAATGCTGCTAAGAAAAAAGTATCCATCTGAAAAAGCCAGTCTATATCACCTTTCAAAAAAGGGATGGGACAATGTCTCCTGTCTTGAAAAAGGGTCGTCCTCATCCAATTTCTATTCTTACAAAACTGATTTTAGGTCATTATAAAAATAATAGCTTTTCTTTTAAATTTTTGCTCTACTTCTACAATTTAATACTGAATAAATATTAATAATAAACAGAACACCACTGTGTAAAGTTTTCATGACAAGGATTTAAAAAACAGCAAAGCAAATCTGTTCTCTCATATATGCAAACTGTATGAAGAAATACAGAATATCTATCGTTCAAAGAAAAGAAAAAGCATAAAGGTAGCCAAGGGATATGTTATTTAAACATCTCAAGTGACCTATTAGAACAGTGCCGTCTTTAAAAAGTGAGAGAGATATGAGCTATACATGTATACATGTGATCTTATATTTCCTGGTATACATAAAAGAAAAACTGAAGTCAATAATAGATTTTAGTGAAGTCACTATGTACATTTTCAACATAAAGATAATGACATATTTTTTCTTTCATAAACTAATATACATTAAATAAAGACAGTAATGCCATTTATTAACATTTAATGTACAAAACTAAAGTGTGTAATGTCAGACTTATCAGACTTATATATGTTCCTTCTACCATTAGAAAAGTTTAAGACACCAGATTGGGCAAAAATATTGCAGAATATTAAACAAAGCACTTTTCTCTAACACATACCGAATACTTGCAAACAAGTAAGAACAAGAACAACATCCAGAAGAAAAACTCTTGGAATAGGTAACTTGACAAATGAGGTACTTAAGATAAAAATTACTTAATAGGGAAATGAAGGAAACTGAAAAACACAAATTGAAGCTACTTTTACTGCAACAGGTAAAATAAAAAAGTAGTATTCAGAATGAGGAGGAACTGAACTTTCAAACACTGTTCTTAACAATGCACAAAGTATAACCACTTTGCAGAGAGGGTGGGCATATAACCTTGAAGATTATAAAGTAAAGAAATGAAATCAAACTATTATCAAAAATTCTCCACTATAACTTTATGATCAGCAGAAGTTAGAGAACTGCCAGGTAACCTATTAATTTAACAACATTATATTAATTTCATCTCAGATTTAAAAAACTTGAAATAATACTTTCCTAACTAATGTAGTCAAATAGCACTCATAATAGTTAACAACATTATATTAATTTCATCTCAGATTTAAAAAACTTGAAATAATACTTTCCTAACTAATGTAGTCAAATAGCACTCATAATAGTCCTACATTTTCCTGTGCTCTAAGGAATAACTACCAAGTGAATAAAGACATAATGGGTAATACTAATGTGGGTTTTGATTTGTTTCATGAGAAATAGAGGAAAAAGGCTTTTCTGCCTTACCTGGCACTGATGTACATCCACTTCCAAGAAAACTGCCTGTGGATACTTATTACTCATAGAACTGAATGCAGGAGCAATCCTCAAACATGGTCCACACCTGTGAGGAAGACAGAGCCGTATCCAGTAAAATAATATACAGACTGTACTAACTTATGCTATAAAAGCATTTATCAAGTCAAGATGGTATTATTGGCTTTAGGCACTCTAATATATTCATCTCGGTCACTTATAATAAATACTGCATTTATACCATATTGCTTCCATGAATGCAGATAAATATTAGGTCTCAGGCTTAAGATTGTAAAATCTTTCTGTTTTGTTCCCATTGAAAGAATACAGAGAAAAATAAATAATGGGACACGTTTATAAATTGAAAAAACAAAGTCAATGTTGTCAAGAAAACCAATCCTCCTTGATTAGGATTAATATACAATCCCAAAATTTTACCAACAAAACTAACAAATTTATTTTCTAACATGGGGAAACACCCAAGAAAACCTAAGGTGAGGTTTAAAGCCTTAAAAAAAATACCAAATATTAAGGCCTACTATAAAGCTTTACTAATTACCAGCACAAAATGCATTAGGCTAAACATGTTATTTGAAAACTTTTAGAATTCAAAATGATCCTAACCCCCAAAACTGGGTATTACATCAGCATTCAAAAGGTATGACTATAAGAACATTCTAAATTTCAAATGTTCAGATATGAGACATTTAACTGGTAAAATCTACATTAACTGTATCAAATTACAACAGATTGAAAGCTGAAACACTCTGAGCCCATGCATTTCAGATAAGGGATAAACAGTCTGTAACCTAATATACCTTCTAAGAACAAGGCTCAGTGTGCTAGTGAATGACACTAATCCCAGCACTTGGGAAGGTAAGTAGGTGATGTCTATGAGTTCAAGGCCAGACTGTCTACATAAATAAAATAAAATAAAAAAAAAAATCAGGCATCATTAACATTTGAGGCAATTTTTAAGTAGCCTAATATAAGTATAATTTGAGAATGCTGAAAAGGAAGATATCTGAAGACAATCCAAGGCTACACAGAGAAACTGTCTTGAAAAGACAAATTTTAAGAAAAGTGTGAAATAAGTACAATCAAAGCTACTTTGTTAATCCAAAAACTAGTAAAAGAAAAAAAAAAAGAATAAAGGCAAGTGGGACAATGAGAAATACAGTAAACAACAGATTCAATCTTACTATACTGACAACATTAAATGCAAATAGCTTAAGAAATTAAAAAAAAAAAAAAAAAAAAACAAATTATGACCAGGCTCTGTGGCACACACTTTCCATTCCAGCACAGAGGGAGGCTGATTTCTGCACATTAGAAACCAATCTGGTCTACAAAGCAAGTCCTAGGACATCAGGTAACATAATAGAGACCAATCCAAATTACAAACAAGAACTGAAGGCCGAAGGTTAAGAAAGTTATTCAAAATCCAACATCCTAGTTAGTAAAAAGGCCACAGGTAGGGCCTTTATAAAGCCAATCCCATCCCAGCTCTTTAAGAGTATTGAGTTTTTATTACAGCTCTAATACTAAATGACATTCATAAACTTTTTCCCTGCCTTCCTCAATAGCCAGGGTTCTTGTCTTCACCAAAGCTTGTATGAACATATATACAAACATGGATAAAATATATGTAGTTTCTAAAGCCTCATTTCAGAAGGTTTTTTCCATAGGAGGTAACTTTCAAACAGGCCATTTCTAAATATAGTTTCTAAAACACAGCTATAACTAGTTTTGTAAATCACATACATTTATTTTAATAAACTTTATTAGTAAAATAATACAATTTGGCTACTTGCTACATTTTGCAATCCACAAAAACATTAAATCCTTGCCACCTCATTTAACATTCTGCAACCAAGAACAGGGCTAGGAGAAGCTCTATAGAAGATCATTTGCTGCATGTGTGAGGCCCTGGATTGAATTCCTCAGCCAAAAAGTAAAAACTCTAAAGAATAATATAAGTCCACAACAGATCTCCAGTGGCGCTGCTATTCTTTATAAAGCTATAGCCACTATAGCCTTATACTACATACTACATGCTCTTGAAGAAACTATATACTCTTGAAAAAAGAGCAAGACTACAAAATACAACTCTATTTTCAAATAGTTTGAAGTTAAGTCAAAACTAACAGTGTTAGTTTAAGTGATGGGAAAGAGCTCAAGGATGCAAGAATCTGGAACTGTTTCTGATGATGTGTTTCTTATACTTGGTATTGGTTATAAGGATGTGCTCACTTGAAAAATTTATCAAGGTACACATTTTAGTAATTAGTGTATTCTTGAATGTTTGTCAACCACCACAGCTACCACCACCCAGTCAAAAATAAGCAAACAAATATTTCCAATTGAAACCACCCCTAGGCTTCAGCATGCCCTGGCCTTCACCACTTCACTCACAGATATTAACCTGTCTAGCTCCTACTAGACTACTAGCTACTGTGCTAGTAGCTAGTACTTTCAGTCTTCAGCAATTTTGTAATATGTAATTAATATTTTAATACTTTGCACATGTTAGCAATATACTTTTAAACAAGCTAACATACTACTACTGGAACTCAACATCCTCATACACACCACTAGCATCCTTCCTGAATGGTTACTATGATACCTAACAATTACAAAATAAGGCCTGCTTTAAGAAAACAAAATACAGGGTAAACTATCTATAATTCAAAGATTTGACTTACTGAAAAAAAAGTGATACATTCACCATTTCAAGATAAACATCATTCACATTATACTAATGGGGGAGAAACCACACATGCTTTTAGCTTAGTATACCACAAACCAAAGCAATAAAATAACTCTAGTGATAGCCATTCAATGTTATCTGGCCATATTTAAGAAGCAACAATTTGGAGACAGTTATTTTTAAAATCTTACCAGAATAGGTATTCTTTAAAACACCTTTTAGAAGATTTACTTTGTGAAAGTGTTTTGGAGGCCAGAAGAGGGCATTGTATCTCTTTGAACAGGAGTTACAGGTGGTTGTGAGCTGGGAATTGAACTGGGCTCCTCTGGAAGAGCAGACCATTCTTTTAACTGAGCCATCTTTTCAGTCCCCAGAATAAGTATTAACATATTGAGTTAATTCTCTCAACAGTATGAATAGGTCAATATTATTCTCATCTTGTCAGGAAAGTAGAAGAGAGCAAACTGAATTGTTGAAAGGTTTAAGATTATAATGCAGACAGAATTGTAGTTAATTCGTTCAAAGCAATCTGTATTTAAAAATGAATTAAAGCAGAGACTGAAAAAAATTTTATATACCAATGTCCATAGTAGTGTTTGTTATTCTAAATAGTGAAAAGTAAACATAAGTCAAGTGTCTATCAACAGATGAATACATAAAATGGGATATATTTGCAACTATAAAAAGGAATGAAATACTGAAACATGCTATGCTACAGATGAACTGTAAAAACATACTAAGTGAAATGATTAAGAAGAAAAGAAGGTAACATATATTAATTCAAAATGTGGTTATACTCACATAAGGTACCTAAATTAGGCAAATTCCTAGAAATGGAAAGTACAATGGTGACTACCAGGGAAGTGGGTGGATATGGGGAAGGTAGGATCTAACAGAGGTTTGTTCTTCTGGAGAAGTGAGGATGGGGCATTACTACTTAACAGTTTCAGTTTCTACTTGGGATGATAAAACTATTTTAGGAAATAATGGTGATGATGACACAATATTGTAAATGTACATTAATACCACTCAATAGTTTCTTTGAAAATACTAAAATGACTCCATATGGTGGGAAATACCTGCAATTCTAGACTCAGAAGGCTAAGGCAGGAGGAGCACAAGAGGCTAGCCTCAATTAAAATAAAAAAAGAAAAGAAAAATGCTAAAATCAATTTTAGGTCATATACATTTTACTATAAAAAGGAAAATGGGGCTTGGGATGTGCCTAGCTAGTACATTCAAAGGCCCTGTACATATACTGAAGAGCTGTTGAAGGTTTTTTTTTTTTTTTTTTTTTTAAACAAAGCAATGTATACACTACTTGAGGAAAATTAATTTAGACCAATGTACAATTTAGGTTAAAGCACATTGCTGAAGTGAAAAATCAGATACTAGAAAAAATTATGCCCTCAACCTAAAAAGAGTAACATTTTCTTTTTCTGAGCAGTTTCAGTTATTTGCAGGTCATCAAGTATAAATAAAGTACCAGGGTTGACACACACCTTTGATCTTAGCCCTTAGGAGGCAGAGGCAGAGGCAGGCAGATCTCTGAGTTCGAAGCTAGCCTAGTCTACAGAGATAGTTCCAGGACAAGCTTCAAAGCTACACAGAGAAACCCTGTTTCGAAAAACAAAAAAGAACAACAAAACAAGCAAACAAACAAACACAACATATAAATAAAGCAAATTACATTGACAACGAGCTCAGAGAAGAATGAATACTTTGACTGCCCATGTTAAAAGAATGTTAATGATATTTTTAAAATAAGAAAGAATGTTAAGGGTAAAAACAACCTGACTAGACTCTACTTAAATATTCTTTTAAACTAAAAATGTTTTCTAAATGTAAGCACTATTTGCTTTAAGTTTTTACAAAAAAAAATGTCATTTTCATTCTATTAACACATTTTAATAGGCAATCTAGCTCTTTACCAATAAGTC
This sequence comes from Cricetiscus sungorus, assembly GCA_030556225.1. Classification (NCBI taxonomy): domain Eukaryota; kingdom Metazoa; phylum Chordata; class Mammalia; order Rodentia; family Cricetidae; genus Cricetiscus; species Cricetiscus sungorus. Next base: position 101,061,092 of record JANBXA010000651.1, on the reverse strand, counting down.
CCCACAAGAATGTTAAAAATGATGCCACACTACTCACAGAAAAGTCTCAGCAGTACCAATGTTTCTCCACCTTTCTCATTTCAGTCAATAACTGCTTATTATTCTGCCTCTGATATGGTAAGGGGGAATAAATCATTGAAGGACAAAAGTGTAAAAGCCCTAATTGACCAGAAATAGAAGGCTGAACTAAAAATGAGATTCCTTGTTCTCTCTTCAGCTGTAGTATAGTCAACAAATGAGCAGATATTCTCCTAGTATAAAACCTACATATGACAAAATTGCTAAAGTTGAGAAGACACATTTCTAGAATTCTGACATTCCTTTGAGGCTTGTCCTAATACATGACATAGCCGAATTCCTTTAGTTTAGTAAATGTAAAATATCATGTCACATGGACATTCTCTCCCCCATTAAATTAATTTACTGCCCCTTTTCAGTTCTGTGGAGGACTGGCCCAAAACAAAATACCAACAACAAAACCCTCTAACTAGTGTTCATCTCTACTTGTACCCCAATCTCCTTAAGTATACATTTGTATATTCAACATTCATTGAACTCTGTGCTAGAAACTACAAATTTTTCCTCCAAAATTAAAAATACAACACAAGTTCATGGGCAAGTAAACCTGTTAAATAAACAGTAGTGCTGGGAGTAGATTGCTCCCAGTTGGTATGGTGTACATAATGCCAGGTGGTCAAAGATCTCTAAACCTCCTAAGTACTGCTACATACAAGAGATCTGCAACAAACTGAATTTTGGCTCTTAAGGTCTACTTCCAATTTACATATAAAAACATTATTATTACACACCCAATAAGCGATCCACCAGCTTTTTGTCCTTTACACTGTGATTTTATCCAAAGACAATTAACATCATTTCAAATCCCTACCATCTTAAATCATATTTGGTCAAACACAGAGGTCGGCCCAGCAGGTGATATGTACATATTGTATTTTGTATCTGTAATCTACAAAAAGAGAGGAGCGAAGACAAAACCAAGCATGGTACAAACACGTGAAATACATTATAAACATTCTGTCCCATTAACTTAATTCAAAAAGCACCAACTATGCCTTAAGACTACATGTTACTCGGACTAGATGAACAGCTTTGTCGCCATCTTTCAAAGGCATTGCAGAAATGCAGGCGAAAAGAAATCAATGTTTGGAAAACACGCTTTCAGAGATATTAAAATGCAAACGATAGCTGGCTCTTCCGAAAGACAGGAACCGGCGCAGGCGGTAGAGGTTGAGACTCCTACAAGCTGGAAGAAGTCGCGGGCCAACCCCAAGAACAGAGTACATCTCCGAATTTAAAGTCGGCGGGTAGGCATGTCCTGAGCGCGGGGGGACCCTGTGCCTGCCTGGAAGCCCCCTATGCACATCTGAGACCCGCTCTCTAGAGCCGAGGCCTAACCCTGGCTGCGGCCTGGGCTGTGGTCACCACCGGACATTCCACAGCTTTAAGACGACAGGAGAACTGGGACCCGGGAAGTGGGGGTAAGGGGGCCCACCGAGGGGGGGAGGGGGATGCCACCAGGGCCCAGACTCGCCTTACCCTCTCATGGTGAACTTGACCACAGCAAGTCTGGAGCCCGCCCCGCTCAGCTCCGGCTGGAAATCTGGATCGCTGCCGACCGGCTTCACTCCCACCATCCTCACCGAGAGCCCGGCAGGGCGGCCGCGACGCTTCCGGCTACAAAACTAAGAGGAGAGCCCGAGAGAGGCCCGGGAGCGGCTGCGGGAGGCCGGGGCCTGGACAGGAGCGGCGGCCGCGACGTGTCCTCCCGGAGCTCTGAGTGCCGAGTCACGCCAGGGAGCAGGCGAGCCGAGGGGGAGGAGACGCGGGCTGGGAGGGGAGCGACAGGGGCCAGGCGCGCAGCACCCAGCAGCCACCGCGCTGAGGGAGCCGTGGCGCTTGTGCGGTTGACGTCACTTCCGCGCCTTCCGTTTGCGGGCCCGCCGGAGCCTTACGCTATAGCGGAATGGCGCAGACGCCAGCACGGGCTGCGGATTCCCTTAATTCGCTGAGCGGAAGTTGTCTTTTATTTTATTGTTAGCATTTATTTTTTAACCGAGGGTTAAACTGGGCGAAGGGACTCCCCCTTTATTTATGGACCCATGGCTACTGCCTAAGGTAATAAGGCATTCTTTGCGAAAACTTTGACAATAATCCTGTCTTGTGTTCTGGGCAAGTCACCATTCACGAAATAGATGTTAGAAACATTTCTTTATGGATTTCATTAGATGTGGGTACTCATTCAATAATGTGTTATATACCATATGACCAAAAAAAAAAAAAAAAAAAAAAGACAACCCCGTTTCTTCAGGAAGCTGGATCTAGTGACAGGTACCATTGACAATTAAATTTAAATAAGAAAGTTGGAAAGAAGTAAGATGACCTGTGTGACACAAGGTAAAGGGTAGGAGATGTAACTTCAGAATTCAGTCTTGTAGAGGCAGTGGGTTAAAAAAAAAAAAAAAAAAAAAAAAAAGACTATGAAGTGGATAGGAAAAGTGGGAGGGGGATGCCAGAGAGATTAGAGCAGAGGGAGTTGGGATTGATTTGATTAGAACACATGTGCATGCATGAAATTCTCAAAAAAAATTGCCATTGGATATAAAAATGCATGAAAAGACATCCAATGGCTGGCTTTGAATTAAAAACTAATTTTTAAAGAGAAGTAGTTAGAGAATGAAAGATAATAGGGATATTCCAGATATAGGAACCAGCATGTGCAAGCAAGTTAAAAGGACAGGCAATAGGTAATATTTACCTAATATATGCACCAGACATTGTATAGACTATATATTGTATATGTATTAAATATATGCACATAACACATATATGAGCTTATTTCATTTTCATGTTATATTAGTGTAATGACTTTAATAGAAACTGGCAAAATTTTCCATGATCTCTGCATCTTGTCTTATGGGGATGGGCAAGCCATTAACCTTTCTGAACTTTGTTTTTCTTGTCTGAGAAGTGGGTTAATATCTACTTTATAGAACTGTGAAAGCTGGAAGTTAGAGTGATGTTCAAACCAAATAAATAAATAAATAAATAAATAAATAGTAAATATTGTTTGGGAACAGTTAGCTGGAGCTGTGTTAATAAAATACCACAGAACAACATAAAATTCTCATGGGTCTAGAAACTGAAGGTTCAGAAATGTGAGAACTGGTGGAAATAAATGAGACAGAGGGGGTGACTGCCAGAGTGGGTTTCCTGGTGACTTCATTTGCATTATGGATTCACATAAGCACAATGCACGCTGATCTGTTATTTTTCTTACAAAGACACCAGTCTTATTAAATTGAGACAGGATGGCTAATTAGGAAATGGGGGGGGGGTATGAGAAAGGAAAACCCCCTCCCTCCCTTTGTTCTGAGTCTGTCACTAACACGTTTTTGACATATGTAATTAAACCACAGATCAAATAACTACTCCTCTTTTTGAGAAACAGCTCAAACTAGATTGTTAAAAAATTGTAATGCTACCAACAACAAACACAAGGACACATCGTGGGCATACTTCCATTGATAATAGCATTTTAGACATCAAAAGATCTTTAAACACAGCCAAGGAGGTGAAAGACCTCTACAATGAAAAGTACAAATCTCTGGTGGGGAAAAAGAGATTGAAAAATGTATCCTGTGTTCATGGAGCAGTGGAATTAATATGTGGAAATGACAACTCTACAGTTTACAGGCTCAATGCAATCCCAGTCAAAATATCCACAACATTCTTCATAGAAATTGGAAAAACAATTGTAAAATTCATATAAAATCAGAAAACACCCCAGATAGCCAAAGAAAATTAAGCAAAGAGAAAAATACTAGGAGACTTACAGATGTCAAAACATATTGTGGAGTTATAGTCATAAAAGTAATATGATTTTGGCACAAAAATAGACATGTAGACCAATGAAACAAAATAGAAGGCCCAAGCATGGACACTCACAACTATAGCCATCAAAGGCAAAAAAAAAAAAAAAAAAAAAAAGCATATACTGAAGAAAAGACAGCATCTTTAATAAATGCTGCTAGTAAAGGGAACTATTCACTAAGAAGAATGATAGTAGATCCACCAACAGCTTACTACCCTAGACAAAAATTAGCCCCAAATGAGTCAAATACTCCAATTCAAAACTTGAAACACTAAAATTTGTAGAAGAAAATATGACAGTTTCCCATGAGATACAGGTATAGGAAAGAACTTTCTGAACAGGAACTCATTTGCTAAGGAATTAAAGCCAACAGTCAACAACTGGGGACTCATAACATTTAAAAGCTTCTGTATAACTAAGGAAACAACCAATCAAATGAAGAATAAATCCATACTATTTTCCAGCTTATACATCAGTCAGAAGGTTAATACACACACACACACACACACACACACACACACACACACACACACACACACACACACACACCTACCTTAAAGGAAGTTAAGCTACTCAGGTAGTCAATGCTCCCCACAAGAACCATAGAATAACAAAAAACCTCAGTACCAGACACGTTTGCAAGTTTAGTCAGGGTAGTCCAAATAATTCCCAAAGGTATATAGATCATCACTGTAGTTCTTGAGAGTGGCCCCTTATTGCTGAAGAAACCAAACACCAAAGACACATGACCTGGATGACTTTAGCTGGATCTGACCTGAAAACCTTTTCCTGTGGTCTTGCTTTCATGATTTTAGAAAATACTACAAAAGTATTAAGGGAGGGAAGCAATTAAACAATTAACAACCCTACCCAGCTTCAACAACTATTAAATATAACAATTACCATCATGGCAATATAGGCACATAGGTGCAAAAAATGGCACTTAAATGTTGGTGGCAATCAATAAGGTATCTAACTGGGTGTAAATCCCACTCAAAAGTATGGAAATCATGCCTGGTATTTGAAAGACAGTTTCCAAGGGCTAGTGAGGTCATAGTTTTTAGAAAAGAATTTACTATCAACCCTTTGCTAGGCCAGCATTATCTTTATCATATTCTAAATCTTATTCTTACCTCCACAGATAAGTGTGGCTGCCACACCTCATCAAAGATTTCCCTTAAAAAAAAAAAAAGGGAACCATCACAGAAAAACACAACTGAAAACGATGCAGAGAAAACAATGGATCATGGGGAGTCAGGTCAAGTGGATATATTTACATCACAGCTCCTGCATCTCTGGCTAAGGGAACATTGTGGAAGAGGGGGAAGAAAAGGCTAAGAGAGAGTATCAGAAGTCTGCTGTGAAACAGTCTTCCAGAAATGGTGATATAAACAAGACAGGAACAATAGCAAATCAATGGACCTGTAATGTAAAAGGAGGAAAATTTTGCAGGCTCAAACTCCTAGGCAAAGAACTACACGAAACTATTGGTTTCTGGGAGAAGGAGACTTAGCCTCTTCCCAGAGATGAGCCTGGTCATTGGTTGTCTGATATCGAGTCGTCAGCTTTGAAATCATATACACACAAAGAATAAAAATGGACGCAGCAGGTTGTAAACAAATATGATGTATTTGTGCATCCACACACATGTAATAAATACAATCAAAGAGAATGAGGCTAGCAATTTGAGAATGGGGATATAAGGGAAAAGATTGAGGGAGGCTAACTGAGAGGTGCAGAGGGAGGAAAGTGCCAGGGAATAGATGTAATTATATTTCAACTAAAACATTTTAAAAATAGAAATGAAAATGCTAATCATCTCACAAGATTAGTAAACTGTGTAATGAACTGCACCTTATGACCAACTTCCTTGTGGCATGTCTATGAGTAAAGATCCCTTTGGCAAATCCTAGTTATCTAACTAGTGTTCCCTTCTCCAGCTCACACAATGTATCAAAACAAACAAACAAACAAACCCACTTTTGGATTAAAAAATGAAATATATCAGCACATATCTTCCCTAGTCTCTAATATTATTTACAGGTTAAGTAGTTTCAAAGCCCTACAAATTGCACGGACAGCCACTACTGGACACTGCATTGTGTCCTTCTTATAATACCCACACTGAATTCTTTTCAAGTGTGTTTTTTCATTTAATCAACAAGTTCATTAACTTTGCACCACTTTGAGTCACCCTTACATCACTTTGGGGGCATCCTTGAAGGCTGTGGCATACATCTAAGTAAAGGCCTCCTGAGGCTTAAGGAAGGAGAAAGTAAGCTATTTTCTTCCACCTGTATTATTACCTCCCACAGAGCATAGCAGTGTGCCATACCGAGTCCCTCAAAGTTTTGAGACGTGTTTTCTCCATAGCCCTGGCTGTCCTGGAACTCATTCTGTAGACCAGGCTTGCCTCAAACTCAGAGATCTGCCTGCCTCTGCCTCCTGAGTGCTGGGATTAAAGCCAGGAGCCACCACCACCTGACCCATTTGGGTTTTTCAAAAATTAAATTTATTTGTTAATTTTGTGTGTATATGTAAGGATGTCCATATTGTACAGCAAGTCTGTAAAGTCCAGAGGACATCTAGTGGAATTCAGTTATCTCCTTCCAACATATGGACAAGTCCACGGGACCAAACTCAGATCATCAGGCTTGGTGGCAAGAATCCCATTCACTGATCCATCTTTCCAATCACACACACTCTTTTTTTTTTTTTTTTTTTTTTTAGTTTTGTAACTCTGTCTACATTAAACAGTTTAAATGTGTAAATACTGCTTGGATTCTGGAAGATTAGATTTACAATAGGAAACTAAGTACAATTACACATGAAGTAAAACGAGAGGCATTAACAAAGAAAGAGAAAATTAAAAATTGGAAGATGAAAAAAATCAAGGGCAGGAGACAAAAAATATAAAGACTGAGAAATACTCTTGAAAGTTGTGAGGTGGTAATAGGCTGACATGCAAGTAATCAACGCAATTCAATGAATTATGAATAGAATCAGCTCACCATCCACAGTGAATTTTTTAGGGCTGGATGTAATAAGATGTTTTTTTTTTTTTTTCTCTTTTGGGGGCCTGCCACCCAGCTCACAGATGAGTCACACAGAGCGGCTTATTCTTACTTATGAAGCCTGACCTTAGCTTGGCTTATTTCTAGCCAGCTTTTCTTAACCTTAATTTAACCCATCTACCTTTTGCCTCTGAACTTTTCCTGTTCTCTTACTTCTGTAAGATCTTACTCCATGAATTGCTGTGTAGCTGGATGGTTGGGTGACTGACCCCCGAGGTCTTCCTCTCCTTGCTCTATTTATAGTTTCTGCCTACATGCCAGCCCTGCCTATCCTTGCTTTGCCTTGTTATTGGCTGTTCAGCTCTTTATTAGACTATCAGGTATTTTAGACAGGTAAAGAACCACAGCTTCACAGAGTTAATCAAATGCAGCATAAACAAAAGTTATACACCTTAAAACAATATTCCCTTACAGCTAGAAGCTTCAGAATATAAAGGTCATTATATGATCCTATCTTAAAGAATACAAACTATCATGAACACCCCTTACAACAGCCCAAAGAGGTAAACAGTGGTAGTTACTCCTATGTATTTTACCGGTGAAAAACTGACAATCAGGTAACTTGTAGTTGTGTATGGGTTACACTTTGAATCACACAGAAACCAACATAATATACTTATGTTGGTACCTCTTTCTAGTCTATATTTTCTAAATGTCTTCATAACTACAGGTAGTTTATAAAATAATAAATATGCAAACCAAATTCTGCATAAGAATTCTAAAAAGAGATCCAGACAGGTCAAACAAAGATATTATTAACAACTAATTAGGCTTCCTGTATCAAATAATGCTTAACTTATTTATATAGAATAAGCTTTTGATTAGTGGAGTTTTCCAAAACACATCATCATTTTTCTATCAATTTACATAGATTATTTGAATTTATATTTCCTAGAACTTCCAAGAAAATTTTAGAAGAACCCAGTAGACTCAAAAGGCCCATGTGAGGACAATTTGTGAGTTTATTCTTAAATGGACGTGGATCACTATTTCTATTCCCCAGGGAAACATTTTCAGAGATATTTAGTGTGTTGCACACAATGCCTAATCCTTACTAATCTCAGATGGGCGTTCAGAGTCATTTTCCTGTGGGATCTATTCTTAGCAGTACCCTTAACTAAAACTTATTTCATTCCAACACTTAAGCATTATTGGGTCTGGGTTACCTTATTCAGTATGATTTTTTTCTAGTGCCATCCATTTGCCTCAAAATTTTCATAAAAAATTAGCCCAATAGTATCCTAACGCATATATGTACCACATTTTCATTATTCATTCATTAGTTTAAATTAAGTTCATCAGTTGAATAGACAGACCATCTAGGTTCCATTTTCTTGCTATTGTGGACAGAGAAGTAAAGGATATGGTTGAACAACTAACTCTGGAGTAGGTTGTCAAGTCTTTATGCATGTGCCAAAGAGTGGCATAGCTGGGTCTTATGATAAATTTACTTTTTGCTTTTTAAGAATTTGCAACACTGATTTCCAAAGTAGTTGGAGCAGTTTGTTACCCACAACGCAGGACCAGACAGAACAGGAACTGAACTCCATGGCTAGAGGAAGTCTTTCCTGTGCAATAATCCTATGGAGAAGAGAGAAGGGATACAAGTCCTCAGTGTGAGAAAGGAAGAACACTTTTCACACTTCTCTCCTTCAGTGTTGCTCCCATTCTTCTCAGTTATCAGGATAACCTCTTTGATGCCTTAGGAACTAAAACAAGCTCAATAAATAACTTATGTTTGTCCATTTGCTTCCCAAATATTGCTTGGATGGACGGAAGCCAAAGAAAACTTAGTGCCTTTGTTGCAATTGGCCAGTTTTGTTAAAAATATAGAAAAAAATACTTGTGTGTATACTTATGGAGAGGTGTGTGTGTGTGTGTGTGTGTGTGTGTGTGTGTGTGTGTGTGAGTGTTGTGTGTGTGTGCTTGTGGAGGTGCTCCCTTAGACACTAGTCCTTCGGACCAGAAAAAAACAGTAACAATGTCCAGTCTCCTGAACCCAGATTTGGGGGCGAAAGGTAAACTTCCACCTTCCTGGTCCAGGAAAGACCTGATTTCCTAGACTGACCATCTCATCCTCGTATGCTATTCCGTCACCCTACAAGGACTTGAAAGCAAGAAGGGACTGTAGACCAGACACGCAGTAACCAACCTGGCTGAAGCGCATTTATAGCCGGGTTCAGTCGCCATAGTAACCAGACCACGCCTGCCTCGGCTGGGCGTGCTGAGCAACCCGGAGCCGGCTCCACCCCGCCTCATTTTTGCGACAGTTGCCGCGCACGTCACGGCAGTTGAGGCCGGTGTCAGCTGACTTACGGCAATCGAGGCCGGTGTCAGCTGATTTACTGCAGCAGCAGCAGCGGTGGTGGCACCTTGCAACCAGGCAGGGTGAGGGCGGCTGTCTGTACGTGCGGTTCCCCGGGTTCGCCCACCGGGACTTACGGCCGCCTGGTCCTCCTCGCAAACGCCTTTGCCTTCTTTGCGGGCGTGGCCACAGCATCTCCTACAGACATGGTTATCGCCTGAGGCGAAGCGTTGACAGGTAGGAGCTTTGGTATCTTGCGGTGAAAGCCCAGCTCTAGAACTTAGCCTTGGAAGGCAGGGGTCAAAGGTCAAGGGGCACGCGCCCTCGGGCTGGGGGTCGTTCCAGCTGTCAGATTGTTAAGGTTGATTGCTTTGTCTGGTGCTTCAGAAGCCTTTTTTTTTTTTTTTTTTTTTTTTTTCATGTGCGTGGTTGGGGCCCATCAGGATCTCTTTTTGGGCCCCCTAGCCTGGTGACATTTACTCCTTGGGCAAATGACTCCTTGTCTTAAGGTGGGTTGCGTTGCACCTAGAGACACTGCAGACTGGGTCGGGTGATTAGTGATGGTTTTGGGTGTTCATTGGTAATGTTTTGGGGCAGCGTTCATGCTTCGGGGCGCCTATGTTCTGCTCTTCTTTTGTTGTTCAGATCTGCTCTTTCGTTGGCATTACTGGCTAAGGGGCAACGATGTCTGTTCCGCCACTTGCCTGCTCTTTTAGGACTTGCTCTGACAGAATGCCTGCTGTTCTTTCTGGTGGATCCTGGCATTCTGAGGCTATGCTCACAGCCAGAGCTACCCTGCCTTTAATCCACCTTCCATGTCTGGACCTTAAGTCCTAAGTCCTATGCAGTATTCCCTGGCTCTTATGTTCTGAAACTCTTGAGGGTTCAGATGCATCACAGGCCTCATGTGTGTTTTCAAGCGGCTGACTTTAGTACTTAATACCAGCTATATATTCCTTTCCTTGTAATTCTCCAGGGACCAAAAAGGTAAACTGCTTGCTTGCTTCCTTCCTTCCTTCCTTTCCTTTTTTTTTTTTTTAATTTTATTTATTTATTTTGAGACAGGTTTTTTTCCTTGGCTGCCCTAGAACTAGGACTGTAGGCCAGGCTGGCCTTGAACTCACAGACAACCTCCTGCCTCTGCTTCCTGAGTGCTGAGATTAAAGGTGTGTGCCACCACTTCCCAGATTTTCTTTTCTTCTTTCTTCCTTTCTTTCTTTCTTTCTTTCTTTCTTTCTTTCTTTCTTTCTTTCTTTCTTTTTGCTTTTTTGAGAGGTGGTCTCTCCTTTTATACCTTTGGCTGTGCTAGAACTCACTATAGTAAAGGCTGGCTTCAAATTCTCAGAGCTCTGCCTGAGATCTGCTTCCTGAGTGTTGGGATTAAAGGCGGGCACCGGCTATTCTCTTTTCAAAGGCTTTATTGGACTTTCTTCACATGATAACAACCATCCAGTGTTATATGAAAGAAATTGAGTTGTTGGTGTTTGTTTTGTTGCATAATTTTCTTTTTGTTTCTTTCACCTTTTCACTTTATAAGCAACCTTATGACAGTGTGGAGGTGTTTGGCAGATCCCAAATGAAAAGTGTATATTGAAATTGCCATTATTATAGATTAGGAGAAACTACTTGGAGTTTTACCCCAAAGCAGCAGATCTCTGGTGCTTCAAGTTGAGAGAACAAACCAGCATTACTACAAAGGAATGCCTTATTGTCAAATGTCAATTAAAATTATGTAGGGAAGTTAATCATCATCATTTCTATCTAAAAATTCTCCAGATCTTTATCTTCATAGAAGGACAAAAGATTTGGGTAACTGGATGAATCAAAGAGACTTAGTCCTCCCTATGGGAACTTCGAGTTTGGGGTGCAAAGCCCTATAACCTAGACATTGTCTTGTCTCTTGAGTGCAGTTTTTCTTGTGTCATGAATGCAGTAAGAGTTTGGCATTGAGTACTTTAAAAGAAGTGAGGTAGGTAGGGTAGAGGCTCACCCCTAGAGTCCCAGCATTCCAGAGGGAGGGGCAGAGGCTCATGGGTCTGAGTTTGAGGTCATTCCGAGTTCCAGGACAGCCCTGCCTATATAGAGAGACCCTGTCTTAAAAAAGGAGCAAGCTATTTCTGTGCCTGTCTCAAAATCTCAAGGTACCTACCTCAAGAGAAGTAGCATGGCCTTGAGCTTTAGTGTGCTGCCTGTTAGAAGGTGAACCTTTAAAGTTTGTTTTGACTTCAGGTAGAGATGTCTGAGTTCAGTGTTTATCACTGGGGTGGTTCAATATTCTAGTTCATATTGTATCTCATTATTCCAACTCTTACTTCCATTTTCTTGCTTATTTACTCAGTGGCAGCCAAACAATGTATGCGGGGTATTTCTTTTTGTCTGTGTAACTAAATGTGTATTGTTTTTGAGTGCTTAATTTTTAATGCCCAGAGTTTGTTGTGTCTTTTTTGCTTTCCCAAGTTGATATTGCTTCTACCTTCTGATGATTATTTTACTTTAAAAAAGATTGAGATTGGGCTGGAGAGCTGGCATAACAAAAGATTAGTTTTTACTGGGCAGTGATGTGTACACCTTTTATCCCAACACTCCAGAGGCAGAGACAGTTGCATCTTTGAATTCAAGGCCAGCCTGGCCTACAAAGCCAATTCCAGGACAGCCACGACTGCACAGGCAAATCCTGTCTTGAAACTGCCTCCTTCTCTCAAAGACTTATTTTTATTTGTGTGACTAAATGTCATGTGTGTGCAAGCCTGTTGAGGCCATGGGTGGGTATTTGATCTCCTGGAGCTGAACTCTATTTGCAGGAGGTTGTGAGCTACCCAATGTAGATGCCGTGAACTGAACTCACATTGTTGGAAGAGCAGCAAGTGCTCTTAAACTTTGAGCGATATCTCTAGCCTCCCACCCAACGGGTATTTTAGGATGTACATTTACTTTGGTTTATTGGTAGAAATCTGTCACAAATGAGACTCCCATCTGTTTCATTTGTGGTTATCCACAGTATCTTAACTTTTCTAGCACTGTAGAGATTATTGTAGCATGAGTATCTTTTAGGTGTCTGTGAAACATGTAAAAGACACATTTCCTGACTATACAGCATTCATTTATTTATTGGCCCGCTGTCAGATTATTGTTGTAGGATAAACTGGAAGTGTCTATACTCCTGCAAGGTAGTTCCTGGGGTTCCCGTATCCTGTCCCTGCCTTGGTGCCTACTGGTACTCAGTACCCCATCTCTTTTTTTCTAGACTATTAAATAAAACCTTAAATATCAACTTACAATGCATTTGAACTTTACTTTTTTTCTGTGCTACTGGGATTGAACCCAAGGTCTCACACATGCTAGGCACTTGCTACATCCCCAACCCTGAAATTGAACATCTTTTGAAAAGCATTTTATCTTCTTTTGGTTTTTCTTTTTGTAAAATTGCCTATTCATCTGTCTGCCCAGTTTTACTTTGTGGTTTCTGTCTTGTCTGCTGCCAATAACACAGTATCACAGATGTTTTTAATTTTTATTTTATGTGCATTGGCATTTTGCTTACATGTGTACCAGTGTGGAGGTGTCAGAACTCCTGGCACTGGAGATCTGAGGTGTCATGTGGATGCTGGGAATTGAACTCAGGACCTCTGGAAGAGCAGTGAGTGCTCTTACCCTCTAAGCCATCATCTCTCCAGCACCACAGAACCACAGATTTGTTTTTTTTTCTTAATGTGAAGTAGGTTGTTTTCTGTGCAGAGTCCTGGAGGTTCAACTTGGTGGTAACAGCCATGTTAGCTGGTAGTGAGACAGTGCTTGTATCATCTAGCCAGAGACAGGAAATGCACAGGTGTGTGCATAAGTGTGTGTATGCCAAGTATCTTGTGGCCCCTCTCTCTGCTTTTATAAAATTACCCCTGTTTATTTAACGTGCTCCATTCTGAGGACATTAGCCAGTCATAATCATTTCCCAGGGGCCTTACCTCTAAATAGCATGGATTAGTTTCTACTGCCTGACAATGGGGATTAAGTTCCACACTAAACCTTGGTGGACCTATTCTGTTGGTATCCAGATCTTAGCACAGATCTTTGTTGTTGATCTGAACTTGTTGGTCTGGACTTAACTAGTATTTTCTAGACACCAGTTCTTTAAGTATCACAAATATATCTCTTCCCAATATGCCATTTGTTAGTGACCTTTTCTATAACGCACTTCACTGAACAGACATTTTTAATTTTAATATCATAGATTTCCCCCCCCCTGCATTTAGTTTGTGGTTATAGATTTTGTGTCTGTAGTTTTTCCTGAATTTATAAGTTAGTCCTCCTGTGTTACACATCACTGATTTCATAGTCCTTTTTTTTTTATTTATAGATTCTCAAGGTACCCACTCTGGTCCTTTGTATATCACAAGTTGCGGTCCAGTTTCTTTTCCGTACGGTATACCAGTTTTCCTGTGTTCCTTCTCCTTCCCAATAATAGTGTACATTTACTATATGTTATGTTTTAATATTTATTTCAACACTGGATCTTGTTCCTTTGGTTTATTTTTCTGTGCCTGCTCTGTTGCCATGCTCTCTCTGTCTCTGTCTTTTAAGATTTTACTATTACTGAGACCTGAAACTCTATGTAGACCAGACTGGCTTCTGCTTCCTGAGTGCTATGCTAGGCTTAATGGCTGGTGTTACCACACCCAGCTTATTTATTACTTTTACTTATGGAAATGTATATGTTTGTGTGAGCAAATGCCACATCGATGAGGGTAGAGGCCAGAGGAGGGCAGTTGATCCCTGGGGTTGGAGTTACAGGAGGTTGTTAGTCACCTGATGTGGGGGAAAAGGCAAGGAGTAGGTTTGGGGAAGAAGATTAGGGTTTCATTTTGGGGTTTGTTAAGTTTCAAAAACGTAGTTGTGTGAAGGAGTTTGGAGTTCAGAAGACAGCCCTAAGCTAATGGGGGAATGGCTATGTTGTAAGAATAATAAAAACCCAGAGACAGATACTGGGATTTAAGCTGAAGTCAGAAAAGCAAAGCAGCCCGCCACTAACCCTAACTTCCACCTCAGACAGAGAGGGCGAGCCTGTCTTCCCAAATCCTCAGACTCCAATCTCAGACTGCATTCTGTCAAGGCTGGGGCGATCCTGTGTTCAGCTTGACTGGAGACTGAATGCCACATGAGACTCTGAGCTCCTGTCCTATATTACCACTCTAGTGCCCGGATTAAAGGCATGCACCACCACCACCCAGCCTCTGTGCTAACTAGTGTGGCTACTGAGATTAAAGGTGTGTGCCACCACTCTGCCTGGCCTCTGTGGCTGCGGCTGGTTTTGCGTTCTTCAGGCAAGCTTTATTAGATTGTAAACAAAATATCACCACAGGGTCATTGTATAGATAGTATTTTATCTTGATAGAAGATGACTGTCTTATTTGTTTTTCACTGTATTGCAAAGTCACTGCCTCACTTTGTAGAAGCATCAGCAGCCAGTGCAGCACATGGTAAAATTAAGACAGCACTGCCCTTCATCTGACACTGTGTAATTTGTGCTCCCAGGGATTTCCAATGAGGAGATCCATCCCCTCCTCTCCCACCCTAAGTCCAGGGGTGGATAGAAATGTGTTATGTATAGTCTAGGTGAGACTTACATTTTTATCCTGAAATAGCCAACTGATGCTGGCTAGTCTTATGTTCGCTTGACACAAGCCAGCATCAGTTGGGAAGAAGAAACACCAGTTGACAAAATTCTCCTACCAGATTGGACTGTGGTGTATTTTCTTGACTAATGATTGATGGTGGAGGGCTCAGCTCACTTTGGGTGGTGCCACCTCTCTGGTCTGGTGGTCCTGGGTGCTGCTGTAAGAAAGCAGGCTGAGCAAACCATGAGGAGCAAACCCATAAGCAGCATCCCTCCATGGCCTCTGCATCAGGTCCTGCCTCCAGCTTCTTTGATGATAGACTGTGATATGGAAATGTAAGTGAAATTAACCCTTTCCTACAAAAGTTGTTTATGGTTATGGTGTCTTATCACAGCAGTAGAAGCCCTAACCAAGGCAGGGGCTCACCATGTATCCTAGCTGAGTAGAACTTGCTATGTAGACTAGGTTGGCCTTGAACTCACAGAGATCTGCTTGTTGAGTGCTGGAATTAAAGGCCGTGTAGCACTACACCCGGTTTCATAACCACTTGTTAACACAGATAATCTCATGAATTCTAAACACTGGATTTTAGCCCCTAGTCTAAATGCATAAACAAGGGTATTATAAAAAGATGCAGTGCACGTTGTGTTTATCTGCATACATTAGGAAGTGGGGTGGGGATTCTTTAATAGCATTGTTTAGAATAGTTTCTTTTCCATTGTTTTTGTTACAAGCTATTTCAAGTCTTCTATATAGCACTCATTTAAGACAACCATGCTGAGACCAGTTATGTCACACTGTTTTTGTTTTCTCTCTCTTTCAATTTCACATATTTTTCATACGTTTCATCACACATTAGTTCATTCAGTTCTGAAGGGTTGCTCAGTGTCATTCATTCAGTTCTGAAGGTTGCTCAGTGTCATGATCATCCATTCGACCATTTTCATAGCACGAATTGTGAAGGAGCCCCAGGTTTTCTGGGAAGTGCCTCATTGACTTTAGTTACCTCTCCTAACAGGGTTGTAGAGTTCACTGTGGCCTTCACACTCTCTTTAAAGCACCCCAATTCATCTTGGTTTTTAAATTTTGGCCCATCTTCAGGCAGACTACGGTAAACAAAGTCTCCGAAATCTTCCTGTGCATTCTTGCTAATTCCTGATCTCCATATACCATCCTCTGTTGTTATCCATTTATATTTCTCTGTCAATTTATGCACCAACTGCAGACTGTGTCCCATGAGTGCCACTTGGTATTTGCAGCACTATGATCTAGGGTCACTTCTCTGCAGCTTAGCCACTAGGCGAGGGCTCGGTTTCATACACACACACACACACACACACACATTTAAGGAGGAAGAATGAGACCTAGGGTAGGAAAAATAGAATAAAAGTCATGAGAGTATGCAGATGTAGAGGCCAGGTAAAGAAGTATTTCAAGGAGATGGCATGAACTATGTCAAATGCTGCTGGTAAATTAGTTAAGATAAAGAACAAGACTAAAGCTTTATTTAGCTTGGGAGGTCATTGGTGGCCTAGTCAGGAGAGGTTTGTAGCTAGGCAGAGCACTTGCTATGGTCTCTAAGGAGGACGGTAATATAAATATGAATGGTGTAACTTAGGTTACATATATCATCAGAGTTTAGAGCTAGCCAATGGGAGACTGCTGCTTCTCCAGCCAAGGTGACTCTAACAAAGCATAATTTACTGATCTCCTGATTCTTGAGATGTTTTGACCTCTACCTTGGTTGTTTCTTCTTCTGGGCAGTTTAGTTCATATATGGTAAAGCGTTTCAGGGCTCAATTTAGAGTTTGATGATAACAGGGCAATAATAGAGATGCTTGGAGGTGCAGGCAAGGTGAGAGGTGAGGCAAGAATGCAAGTTCCTTCTACCAAATGGAATCTATTTCTGCTGCAGAGTGAGAGCTGGCAGGCATGTTTTGCTTTTGGCAAATCAGTAACTGCTAAAGTTGATGCAGATGGGCGATGGATGGAGGATCAGCTCAGAGTTCAGGAAGCTGATGGTAGCTGCAGACATTAAGAACATGGTTAATATGCCTCAAAATCCATGAAAGCCTTTTCAAATTGTGATTATTTCTGAAAAGATAGCCACACAGTTCTTCAGAACTAGTAACTCACATATTTAGGGCTGTTTCAGTAATAAAAAATAAGTGTATTGCTGGGTTACCATCTGTGCATTCCACACAGCCATTTGAATACCGGAACTTCCTTTACCATAGCAGTTCTAAAGTTCATTGAGAGTGTTGTTGCTTGCTTGCTTGTCATCCTAATAGGAAAGGATGGTCTTGTCAGCTGCCTGCTGTGAGTGCTGCCAGAAGGTTGTGTCCCTCACAGCTCCTTAATTCCAGAAATGCTTTGTTAAGGAGGCAGCCGAGTATTGGATTTCTCTCTCTGTCTCTCTCTGTCTCTCTGTCTCTGTCCCTCCCTCCCTCCCTCCCTCCCTCCCTCCCTCCCTCCCTCCCTCCCTCCCTCCTTCCTTCTTAATAATGGATTTTTTTCCCCCTGCATTTTCTGACCTAGCTCTCTTTTTTCCAAACTTTTAATAAATTGGTAGTAAGGACACAGGCTTATAGAAAATTCATCTTCTTCTAGTTTTTGTTTTTGTTTTCTTGAGGTGGTTGGTCTCACTGTGTAGCTTTGGCTGTCCTGGAATTCACTGTGATGCCCAGGCTGGCCTTGAACTCACAGAGATTCTTCTGATCCTGCTCCCCCAGTGCTAGGATTATAGGTGTGTGCAACCACTCCTTCCAGAGCCCAGAGCCATCTTCCCTTGAAGCTCAAACAGCCCATGACAGTTTGACAAAATAATGTACCTACCTCACAGTTCCAGATCCTCACACTTGGACAGCAAGTGCGTTCTCCACCAAGCCATCACCCCAGCTCTGTCTCTTTAGTTTCCAGAAGATCTAAGAATTGAACTGTTTTTATCTATAAGATAATGCTATAGTTTGAAAGTGCTAGTTAGAAGATGTTAGTACACATATGGTACTTTGGAAAGTTAGTAACACAATTTCTTTATAAACATTCCTATTAAGCTTACTACACTAACAGACTATTTTAGTCATTAGTGTGATAGTTTTGCTTTTGGCCTTTCCATGAATATGCCATCCTTTTCTTTTGGTTTTAATGGATCTTGTGGCTTGGTCCGTTTCAGTTTGCTATAAAAAATTTGGGGAATATAGTTCCTTTCAAGCAATAGATGATAATGTTAGCCATATCAAGAATGGAGTATTAACAAATAAATTGACTAGTTGATTTCTGGTGACAGATTGAAGAACAACACACCCTGAATTTATATGGTCTTGTTTTCCACCTAAAATAATCCCTAGTGGTATCATTCTGTGTCTTGGCTTGTCAGTTAAAAGTTCAGATTTAGATTCTGTGGTCTGATGATTAAATCTGTCCCAAATCCTGTGATCTGATGATTCAATCTAGTTAAATATGGGCTAATGTGCTCATTTCATATTTGCAATCAGTTATTTGGAGAGAGATTTATCCATAAAAGTATTTGATATGATTTGGTGCTGGAGACATGCTATTTATGGTGGCTTTTCTAAAGTTTCACTTTTATTTTATTAGACTTTTAAGGGCTTAGAAAAGTAATGTTATAAGTTACTTATTACCGTCTACCCTGTAGGCCTAGGTCTGTTTTCATTGCTTTTAACTCAGGTTTGGTATTGTGTGGCTCCTGGAGTATCTAGAGGAATGGTGTGCTTCCCAGAGACCCTCAGGTGTGTCCAATGCTTTGCGCTTGCTTGTTTGCAGGGAGAAATCTTTGGTGACATGATTTAAAGTGAATGTTGTCGCCATGGTACAATGAATTCCTTCCAAATATCCTTTTCCACAAAGTCTCTTTTTGAGAATGCCATGCTTTCAGGAACACACTCTTCTGAATTTACTAAAATCAGTTCAGAGTTTAGTTTTCCTTGCTAGTATCTGATTGGAATATGGAAATGTAATCTCATGATAGCTTGTGAAATTGATATGACTCAAATAGACTTCATTAATAAGAAGTGTCTTTTGAGTTTTTTCTTTAAATGTATACATTTTGTTTGTAACAAGAAAAGATGTTTTGGAGAAACAGACCGGTGAAATTTATACATTGCAGTAAAAATAAAGATATTATATAGCCTGTTTATGATAGGCATTTTAATATCCCTCCTACCCCTTTACTTTCCTCATTTTCTTTTTTGATAATTCATTTTGATTGATCATCTATTGGACTATATGTGACTTCCAGATCTAGCATAGTTGTCTTTCTTGTGGAGCTCTCTTTAATTGTTTTATTCTGTCATTCTAACTTTTCTGAACTCATATTTATTTAGGTCTTTAGCCACACAGTTATAACAATTATGGGGTTTATCAAGTACACTTTAATTTTGTTATATGAAACAATTGATTTCTTATGTTAATACTTACCTGTAAGAGGTATACCTGAGCACTTATCATTTCTAATTTAAATCTCCCCACCAGAAACACACTTTGTTTAAAGGAAATTATTTTTCCCCTGGATTTTACCACAAAAAGAACCTATTTGATTGACCTTTGGAGTAAATGTGGTTATATAAGTTTCTCACTAAGTATGGTCATTCAGTGGTTAGCACACAGTGAAACAGACCTTTCTGTTTGTTTGTTTGTTTGGGGAGGGGATTATTATTTTATACGACTTTGGAAACTTACTGAGGTTTGAGACCACCTTACTCCCAGTGGCAGAGGTTAAGGAAGACCTAGACTCTAGAATTGGCCAATCTTGGGTCTGTCACTTGCCATTCCATGACTCTGCCTCAGTGTGCCATGTGCTTACCTTATGGAATGTCAGTATTGATTGATAATAATGTGTTTATATTTACACCTACACAGTGTTTAGAAGGAGTCATCAGACCTTTGGAAGATTTCTGTGCACTCCATTTTCTTTTCTTCCTTCCTTCCTTCCTTCCTTCCTTCCTTTCTTTCTTTCTTTCTTTCCTTCCTTCCTTCCTTCCTTCCTTCCTTCTTTCTTTCTTTCTTTCTTTCTTTCTTTCTTTCTTTCTTTCTTTCTTTTTCTTTTCCTTTTTTTTTTTTTTTTTTTTTTTTTTGAGACAAGGTTTCCTTGTGTAGTCCTGGCACTCTCTGTAGGCCAGCCTAGAACTCAGTGATTTGCCTGCCTCCTCTTCCCAAGTGCTGGGATTAAAGGTACAAACTGTCACAACTAGGTGGCATATACTGCATTTTCTGAGTACAACTTTCATATGTTTTACTGATGGAAGAAGATGCCTTGGGACCAGACAATCAAGGCTTAGATTTGAGCATTATGGCTTGCTAATTCTGTGCCTCAGGAGGTAATGCTTAAACCTCATTTTCTTGTCTTCTAACCTGGGAAGATCATTTTTAGGATATTAAATAAAATAAAATTGCACTTAAAGTTGTTTTATACATTAATGATAAATAAATGTGTATTTAAATTACTAGCCTTTCATTAGTAAAATTTAAAAATTGTGAATGCCTCCAGTAATTACTTTTGTCTATTTTTCTTAAACCCTTAATTTGGGAGTAGCTATGATGAATTAGCCACTTTTATTTGAGATTTTAAGTGGTTAAAATTTGATATTTGGGCCAGGCAGTGGTGGTGCATGCTTTTAATCTCAGCATCCGGGAGGCAGAGGCAAAAGGTTCTCTCTGTGTTTGAGGCCTGGTCTACAGAGCGAGTTCCAGGACAGCCGGGGCTACAGAGAAACCCTGTCTCGAAAAGTAAACAACAACATCAAAAAAGTTCGATATTTGAAAAATATTATTTTCAAATTATACAAATTGACTTCATAATAAAGGCATAAATATGTTTTATAAAGAATATTCTATCTGACATTATTCTTACTGCATTTTTCAGGTTTGAAAACGCAATGGCAGGAAACAGTTTAGTTCTGCCCATTGTTCTTTGGGGCAGCAAAGCACCTACCCATTGCATTTCATCAATATTGTTAACTGATGATGGGGGCACAATTGTGACTGGATGCCATGATGGACAAATATGTCTCTGGGATCTTTCAGTAGACCTGGAAGTGAGTATTTTAGTATTTTCTCTACATCTTAAATATAAGTCAATAATTACTGCAACATTGCAAAGTTCACTGTTTGCCCGCAGGTACTTTTCAGTGTTTTGAGCATTATTTTTATTTTCAATTTGTGTCTTTATATTGATGTTGAGTACTTAACATGATTACTAATTGAAGGGTTAACTTTGAAAAATTATTTACTTATGTGTATATGTGTGACTCTCTGTGTGTATGTACACATGTCGTTGGATGTTCACAGAGACCAGAAGCTGGAGTTCCAGGTGTTTGCTTGTGAGTCAAACTCAGGTCATCTGGAAGAATGGCGTGTGCTTCTAATCACCGCACCTTGTCTTCAGCCCCATGTTAAGTTTTGAGTTGGTAATTTATGGCAGCATATTTTTGCCTCTCCAGGTTAATCCCCGAGCACTGTTATTTGGTCACACAGCATCGATCACTTGTTTGTCAAAAGCTTGTGCTTCTGGGGACAAACAGTACACAGTGAGTGCATCTGCAAATGGGTAAGTCATACTCTGGTTTTGTTAGGTTTGGGTTTTCAAGATAGGGTTTCTCTGCGTAGTCCTAGCTGTCCTGGTACTCTCTGTAGAACAGGCTAGCTTTGAACTCAGAGACTGGCCTGCCTCTCTGCCTCCAAGTGTTGGGGTTAAAGGCATGCACAACTATTGCCCTGTAATATTTTTTTATTTTCAGTTTTTTGGTCATTTTCATATGTTAAAAATTTGTAGATTTTGGCTGGGTATGGTGGTGTACACCTTTAATCCCAAGGCGTGTACCACCATGAGCAGCTTAAATTATAGTTTTCTTTATTTTTTCAAAATTTGTTTATTTGTATGTTATGTACATTGGTGTTTTACCTGCATCTATGTCTATGCAAGCGTATTGGATCTTTTGGAACAGGAGTCCTGTACAGACAGTTGTGAGCTGCCGTGTGGGTGCTGGAAATTGAACCTGGGTCCTCTGAAAGAGCAGCCAGTGCTCTTAACCACTGAGCCATCTCTCTAGACCTTGAATTATAGTTTTAAGGATATATTTTCACAACTGATTTTCTGTAATACTTTATTGCTTTTCTTTTCTTTTGAGAAACTCAGAATATACTAAAAATGAAAGCATGGCCATTAGTTTGCTTGGCATTATCATTGAATCAGCAGGCAGCTTTGGGGCTTTTAAAAAACTCAGGTGTTGCCAGGTTGTCACCAGTAGGTAGGCAGAGCTCGGCCAAGATTTGGCTGTTGTGAGGCCATGTGCTTGTGTGCTGCTGAAGCTGATTCTGCTCTGTCTCAGAATGGGCCTTGTCCTGGAGAGGCAGGCCCACCATTGAACAGTGTCTGTGGGGTACAGAGTGGGAAGAACTGTGCAAACACTTTTGTTTGTTTGTTTGTTTGTTTTTGAAACAAGTTGGAGAACTTACAGAAATTTATATAAAACATCTTTTTACCTCTATATGTTTTGGGTTAGAGCTGAACTTTATTTGGAACAGTAAAACCATAGTACATTTTTTTTTTTTTTGCCAATTAAAGGCTAATTTGCATTGGAACACTTGTTTTAAGGTGAATGTTGATGAATTGTTTCAGCATGGCATGGTAGTATATGCCTGGCATACCTGTAATCCCAGCACTCCAGGAGGAGAGGCAGGAGGATTGTTGCAAGTTAGAGGCCAGCATGGCCTCTAATACATAGTAAATTCCAGGCCAACTGGGGCAAGGGAGGGGGGACTCGAAACAATACAAATATTTTTTATCATTAGAGATATAACACAATGATATCAAAATAAAAACTCCAGTAAGCATCATTACATTTTATTAATATTTTCTGTTAAACAAACCTCATTTCTTTAGAAGACAGGGCATATTGGTATCTGCTTTTCAGTATATTCTTTAGTTTGACAGGTAAGGATTTTTTGGTGTTTATGTAATACAGCTAACACAAATGAGAGCTGCAGCGGTGTGCTAACATTGGGGATCATGCTGGCTTCACCTGATTTCTATTCTGCAGTGCTGCATGTGCAAGGGGCACCAACCTAGCGGGGCAGTAGCTTAGATTACAGTGTTATCTCTTTGGGTGCATGGTGCTCTTAGGCTGCTTCTGTTATCTTATCATCCTTACTTTGAGCTTCAGAATGAGGGAACAACTGCCAGTCAACAAGGCCACTATCAGAACCTCTGTGAAGCCTTTGGAACATTCTGGTGAGCCTCACATAAGCTCTGCTGAGAACTACTCACAAGACTCTAGTAAACAGTGAGGAACCAGGAATGTATTTCTACTATAAGAAGGAAGTGTGGTGTTCATAGTTTGTAAATGGGGTTGGATAGTGAGTGATCAGAATGGAAAATTTGATCAATAGCAATAATGAATATAAGCTACTTTCCTTCCTGTAATATATTAGTTCCAATGGGAGCTTAACTCTAAGCCACTGTGGCAAGGTTACTTTTGTATATTAGATTCAGAGTGAGCTATTATTTTGTTTTATAGAGAGATGTGCCTCTGGGATGTGAATGACGGCAGATGTATTGAATTTACAAAGTTAGCCTGCACCCATACTGGCATACAGGTTTGTATATATTTCTTTGGCTGAGTCAACCCAAGTTTATTACAAGTGCATCATTGAAACATGCTTTAAAGCACTGAACCTGTGTTTTTATTTGAAAAAGGATGGGAGAGATAATATGAGAATTTATAATGGTAAGTATTCCTCAGTAGATGGGAGAGATGGAAAGAGGTGTCATGTTGAGGAGACCCATGGAGAAGGGTGAGATCAGCCAGTTACCACTGCTGCCTCTGTGGTTTGGGCTCTCCTGGTTACTCAGCTTTCTGGTGGAAGTGTCTTAGACAGCCCACCTTGAAAGAGACAGGTTTATTTGGATCACTGAGTTTACAGTTAATGATCTAGGTTGTTTTTAGACCTGAGGCAGGGTGCTGGCGGCAGTAATGGGGAGTATGTAGTAGAACAGATCTACTTAGCTTGAGGCCACAAAGCAGATGAGGATTAAGACCTGGCACCCTGCAATAGTATTTAGGGGCGTACCAATAGTGACTTAAAAGACACCCCACTAGGGTCTGTTTCCTGAAGCCTTCCAGTAGTATTACCCTAGGATCAAGCCTTTAGTACTTGGATCCTTGGGGAACCCTGACCGCAGACTTGTGTGAGTTCAAGGCCAGCCTGGTCTAGTGAGCTCTAGGCTACTGAGTGCAGAATAATGAGTGAAATCCTGTCTAAAAGAATGCCCAAAGTCCCCCTAATACAAGTAGCAACACAATAATGACAGAATTCAGACTAACTTTGTGACTCATACCAGCTTCTTTTTTAAATTTAATTTGTTAAGCTAATTTTATTTGGGTGTTTCATTAATTCAGAAGTCCTGATTTAAGGCTCATGTGGTGATACATGCCCTTACTTCCAGTCCTCTAATGGTAGAGACAGGTGGAGCTCTGTGAGTTTGATGCCGTGTGAGGAATGTATATATGGAGAGTTCTAGGCCAGCCAGAACTCTTGTTTGAGACCTTGTATCAAAAAATGAAACAAACAGATAAACAAACAAAACCCATAACCAACCAAACACAAAATTCCAACCAAACAAAACCAAAACATGAAACCAAAAATGAGCTACCTGCCTCCCCATAAACATTATAAAAGTCTGCTTTGAATGCTAGAAATAAAGATAAAAAGATAAATGTTTATTTTTGCCTCTAGTATATGACATTATGAAAGGGATATTTTTCTTAAATTTTGGAGAAGATTAATATAATCTGACATGGATGTACCCATATGAAATTCCTGGAATAACTTGGTGTTTGGGAGAATATCATTGAACACATGTTACTCAAGTAGCCTAACTGAAGCAGTACACTAAAATATATTTTTTAAAATTTGGATTTAGTTCTACCAATTGTCTGTTGGAAATCAGCAAGAAGGAAGACTTTTGTGTCATGGGCATTACCCTGAAATCCTCGTTGTGGACGCTACCAGCCTTGAGGTGTTGTATTCTTTGGTATCAAAGATATCACCAGACTGGGTTAGCTCCATGAGTATCATCCGCTCTCACCGGACACAAGGTCAGTATATTACGGCCCTTTCCTGCTTGAGCATCATCTTACCCTTTAATTTACTGTGAAGTTCTATAAATTGTCAATGTGGACAAATTTGCTGATATTCTTTTTTTAATTAAAGATTTATTTATTTATTGTGTATACATTGTTCTGCCTGCATGTATGCCTGCAGACCATTTATATTCTTGTATTCAAGAGATATTTGCTTCAATAATTTGTGATCCTTCACAAAGTAGTTTTGGCTGTATTAGTATTTAATCTTACAGTGTTAGATTATCTTCACTCTGTGGTGGATCACTAGGCTTTGGGAAGTTTTAGCTTGTGTGGATAGCTTTCTCAAGTGAGAAGGCAGTTAGAGGTGTGATGGTGATAAGACCTGTAGCTTCATGTGTGTTTTTCTGGATTCTGGTACCTTTCTTGACAAGAGTGAAAAGGGAGGAGATAAAATTTAATAAATTTCTATAACTGTTTGGTTATACTTTGTAAATATTACCATTTTTTTCTCATTTCTTTTGTAGCCTTTCATTGAAACCATGAGGGAAGGAAAACATATTTTTTTTTTCTAGAAAAGAACAATATTGTCAATGCTGAATTTATATTGTTCTAAGCACAGTGGGGTATTAAGAGCAGGCTGTTTAATGCTAGAAGGGAGCATGCTATGTTTAACTTAGGCTTCTTGTCTCTTCCTGGTTTAGAGGACACTGTGGTAGCACTTTCTGTGACAGGCATCCTGAAGGTGTGGATTGTCACCTCTGAAACTGGTGGAATGCAGGTGAGATGGACAGTGATTTCTGTCTTTCTTATTCTATAATTTAAACCTTTAGTAGTCATGTGTTTCTCACTTTTTTTTTTAAAGAAAAAAGTGGTTTTTTTGAAATAATAGAAATATATCATCCAGAATATGAAGTAGAGGAACATAAGAGGTGTTTTCCTCCTCCTTTTGTTTAAATTAAAAGTTAGAAGGTAGTTTTCTTGAATGAAAGAAACAAACCACATGTTTTTGTTACTCTTGCAACCCCCTGACAAAATAGTGAGAGAATACCTGATGTCAACCATCTAAGGGAAGAAGGACTTACTTTAGTTCATAGTTTCAGAGTCTTCAGCAGAGTCCCTGCCATGGCTGACTCTGGCCAATAGTGAGTGACATTGTTGCAGGAGTATGTAGAGGGTGAGGAGCCTCTTCATCTCATGACAGCCTGGAGACACAGTAAGGAAGGGACTTAGTGTATTTCCAAAGGCATGCCTGCAGTGACCTACTTTGTAACTGTGCACACTGCCTAAAGTGTTCAAAGCCTTCTAGTATGTCAGCACAGGGTGGGGAAGTAGGGTTTAACTCTTTCTTGATCCTGTGGGGACATTTCATATTCAAATACCAACATCATCAAAAAAGCATAGAAAGCCATCTTTTACTCTTATTTCATAGTACTATGAACTAGAATAATTATTTTTTGACAAGAAAGGTAGATTAATTTTCTGACAGTATTGGTAGGTATTGAACTTGGGAAAAACTGGAGGAGGAATTGATCAGTTTTATTTTTTCTTTTTAACTCAAGTATATACAACCATAGGATCCATCATCTCCCATTTCCAGTGACCATGTTCTGATTCATTGTTAGGGCTTAAATATTGGACAGCTTTGTAGCAAAGACATTTTGCCCAGCTCTTTTTCTTCCCCTGAGATGAGGTTTCTTTCTCTGTGTAGCCCTGGCTGCACTGGCACTCATGTAGACCAGGCTGGCCTTGAACTCACAGAGCTCTATCTGCCTCTGCCTCCCAAGTTCTGGGATTAAAAGTGTACACCACTACCCAGCCTTGCCCAGCTATTTTTAAGGGTATATTTTTACAGCAGTTACTGCCTTGGTTTTTACCAAGGGTCTAACATGATGAACGTATCACATAGTGCTTTTATTTTCTAGTGGTGTCTTTTATCATTTTGTGATGACTTTAATTAATACATGTTATCCTTGAGATTTTTATGAATCTCTCGCTCTTTTTCCAGGATACTGAGCCAATATTTGAGGAGGAATCAAAACCAATTTATTGTCAGAATTGCCAAAGCATCTCTTTTTGTGCATTTACACAGAGGTCACTTTTGGTTGTATGCTCCAAATACTGGAGGGTAAGTTAAATAGATAAATATGAAGTTGTCTTTTTATCCTCATGATAAAGTATAGTTTGTCAGATTTTCCAGGATAACCCAAGGGTGTACTTGGCACAAGACTGTCAGTCATTTGGAACTCCTGTTTGGCTCTGGTATTTCTTGAGGAATTGGGACTTAATTCCATGTAGCTGCTTTTTTTTTTTTTCTACTCTGTGTTTTGAATGGTTTAATGACTATATTTTGTTGGTCTCAGTTTCTACTTTTTGCTGTTATTTCAGTTATTGTGTACAATGTGAGTGTTTTTGATTTTAGCTGTTCTTATAGGTGTTAGATGGTATCTCAGAGTTGTTTTGATTTGCATTTCCCTAATGGCTAAGTATGTTGAGCACTTTTTTAAGTGTTTCTTAAGTTTCAGACATGTTAGATTCCTCTATTGAGAATTCTCTATTTAGTTCTGTACCCCACTTTTTAATTGGCTTATTTGGTGGTTTGGTGACTAGCTTCTTGAGTTCTTTGTATATTTTGGAGATAAGCATTCTGTCAGATGTGGGGTTGGTTAAGATCTTATCCCATTCTGTGAGGTGCTGTTTTGTTTTGTTGACTGTCCTTTGCTTTACAGAAGCTTCTCGGTTTCAGGAGGTCCCATTTATTAAATGTCAATCTCAGTGTCTTTGCTACTGGCATTGTGTTAAATATATTTTCAAAAGTTTTCTTTCAGGTGAAATGTTATTTTATCAAACTATTGTAATAAGCTGGAGTACATTGAAAATGTAAATGTCTTTTTCTCCTAGGTATTTGATGCTGGAGACTATTCCCTGTTATGTTCGGGTCCTAGTGAAAATGGACAGACATGGACTGGAGGGGATTTTGTGTCTGCAGACAAAGTCATCATTTGGACTGAAAATGGGCAGAGTTACATTTACAAACTCCCTGCCAGGTATTAAACAGATAGGTTTAGTTAAATGTAAAGAATTCGGAATCTGAGCTGTAACCCCGAAGCGAAGTATGAATATTTATATAGTATAAATAACTTCAGAATGTCTTAAGGTCCTTACATAATCCCCATTTAACTTCTAGATACAAAAAAAAAAAAAAAAAAACCAGGTGGATTTTTTACATGTATATATTTACTGTATGCATGTGTGCATGCATATGCCATTGTGCATGTGTGCAGGTCAGCTTGTGGGCATCAGTTTTCCCCTTCCTTCATATAGCTTCCAAGGATCAAACTTTGGTTGTCAGGCTTGCCAGCAAGCGCTCTTACCCAGGAGACATCTCAGGAGCCCTCCAAGAATTTTTAAGTCATTTAATCCCTAGTTATATTAACTTAAACTTAAACAATCCCATTTTTGTCCATTGTAGTAAACCTTTGGAATAAAATATTTCATACAATTTATTATATATGAAACTATATTACATGATTTATTTTATATTTATGTACATACATATATATGAAGACAGACAGACAGACAGACAGCGTCTCAGTATATGGTTCTGGCTATTCTAAAACTCACTGTGTAGACCAGGCTGCCCTTAAACACACACATCTGCCTGTCTCTGCCTCCAAGAGTGGGGACTAAAGGTGTGCGCCATCATGCTCCATCCTCAAATTTTAAGGGGGATACTTACTTTCCTGTTTCAGTTGCCTTCCAGCTAGTGATTCATTCCGCAGTGATGTGGGGAAAGCAGTTGAAAATTTAATTCCTCCTGTGCAACATAGCTTCTTGGATAAAAAAGATAAAGAGGTAAAGTTCTTCCGGTATCATTTTTAATTGATGGTTACATTGATGATGTTTTGACTTTGGAAAGATTCAGTACTATCTAGCAGGGCGTTAGATTTTGCAAAAATTTTTTTGATATGGTCAGTTATAAGCACATTAAAAAATTTTCAGATTTTAACAATATGTAACTATTAAATAGGACCTGCTTTTATCTAAGAATATAAGTGATCTTATCTTGATTATGTACTGAATACATAAGTAAGATTTTTTTATAAATACGATTTATAGAATCATTTTTTGATTTTTTTTTTATAAAATTCACATTGACAAGTTAAAATACACTGAAGATAGTTTCTCAAGGACATGGGTAATTATGTGCTAATGCTGAACAATACTCTTTGTTACTTGAGTCCCACATTACACTCTCTCTGAAATTAAGTGGTGATTCAAATAAATGGGTATTAAAAATGAAAATTGAGTATTTTTCTTTATTAAAATAATAATTTGCTATGTTTTGAAGAAGCCTTTGTACTGTCTGTTTATATTTGAATGCAGGGCCTAGAGTGATCGCTCAGAGTTTAAGAGCATTGGCTGTTCTTCAGAGGATTTGGGTTCAATTCCCACATGGTGGTTCCCAACTGAAATAACCGTAGCTCTAGTGGAACCAATACCTTTCTGGTCCATATGGCATAAAAAAATTGAAATGCAGTGACACTTATATTGTATTTTACACGCTGGTCTCTGGGAGTAGTAAGAAAGAAGCTTTGTTTGGGGAGAAAGGTTTTCTATACTTTTTTCTGGTTCTGAGTTCCAGTTCTGAACTCTGAACCTCATGCCCCTCCCATCAATGGAAAGTGTAGGGATTCTGAGCTCATCACTCTGAACCTCATGTCCCACCCATCAATGGAGGATAAGGAGAAGGGAATAGAATTCTTCTATGAACATTTTGAATATAGAATTTGTACATCTATGTGTATTTTAAAATTCTGTATAAGTTATTTTCTTTCTACTTTCTTGAACTTGCTACAGTCTAACTTAGTCAGTCACTTCCAGCTAAACTGATAGTGGTGTGTTTGAAAAACTACATTAATCAAACAAAATATAAAATACTGTGTTAGATACCTTGTTGCTGTGGCAAGATACTTAACAAAAGCAATGTAAGGAAATAAGGGTTTGCTTTACTCATTATTTGAGGATGCCGTCCATCATGATGGGGACATCTTAGTGACAGTAGTGTAAAGCAGCTTGTTACATGGTTTTCATAACCAGAAGTGCTGGTGCTCAGCTTGCCCTCTTTTCTGTGCACCTCTGACCCAGCCCATGGAACGGTGCTCACACTTTCAGGATGGATCTTCTCACTTGAGCTAACCAAATCTCAAAGATCCTTTGTACATGTGCTCAGAGGCTCCCATCTTTTGTGAGTCTAGGTCCTGTCCTGTTGATAATCATTAACCATTATATATTTTGCTTTAACCTCTCTAGTATGTGCTAGCGTATTTTAAATTGAAATGTATGTATGATATGGTGAGAGACACTGATACACTGAAATACAATATTGGTTATTATAGCTGCTACAGCAACTGTAGTTTTTAATTAAAATCATCAAATAGAATTTGCCGAGTCCATTTGTTGTTGCTTATGTGTAGAGCTCTTAATTTTTGGTCTTTTAAGTAGAGACTTCTTTTTGTTAAGAATGACCTAATTTCTATTATTAATTATTTAACAATAAGTAGGTATATTACCCTGTGATTGGTAATCAGTTTTCATAAAGTTTAACAAAAGACTATAAAGACTACTTCAGAGAAAAGCTATAAATATAGTTTTTCATTCCTTTAGTGTTTGTTCATGCAGTCAACATGAATATTAATGCAATTAAATTACACACAAATATATTAAATAATCATGCTGTAAGTACTTTTAGAACTGGGGTATGAATAAAAGCATCAAAGACCTTTATCTGAACACATGTTAATCTATAAATATTTGATTCCAAATATACTAAAGATACTTTTATTTTTTTTGGCAGTTGGTAATTTGTCCTCCTGTTACTCGGTTTTTCTATGGATGCAAGGAGTATTTGCATAAGCTATTAATTCAGGGCGATTCTTCTGGAAGGTTAAATATTTGGAACATATCAGACATAGCTGATAAACAGGAAGGTGATGAAGGTAATAGTAAATCTTGTGCATTAAACAATTCTTTTATTATAATATTTTGAATCATAACAAAATTGAAAATATTTATGTATCATATATTCTAAAAATTATATTTGATGAAAGTAACTTTTGGTACATTACTGAATCAGTCCATATTATTTACTTAATGATACTATTTTTTTTAACATAAATGTATTTATTTTATATGACACCAAACCTCTGCAGGGCTAAAAATGACAACTTGTATTAGTTTACAAGAGGCATTTGACAAACTGAAGCCTTGCCCTGCTGGAATCATAGATCAGCTAAGTGTGATTCCCAACAGCAATGAACCTCTTAAAGTGACCGCGAGCGTCTACATACCAGCCCACGGACGACTTGTTTGTGGCCGGGAAGATGGAAGCATAATTATTGTACCTGCCACCCAAACGGCTATAGTTCAGCTATTGCAAGGAGAACACATGCTCAGAAGAGGTATACTGAAGATCTACCTCTGTCCACTGTGTTTTGAGGAATCTGTAACTGTGATGTTGAGACTATCTCTATGCTGTACTTTAAGAAATAAAACCTACTGGTATAGTTACAAGTATAAACTGATAGTTTAATGTACATTTGATAAAGCATTAAATATAACATAGGAAATTAACTACTCTAATATATGTTAAGTAGCCCAGTATGGCAACATTATTTTCATTTCTATTTTTATAAATACTGGAATTATAGTGAAATACTTCATGTTATTTCTTTTTGTATTAGTTGTTTAGAATATGACAATTTGACATATATAGCACATTTGCACATAGAGTAGCTCTGCTTTAAGGGTGTGTTAGCCTTGGGTAAGTAGTAGCTAATGAGTTTCATAGACCAGTCCTAGAAGTAAAGTTGCAGCTCTTCTGATATTTATGTTTGCTGGTAGAAGGATTGTAAAGACTTCAATCTTCCAATTTTGAATCCCCAATCTCCTTCACAGGTTGGCCCCCTCACAGAACTCTCCGTGGCCATCGGAACAAAGTCACGTGTTTGCTATACCCTCATCAGGTCTCAGCTCGCTATGACCAAAGATACCTGATATCTGGAGGTGTGGATTTTTCCGTCATAATTTGGGACATATTTTCTGGAGAAATGAAACATATCTTCTGTGTTCATGGTGGTGAGATCACACAACTTCTGGTCCCACCTGAAAACTGTAGTGTAAGTTGCTTTATCTCTGATGATTTCTCTGTGGTAGAGGGGGCTTCTTTGCTGTCAGGCATGTAAATGTAGTTCACAGTGACTTAAAGGAAATATCACAGGAGTCAACAAAGCTTTCTTATATGACATGGCTCTAGTAGCAGTTTGGAGCATGCGTATTGAATGAACTGGCAAATTTTGTTTCAGAGCAATTTAAAAATCCCCAAAGATCTCTGATACCATTGATTTTGAGTCCATCCAATCAAAACGACAATGAGCATGCTCTTTGGTAGACGCAGTGCTAAGGAACTTGTTGATATCGTTTATTTAAACTGATTATGAGCAGGGGAAAGGAAACATTGGTAAGTCAAAGAACTAAACGAGGAATTCATTGTTTTCAAGCTTAGATGGGGATGAAGAAGTCAGGGGCCTGCTTTACCAGATAGACTGATGCCATCCTAACAAACAAGGTCCGACTGAAGGCATGCTCTTTCCTTACTCAAGCACTTGTCTCAGGAGACTATTAAGATGTGCTTATTATCTGTTTTTAAAAAGTCATTCTTTCCTTTCTTTATTTTGAGCTCTATTTTTTGATATCTTTTTTCCAAAAATCTGAACTCGGGTCTTTAGGATTGTGCAGCAAGTGCTCTCGCCCACTGAGCCATCTCTCCAGCCCTTTCAAATGCTCACCTTTAACACTTCAGAGCTATAAGTTTCAGATCCATTTTACTTTGACACCTGAGAAATCTAAGCAACTCAGAATGAATAACAATGGAATGTTTCTTTTCCAGATTGAACAGCTGTCCAAGGTTGATTTGGGTGAATTATTGACTTCTAAAATCTAGGTGAAGGGAACCACAAGGGTGCTCTAGATGTCTGTGGAATCTGAGGGAGAGGGTTGGGGAGAGGGAAGGGACCTGTCACTAACACCCCCAGGGCTGCAGCTGAAGATGGCTTCTGCCCTCTCTCATTAGGACTGTGGGTCACACAAGAATGCTCTGATACCTGCCCTCCACCAGCTTACTTTGCCTCCTCTGCTATCCAGTACTTCTTTTTCCTATAAATTCTAGCATCCATATTTACCAAGACCCGAAAGTTTTTGTTCTCACATAGGTTATCAATAGAGAAAGGAACTGGAGTTTGGAAAAAATCCTAAAAGAACAAAAGAATTCTAAAATATCAGTAGTGCTTTATAAAACATTTCCCGTAAGAAAGTAGATGGACAGCATAGGTAGCAATGTAATGCTAAGTCTTACAACACGAGTGACCCGGTAGACTGTCTTCTCCTTGAGGAGTAGTAGATGTCTTTACATGTACTTTCTGTGTTTCCCCAGTTGATTTTCAGTAGAATGGGGCAGTTGAGTTTAGAATGTTTTTGTACATGCTAAGGATGCACTTTTACTTACTGTGTATTTGGGTTGTCCAGATACATGCACAGATAGTACACGAATAAAAATTGAAATGGAAGGATAAGTACCAAGTTTACATTCTGGTTTGCTTTTCAAAGTAAAGGGAGAAAGTATGGAATGAAACAGAGAATGTGGCTTTTAAAAGTGTAGATTTTATTTGCTTTTGGTAAATATGAACCTAATATTTATTTCTCACTTACATTGATGATGGCATTGTCAGAGCTGCTTTTTTGTTAGTACATCTATTTATAGCAGACTATTTGGAAAACTGATAAATAATTAGTGCTACTGCTATACTTCTGCATGTAGACAGAAATTCTTTAATATGTTAGCTAAAAAACTTTTTAAAAACTTACTATGTTATAGAACTTACATTGTCACATAATTTCTAAAATGATCCAGGAGGGGGCAGCATGGATTTGTGAAAACAGTATTAAAGGCATCTAGTGTAATCATTAGTGTTTGTGCTTTCATTTGCCAATGTGGATTTCTATTTCCTAGGTACTGGTCTGACATTATGAATAGCTTATATGACTAAGTATATATTAGCTTGGCAAATGTTCATAGGCAGGAAGAGCAATGAACAAATTAGATTTTATGTGTAATTTATCTCTTTATGTGTAATTTTCCCTATTTTTTAGAATTTTATGTGTTAGTGCTGTATTTACATCATATCTACCCCTATTTTTCCCCTGCAACCCTTCTACATTTTCCTATTCCTTTTCAAATTCATGACCTCCTCTTTTTAAATAGTCACACACACACACACACACACACACACACACACACACTCCTACCTTACAGAATCCATTTAGTGTTGGTTGGATGTACACATGTTTAGGGCTGAGCTCTTGGGAATATATAACCTATCAGGAGGCTTGTTCCTGGAAAAATTGATTCTTTCTCCTCAGCAGCCATTAATTGCCTGTAGGGTTTCCATTTATGGGTAGGACATTGTGAAATTTACCCTGTCAATACTGGCATGTCAAATTACATAATCATTATTCAGGTGGCAACTGTTTTGTCAAGATCTCTTGGATGTAGTTTCTCCATTATACCTAGTAGATACTATTTACAACAGGCATCCTAGTTCTCTGGCTTTATAATATTATTCCTCTTTTGCAATCTTCCCAAAGTCTTAGGTTTCATATATATATTGTAAAGAAAAGACTGAAAGATTTTTTTCCTAGCTAGCATTTTTCTCACATTTTGGAGTCTGGAATTTTGTTGTTAATTGAATTTGAATGTTATGTTTTGAAGAAGCAATGCTTATAAGCCTAACTTGGTGTCTGAAGCAAGCAAAATAAACATTTTAATATAAATTAAGGAAAAGCAGGAAGCAGAACTGTTAGAGTTTATTAAAATGAAATTTTCACAACTGTAGAGATGGCTTGGCGGAGAAGAGCAGTTATTGCTCTTTCAGAGTATCCAGTGCCAGTTCCCAGGACCCTCAGTTCACAGCCATCTATAATTTCTGATGTCTTCTTCTGCCTTCCTTGATCAAACTCCTCAAGCGCCTGGTGTACATACATACATGCATGCAAGCAAAACAACCATATGCGTAAATAACTTAAATAATGTAGTTATCTGTAATGTTCTTTTTTTCCCCCTCTTTATACTTAATTCGTTGTATTTTGAGACTGTTTTCATCCCACTAGTGAGGCAGGGTTTCTCACTGAACCTAAAACTCACCTTTCTGATTTGACTGAGTGACCCGTGAGCCACCTGTAATCTGACTGTCCCCGGGCATACAGGCATGAGTTGCTGTCCTGGCTTTTATATTGACTCTGAATCTGAACTTAGGTCATCATGCGTGCACAGCAAGCATTTCATTGAAGGAGCCATCTACCTAGCTCAAATAAAATTAATTTTAAAAAATGTTTTAATTTATGTGTACGTATTTTGCCTGCATATATTGTCTTGTACTATGCTTGCCTGCTTCTCTCAGAGTTCAGAAGAAGGTATTAGATTCCCAGGAACTGGAATTACAGATGGTTGTGAGCTGCCATGTGGATGCTGGGAAGAGCAACTAGTGCTCTTAGCCACTGAGCCATCTCTACAGCCCCCAGGGAAAATACTTAAGATTTATCTCCTTTTGATATTGTGAATGTTGGATTTCCTCTTAATGTTATTAGTTTGCGTTAACTAAAATATTAAATTTATATGGTTTTTTATTGTTGGATTTTCTTCTGGTTTCTTCTTTGAGTTTTTTTTTCTTTTTTTTCAAGGGTTTTCTCTGTGTAACCCTGGGAGTCCTGGGCTTTGTAGACCAGGCTGGCCTTGAACTTAGAGATCCACTTACCTCTGCCTCCAGAGTACTGAGATTAAAGGCATGTGCCACCCCATCCCCCATCCACCATCCAGCTACCTTTCAGTTCTTTAACCTACAGATATTTTCAGCTTTATGTAATTTAGTTTTTGTGGAGGGTTTTTTTTTTTTTTTGGGTGTAGTTTTACATTTTTGAAGCTTGGAATCCCCTCCTTGCTAAAAAGTTCAATAAAGCTTGCGTAAGGCAGTGATTGGATTAAAAACAAATATGAAACTTTTGTATAACTGGGATGAGAAAAAATTAAAACATCTCATTCTTAATATAACAATCACTATATTATTTTTAAATGGATCTTTCTCTGGTATTGTCTGTACCTTATATGGAATATTCATATTAATTTGTTGATTTTGAATAAAGAGGAGGAGTCTAATTACCCATCTTATATCTTTATTATAAATATATATATTTATACTATATGTTTACACTAAATAGTGTAAATACATATATTTAAATTATATATTTTTTACTACACACACATACATAGAATAAAGTAGGATGTTAAAATTATCCTTGGAAGTAATATTATTCATGTAGTTGGTTAGTCAGTGTTTTGTTTGGCTCATATAATCTCATAAAATAGATAATGAAACTGCTCCTTCTTGTTTTCAATAAAGTTTCATTACTGATATTGGAAAAATTCTGTTTTGAGATAGTTTTGTGCAAGTATGGAAATGAAATTAATGTTTAATTTAATAGCTTGTCCTTTTAGGTAGAATATTTAGAAAGGTAAATGACGTTTTAAAGGCACATTTATGTTACAAAGAAAGAGTTTTGGGAAGTATAAGGAGTAATGAGTAGGAGACAAGTGGGATTGATTCATGAGCAAAGAAGCTGCTCACTTATAGCTTTCTAATGATGGGTATGCTTAAAAGGAGAAACATTCGAGTGGTCATATATTTTGAGTATATTTATACAAAGAGATAATTATTGAGACAAATACAAGACTGTTCCTCAAACAATGCCAACAAAGGAGTAACTTAGTCTAGGAAACAAAGTAGCCAACTAGAAAATGAAAATTAATATTGTTTGCCTTGAAATCCATGGGAAACTGTAATCATCTCCCTGGGGAGATAGTGGGTGGGATGAACTAGCTGCCTGTAATTTCTGTAATTCATGCTTAAGAACACATTACATGAGAGCTTTCTGGGAATTCTTTGAAATGTATAAGGTCAGACAGAATGCCCTAGGTGTTATGTTCTGACTTTCAGACACTAAGATAGCTTGTGGCTATTGAGCCCTAATGTACTGAAGGAGGGGGGGTGGGGTGGATTATTTACTGGCAAATTCAATGAACCTTTTTAAATATTAGGACTTGATTTCTTTAAAAACGAAATATTTGTTTTGATATTTTGGTTTAATATTTTTCCACTTGTCCTTGTCCCTATTATTATTTTTTTTTTCACAAAAAGAATTTTTATTTGACTAAATATCTTTTTGCTTATTGTTGCCCTTTACTTTTAACTTAGCATTTGATGCCATTAATACACATACACACACACACACACACACACACACACACACACACACACACACTGTTTTAACACATAATATCGTGAATAATTTTGACTGATAGACTGCTCAGTCCATGCAGCACAGATTCTCTATAGCAATGAAACATTTTTTTTTTATGGAATCAATATTTTGAGATCAGTTGAGGACAGTGGTGGCAGAAGTTGAAATTGTGAGCCTTTCAATTGGGTTATGGGAAGAAATACTAGAACCTCTGTTTATTGGTTCCTCTGAGTCTTAGTAAATGGAGGCTTATGAACATTTACAGGGATGGGCAGTGGTACCATCCAATTTTAAGTTTGTTAATTTATACATTGAATTATTCTAGGATAACTAAGGCTACACAAAGAAACCCTTTCTCAACAAAAAAGTTGTGCTTACATATGTTTTATAATGTACATATTTGCACAGAGATGCATATAATTTTTACACCCCCCACCTAAAATTTTAAATTTGCACATAATCGAAAGAATTTGGAGCATGAATTCTTTCCAAATAAGTTTTGGTGAAAATGTTTTACATTTTTAGTTGAGTCACCTTGCTTGTGTGTCTATCTGTGTGACTGTAACCATGTCAGCCTAGAACTTTCTATGTAGCTTAGTTTTGTCTTCAGTTCTTCATATTCCTGTTGGCTCAGTTTCTCAAGCATTGGTATTATAGATATGAGTCACCACACTTTACTTGTATAATCATTTTAATCATACCATCAAATGTTTTATACCATATCTTGTTATTGTTAAATCATCTTCAGTTGGTGTTTCCATGCTGAGATAGTAGAATAATGAGTTCTGATAATAGGTTATGGAATTAGTCATTATATATGAAGTAGATGTTTAGTGCTATGATCTCTAGAACTTACTCATAATAAAAGTTGGATGCAAGCCAAGAAATGTGAGTTATTAGATATTTTTAGGAAGTGCTTCTTTAATAATTCTGAGGACAGAACATGTTAATTGTGTTTTAGCAAATCTTTTAAGTGCTTTAATTAATAGATAGCTAAGAATTATTTATCATAATTCTGCTCATCGAATCAAAATTAGTACCTAAGTAGAACTTGAATGGTCTTTTTCCTTTTTAATTAAATAGGCTAGGCATTTTCTTTGTTCTTATTGTTAAATTGTTAATCTAGGCTTCAAGGGTAGCCATCAACTCAGAATTAATTAGTGGAATCAAATTTAATGAGGTTTTCTATATTGAGTTATTTTCATTCTATGCTAGTTTTCTTTATATGAATTGAACTAGGATTTTCTTGAAAGAAGAAACATTAGGCTTATTTTAATCTGTAGTTAAAAAACAGAGGATCATATTTTCATATGAGTTAAGTACCTCTAATAACTATGCTTTCTTGGGCTTAGTGATATTAATTGTGCGTGTGTGTGCGTGTGTTTGTGTATGTGTGTGTGTGTGTGTGTGTGTGTGTGTGTGTGTGGTACGCGCATTTTCATTCTTGATTATTTTGGTTAATTCAAGACTGTTTATTGTAGTAAAGCTAAGGTTATTTCTTCAAATACATTTTATTATTTACAGAGATAGTATGTAATTTTTATAAATGAACAAACAGCATTTTGTGGGATACTTGCCAACTTCATCATTATTGCGTTATAAAAGAAGAAAAATCATGGGGACTGGGTATGAAGCTCTGTTGTTAGAGTGCCTGCTTTGCTAACATGAATGTTGTTCTGAGTTTCTTCTCTGACACCACAGAAAGCCAGACCTGGTGGTGACATAACTGTAGTTCTAACACTTGGTTGTTGGAAATAGGAGGATAAGTTCAACATCATCTTTGTCTGTATAATGAATTTAAGGTTGCTCTGAGAAACATGCAGAAGAAAGATCATCTTTGGCTACAGAGTGAATTTTTATTTAGGGAAATTTATGTGTTAAGAGAATTTATTGTGTGGATATGAAGAGATAGAATTGAGGCATTATAGTTTTCTGTAATGTAGTATGTGTCTGTGTGTCTGTGTGCTCGCACATGCATGCATGCTGGTATCCACATTTGGATGTAAGCTTGGACTGGAGGTCAGAAGAGGATGTTAAGCATCCCCCTATCTCTCTCAGCATATTTCATTGAGGCAGGGTCTCTTCCTGAATTTGGGGCTCTCATCTTGCTTGGGTTGGGACCCTGAAAGCCTCAGAGGTCCTCTTGCCTCTGCCCCATCTGTGCTGTGGGAGGCATGTCAGTGCTACTTGGTTTTTGCTTAGATGCTGCAATTTTAATTCCTGTCCTTATGATCCCAGAACAAACACTCAACCAATGATTCATTCCTCCAGCTCTACATTATAAACCTTAGTGTCTACATTCTAAAACCTTAGTGTCTCATAGTCTACTTGTAAACCTTGTTCTGGCTCTTAGCTAATATTTGTTTTGTATTTCCCTTATTTTTCCTCTGTGTAAGAGTAATATGATACAGCACTTTCCAGTGTTCATATGATGGTGGATTGCATTCTTTTCATCTTTGGAATGTGACCACCTGCATATCTTAGGGAAATTGATATCTGGCATTCTACTCAGGAGGGTTTCCTGTTCCTAGGAATTTGCTCATTGAGTCACTCTACTCCTTTTTGCTAGATTATCAATCTATTAATTACTTTTATATTATTGGGTTAAAACGTTATGTCCAAAGTGCTGTATAGAAAGAAGGATTTATGTGGACTTCTGCTTCCAGAGAGAGAAGAGTCCATCATTCCAGGGAAGTGTCAGACACAATATCATGCATGGTGGCTGAAGTAGTAGCTGAGAGCTCACATCTTAAACCACAAGCACAAAGCAGAGAGAGCATACTGGGAATGGTGTGCGGCTTTCAAACTTCAAAGCTTATCCTAGAGACATATATCCTCCAACAACAGTTCCACCAACTGGGGACCAAGAATTCAAACATATGAGTATGGGGGACATTCTCATTCAAACTATCACAAAGCCTATTGCCAGTGACATGCTTCCTATGGCAAGGCCACACCTCCCAGACTTACCCAAACAGCACCAGTGTTCATTGGTTGTCTATGGCTGTGTATCTTTGATATTGACATCTGCAGTAGAACCTAATCTTAGACATAATCAACATAGGAAATAATATTAACTCATAGTTCTCAGGATTTTAAATGAATTTATTTAGGATTTTTAAATGGATTTATTTGCACTTGACAAGTTGTAAATTCTCCATATATATATATATATATATATATATACATATATATATATATATATATCTGGCACTAATTAAGGACGAGATTTTTTTTTTTTTTTTAAGACAGGGTTTCACTTTAACTGTATAGTCCAAACCAACTTCTAATTCCTTCAACACTCTCCACCCCTGTGAAACACTGTTTAATGAAAGAGCTAATCCCTAGTGCTGTGATAATAGTATGCTGCTATGACTTGTTAGTATTAGCTCTGTGTGGGTGGTGGTGGTTTGGGTGGTGGTGGTGGTGTGTGTGGTTGCCAGAGGTTGATGTTGGTTTGTTGGTTGTCATCTTTTTTTATTTTTATTTTTTTATTTTTTCAAGATAGGGCTTCTCTGTGTGTAGCTTTGGAACCTGTCCTGGAACTAGCTCTGTAGACCAGGCTGGCCTCGAACTCACAGAGATCCACCTGCCTCTGCCTCCTGAGTGCTGGGATTAAAGGTGTGTGCCACCAACACCCGGCTCATCTTATTTTTTAAGAGATATTTTCTCCCTAGGATCTGGAGCTCACCGACCGGCTAGAGTGGATACTGTTGGGTCAGGATTGGCTTGTCTAATCTCCCCCAGAACTGGTCTTGCTACTGTGCACCAGTGTGCTTGGCTTTTAATGTGGGCGCCGGGGATTCAAATTTAGGTCCTAGGTACAGCAGTCAGTTTCCTGTCGAGATGTTTTCGTTGGAGATTTTAGAGAGCTCATTAGTTGTGGAGAAGGTTTGAGTGCTGTGGCTGAGCAGGCTTCATTGAAGCATGTGAGCAGAGTGAAAGTAATGGTGTTAGAAATACATCTGCCCAGATAGTCATGGTTAGAGATAAAGAGCATCGTTTCTTATGAGAGAGATAAAGACACCATCTTTAAAAAAATTAAATGTCTGATGCAAATTAGAAAATACTCTATCTATTGATATAGCACTCCTCTCTTTTAAAATGAGTGAATTATTTGACAAATCCAAAGTTAGTACTAATGATAATTCATAGACATGCAAGGCATCTATTTTATTAAACTGTGTTTTATCTGGAGTTAGCAATATATGTCTCGTGCAACTGATCGATAGAGCATGTTTTGTAAAATAATTGAAAGGAGAGGCCTCATGATGTATGAATTTTCCCAGTTTTATTCTTTTGTGGTTCAATTTGAATTATATTTTAGTTTTTCAGTTTATTTTTATTATTTGGTAATTGTAAAACTAATTTGTGTCAGTTGATAGTGTATCTCTTTAAATGAAAAAAAACATTGAATATTTATAAACAAGCGTAAGAAGTGCCTAAGACAATTTT
Organism: Cricetiscus sungorus; assembly: GCA_030556225.1. Classification (NCBI taxonomy): domain Eukaryota; kingdom Metazoa; phylum Chordata; class Mammalia; order Rodentia; family Cricetidae; genus Cricetiscus; species Cricetiscus sungorus. The sequence goes on along the minus strand of JANBXA010000651.1, from coordinate 101,019,249 downwards.
GTGTAATGCTTTAAGTAAAGTTTGTAATGTCTCTGTGAACTTAGTTTTCTTAACATAAGATTTTTTGCAATTATAAACATTCACCAGAGTTGAAATACAGCTAACTGTATTCTCATGGTGAAGGGAGATAGGGAAAGCATTTGGCACCAGTGAGAGGCACACTCAGATCCAGTGTCCAGGCTGCTACACAGTGATACAGAGAAAACTTGGTCTAGAGCTTTGAGCATCACAGCAGAAAAGGACCTCCCGAGTGTGCTTTAATGAGAAGACCATGGCAGACAGGTTTAGAGATGAATGATGCAGTTAGGTTCACAACAGCATTGTAAAGGTTCTGGGAAATCCTGTGGTTAAAATTAGAACTCAGGATGAGTGGTTGCCTGTAATCCCAGTACTCGGTTGAGCCAGGTGTATCACAAGTCTGAGGCCAGCCTGGGCCACATGAAGACACTTGGCTCCAAAACAAAACAGAACAAACACCAAGCACAGTGTCAATAAAATAAAAGCTACACAGCTCCAGTTTCCTCCTGCACATATGCTGCCTCTCTCCCTACCCCTTTCACCCAACACATTTGACATTTCTTACATGGAGAATTAGTGAAATGTTGCTTTTAGCTCACAGCAGTGTGTTTGTGTAGGAGAAGCAGAGCATTGTACATTTGCAGGTTTCTTTTTTAGGGCTTTTAAAAGTGATTATGTGTAGCTTTATGGGCCTTATTTTATTAAGAGGTAAGCATAATAAATTCAGATGGTTGTTTTAATATGATTAAATTTTAAATTGCTTTCAAAGTGACCTATAGAAATTAAAAGTCTTTAGTTTTTAATTTTCTATACTATAGATTTAGCTCTCTGTTGCTAGTGGAAATCTTTACTTTCTTTGCTTATTTATAAACAATATTGTTTTAAAAGGAAATTGAAGGGTGGAAACCAGTGATGAGCAGGGAATACACCAAAGAATGTTCATTCAGCTGTTGTGTGGTTAATTGAAGTGCTGCACCTTCTGGCATTATAAACAGACTCCACAAAGGGAGCAGGAATGCCAGTCTGCAGACAATGCATGATAGCTGTGGCCCTCAAGGAATGACTGTGGTGGCAGGACTGGGAGAGGAGGTTATGTTGGGATAAAAGTGCAAGGAAGAGCATGGGTCTAGATGAGTCGTGAACACAAAGGAAGTCTACAGAAAGCTTCTCTCCCAGGAAACAAAGAAAAGTTAATTCATAAGCTGGGCATTGGTTTCCCACACCTTTATCCCAGTACTTGGGAGGCAGAGGCAGGCAGATCTCTGTGAGTTCAAGGCCAGCCTGGTCTACAGAGCTAGTTCCAGGACAACTTCCAAAACAATATAGAGAAACCCTGTCTCGAAAAACCAAAAAAAAAAAAAAAAATAAAATAAATTTAATTCATGTTGTGGAAAGTGGACACATAACAGACCACATGACCCTTGCTGCCCAGTGTTGCCTTCTCAGATATGGCAATTTTTTTTTTTTTTTTTTTTTTTTTGGGGTGAGGTCCTTTTCACATTTTAGTGAAATTTTCCAGTCTTTAACCTTTGCATTATTCAGCATTTTGAAAGCATGTCTATTTGAAGCAGAAATTTTTATTTATAATCTTAAGGAAGAAATTGTTAAAAAATGACCTGATACTGTGGTTGTTTTTCAATGGAGCACACATATAAGTAATTTTCATCTAAGTTACTGGGAGACAAGACCCGTCTTATTCTAATTTTAATATAAATATGATGGAAGCTTATCCTTCTTTTTTAGGCAAGAGTTCAACATTGCATCTGTTCCGTAGCCAGTGACCACTCAGTAGGACTTCTAAGTTTGCGGGAAAAAAAATGCATCATGTTGGCATCTCGTCACCTGTTTCCTATTCAGGTGATCAAATGGAGGCCTTCTGATGACTACCTAGTGGTGGGGTGCACGGATGGCTCTGTATATGTCTGGCAGATGGACACTGGTAAGAATAAACGTGGAGATGGAATGGAAAGCTTAAAGGATGTATTTGATTTCCTGAAAATAGTTCTTTATATGAGAATAAAGCTCAAAAATGTATTTATATTTCTTATAACTATCCTTTCTCATCTTTCTTTGATACATAAAGACATAAGTAGCATTCATCTATATATTGTTTTATGTTAGTTCTTGTAGAGTGGTTTGACAGTTTATAAAGGCATGCAATCGAGGATAATGTGCAGACAATGACATATATTCAGTGATATTTAATACCATAATATATTGTTGATGGGATTAATTGTCTGTGTTCAGAAACAGTTGTAAAAGATAAAACCAGGTTTTATGTACACAGCAGAAAAGTGATGCTGGCTAGGTAATTTTAGGAGCCAAATTGACAGGGAGATTGTAGGCTTTAGGGACCACATGTGGAATTTCAACTTTCAATTTTATGTACAGGGTATGGTATAGAATAAATATTGTTTAGCTGAAAAGCACAGATGCTAGTAGATGCAAACATACAGATGAATACAGTTTTACTAGGAATATTTAGGCAGATAATGTAATGTTTTAGCTTAAGTTTTCCTTTTAAAGTGTATCTGATTTTACTTTTGCAATCTTAAGTAATATGTATCAATGATTTAAACTTTTCTTTTGAGTGGCAGTTTTTATTTATTATTTAAAATAATTATTCTAAATGTTTTTATTCCACTAAATGTTTTCCCCTCAGTGTGTTCTACATAGTCCTTTGGAAGAAGATTGGAGACATATTTTTGCTTGTACTGCTAACGAGTAGGGATACTTTTCAGGCCCTTTGGAAATAAGTAGACATATCTTCTGCAATCTTTACAAGAGGAAGCATCCTTGAAATCTAATGGACTTCTTTTGCATTTAACTCTTTATTCTGCTTTATATTGTAAGAGAGATTAATATTTTCTGTTATATTTTGAAAGCACTAAAGATTAAAAGAGAAGAAAGGCACACTGAGGTCACACAGCTCTGTGGTAAACATTAATGCTGTGACATATTTCTTTCTGATCCTTTTTTGCTTGTTTTTAAGAGATGAATTGCTTTGAGTGGAGCAATGACTCAGCTGTAAAGAGCATGCACTGCTTTTGCAGAGGATTCTTGTTAGATTACTAGCACTCACACGGCACCTCACAAACCCCTTCCACCCCCAAGAGATCTGACTACCTCCTCTGGTCTGCATTCCCATTCACATGCAAATATTCACACACAAACATACACATAATTTCTAAAAATGTGTAAAAAAAGAAAATGTGCAAATATTCACACACAAACATACACATAATTTCTAAAAATGTGTAAGGTTGTTTTGGGAGTTCACCTTCACAAGGCCACACACACCTAATCCTGGCTCTCATCATGCAGCTCCTACACCAGCTCAGCATGGGACAAGCTAGAATCTCTCATCATACACTCACTTAGGGCAAAAAGTCTACATGCTGAGGTCATGTTGCAAAAACATAAGCAATACAAAAGTCCAAGACAGTGTTTCTCCTGCCCTCTGCCACAAGACCCCTATTAGTTTCTACCTATATAGATGTTCTCCATGAGAAAAACATAAATGAACCCCAGGAGACAGAACTTAAAATATCTTAAACTTCATCAAAGAATTCAAGTAGTTTAAATAAAGTGGTACTAAACAGCTCAATGAACATAAAGGTGACAGAAATAAATGACTGAATGTGTCTAAGAAAAGATTAATTCATGGCTAAATAAAATGACCAAGATAATATAATATTTGTAAGCTGAATTCATTAAAAAGATAGGAAAAGTGAAGAGAAATGAAGCTGAAATGAAGATGGAATTGAAAACTTTAATATCCCAATTAGAAATTCAGGGGGAAACTTTTAAGGTAGAATGGATCAAATAGAAAACAGAATATCATGTCTGAGATAAAGTAGAGAAATCGGACCATTCAAGAAAGAATATGAAAAATTAAACACAGGCAAAAGGAACATGCAAGAACTATGTGACACTATGAAAAACCAAATATTTGAATTATTGGTATAGGTGAAGTAGAAGAATGAAAGTCAATATCATAGATAAGATCTTTAACAAGATCCAGGAAGAAAACTTCATCAAGTCAAGGAAAAAACACACCCACACCCACACAGATGGAAAAAGCACAGACACCAAGCAGACAGGATCAGCATATCATACTGAGCACACTAAACATGAAGAGCACAGAGAAAGTCTTGAAAGGAGCAAGAGAAAGATCATAGGTTGCAGATGAGGATAACATGAGTGAAATAATAATAAAAAAAAAACTATAAAAAAATTCCTGGAACTAAATGACATTGTAAACAATACAATGAAACCTCTGGGACACATTAAAAACAGTTTTGTAAGATAAACTATAGCTCTAAGTGCCTACATTAAAAGGTCAAAAGGAACATAGATGAATGACTTGATAATATAAGACAAGAATTTCAAACACGAAGAACAAACTACCAAATTCTAGAACATGAGAAGTAATAATAAAAATCAGAGCAGAAATTATTGAAATAAACAAAAATACAAAGAACCATTCTAAGATAAACAAGATAATTAGACTCTTCAGACACCAAAGAAACTCAGACTATTAGAATTTAAAAATCTGTGTGCTTCATTAAAGTGGAAAATTTAAATGAAATGGATTAATTTCTAGGTTCATCCAAACCACCAAACTTAAACCAAGAAAAGATAACAACCTACCTAAGTAGAATCACTATGAATGAAGAGCAAAGCCTTCTGATTTAAAACGGCCTAGGCCCAGATGGATTCACAGCAGAACCTACCAGATTTTCTGAGACCTAAGCTAATCTTGCTTAACACTTCCAGACTCCATCTATGAAGCTAGTGTCTAACTCTGATACCCAACCCAGGTTAAAAAAAGAAAAGAGAAGAAACTATAGGCCAACATTTTCAACATCTCCAATGAACATAGATTTTAAAATTCGCAGTAACAAACTAGTTATGGGCATGCATCAAAAAAAATTTTTCCCCACCATTACTAAGTCAACATTATCCCAGAGATGTAAGTAAGGATGGTTCAATATACACAAGTCAGTAAATGTAATAAATTATATATATATATTGGCTTAAAGACAAAAACTAGATGATTACACCAAAAGATGCAGGAGAATCTCTTGGAAAAGAAAATCCACCATGTCTTCTTAATAAAAGGTCTAGAGTATAAGACCTGAGGGAATATATTCCAACATTAATTAAGGCTATATGACAAAACCAAAGCCAACATCACCCTCAATGCTAAAATTATTCAAGCAATCTCTATGCATTGAAAAGGAAAAAAAGGCAACTAAAGTATGACATATAAATGAATAAGAAAGGTATTTGAGGGTATGAAACCTAAAGTCAAGCAGCAGGGCTAATTTTTAAGAAAACAGAAAAGCATTTGGTACATATAAGCAGATTTATGTTTGAGCCAGCCATTCCCCAAAACACTATGATGATGGCTCAAGTAACTTTCAGAGTTTAAATACATTTCATACATCAAATCCTGCCTGTATCTGATGATTTATAGAGCTTCATTTTTTATTGATATGATAAATAAATAAATTTAATAAATAAATAATGTCAATACCTTCAGGAGTTACCTTCCTGGCTCTCCAGGGACCTTTATATCACTAGCTCCAGCTTCCACAGCAAGAAGAGAAAAAATCATGTATCTCCCATCTCAGGTGAAATACATCTGGCTTCTCTGCTTTTAACTATTGGCTTTTTTCACCATGGATTTGCAAGAGCTCTATTTTAAGCTGTTAACTAAATATCCAGTTAACCAACAGTACTTAATGCTACACATAGGCGTATTTCAGTGAGCAAAACTCTGCAAACTCTTTAGCTCTTATGTAGTTCATAGTTCTGGGCTTGAAGAGGCATGTAATAGTTTAAGTAAGGGACTGGAGAGCTGTCTTAGAACTTAGGAGTACTTGCTGCAACTGTAGAAGACCCAAGTTCAGTTCCTAGCATTCGCCTATCAACTTACTGCTGTCTGCGATTCTACTTTCAGAGGCTCTGATACCCTTTCTTGCCTCTGTAAGCACCAAACATTCATGCAGTGCATAGACACACATGCAGACAAAACACTCATACGTATAAGAATAATCTTAAAAATAAACTTTTAATATGCAGTTGGTAATCTGGTAATTTGAATTATGGAGAAGCTAAAATAGAAGAGAAATTGATAACATAATCTGGGAGTATGAAAGGTGGTGATGAAGCTCAGGTATGCAGGAGGAAGTTTGGTAAGTATGTAGATGGAGATGAGTGGAAGGGAAGGTCTGATGAGGCAGCATGAAGTAGCTGTGAGTAGAAATAGTACTTATTTTATGAACAAGGGAAACATTTAAGTTGTGAAACTAAGAGTCACAAAGTTAGGGATGTATCACAGTAGTTGAACACTTTCTTCCTGCCTAGCATGTGTGAGACATTGGGTTTAGTAACCAGCAATGAAGAAGACTAAATGGAGAAGACAGTGGTTTCCCTTCCTGTTTTTTGGATGCTTCTTAGAGAAACAAAAGCTTCAGAAATTGTTGAAGGAGAAAATGGATCCATTTTAGTGAGTTTTGTTGTTGTTTACTATTGATAGAAAACTATAAGAAAGGTGAGATCATTGATGTTTGTAAATTATGTGAAAGTGATAGACAATGAAGAAAATCCCCAGGGAAACAGAAGAGGGAGAGAATCCTGATGAAGGTTTTTTTAAATTTTTAATTTGATTTTACTGGGAAGGCGTATGAAGCCTTAAGGGAGAGGAATAATAGTGAATCAACATGGAAAATTATATAAAGGAAGTACAGGTATTGTTTGTGGGTGAGTACTGATAAGCCATTTCTAAAAAAACTGCTTTGCCTTCCATACTTTTTCTGTATCTGAACAAACGGAAGTTGACGTGCTGCCTTCCAGGTGCCCTGGATCGCTGTGCAATGGGGATAACAGCGGTGGAGATACTAAACGCTTGTGATGAGGCCGTTCCTGCTGCAGTAGACTCACTTAGTCATCCAGCAGTCAATCTGAAACAAGCCATGACAAGACGTAGTCTTGCTGCTCTTAAAAATATGGCCCATCATAAGCTACAAACCCTTGCAACGAACCTCTTGGCTTCGGAGGCCTCTGACAAGGTGAGCTTTGTATGTAGTTTCAGTACGTGGGAGGTCATTTAGTAACATAGCTCTGAATTTTTGAGAGGCAACATTGATGGAAAATAATCTTGTGGTTTTTAGTTGGATTTATCCAGCATGATTTTGGAATGTTTGCAATATTGAGCATTTTAACAAAGTAAATTATTTCATTTTACTATTCAAATACCTTAAAATTATATTTACTGAACTAAATCTGATTTTTCTAACTGATATTTTCCATTGGGACTCTCGCTACTTCTCCATTCAGCAGAAAGTTGTCCTACTAAAGAGCAGCAGCAGTCCTAGGCCACCAATCTGGTCCCCATCCTCTGTTTTGCAAAGCCGAGCCTCTTGTTTGTTTTGTGGCTCTCTTTTATTCCTGATTTCCATTTTGTAAAATACTTGAACTTGTGTATAATTACGGAAGGATTGATGGGCTCACCTGCAAACTGATAAATTAGTCAGTGAATGCTGTCAGTATGTGAACTACTGCGGACTGTCCCATTGACCCATATCCTCCAGTAATTGGCAGTGATGTCACCCTTTGATCATTCTTTTTTAACCCTAAGACATTAATGTTTTATTGGCTCTGTTGTATTTTATATTTCATTAGTTGGACTTGTGAAAGCCTTCTGTGGTTTTTCTTCATGCTTTCAGGTCCACGTGCTAAAATTTGAGGAGAAATCATAGCTCAGATGTGTTTGTTGTGCTTGTCATTTGTTTCAAAGAATCATATATTTGACCCAGGAAATCACTGTATCATTATAAAATTTGACATTATTTTAATTTTGTGCATATGTGTGAAAGAATGTAATAAAGAAAACATGTGCCGACATTTTATTTTTTTCTGGATAACTTTATGAAATAAAGACATTCTTTTTCTTGATAGTAGCTGTTAGAAATAAAAAAAAATAGAAAAATAAATATATAGGTAGACAATTAAAGAAAGCTAAGCACTCTATAGTCCTGCTTATTAATAGCTTTAGTAAGTGGTCATGGTTCATTATGTGATTTTACAGCTTTGTTTGTCCCTCTTTTACTAGTATATTTTATAGTGCAGTTAGTGATAAAAGCAGCAGACAGCTGCTGGAGAATAATTTCTGCCCACCAGAAACCAGCCATAGAAGGGGGGAAAGGCCTAGGTAGCCAAGGCTGCAGGAGGATAATCACTTCATGAAAAATGTATGTTGGCTGAACCATTAAGGATTTCTTTTAACTGTTTGCGCATGCTGTCACAGTCTCTTTTGAGTTCTTATGTGCATCAGTTCTGTTGTGTCTAGAAGGTGCTGTTTTCTTGGAGTCATCTACTACCTCTGGCTCTTAGAATCTTTCCATTTTTTTCTTCCAGACAGATTCCTAAACTTTGAGGGAATGGGTTTGATAAAGGCAGCCATTTTAGGGCTGAGATCTCCAAGGCTTCTTGTCTTCACATTGTCCATTTTTAGTCTCAGTTAATTATGATATATGGAAGAAGCTTCCCTGCTGTGGGCTGAGTAATGAACTCATCTATGGGTATAACAGAATGTCATTAAAAGTCATTTTATTGCTGTGTTTCTTTAGCACAGTAATAGTAGTAGGTTTTCCCCTTGGGCCCATGACCTGTCTAGTCTCAGTTGCTGGCCTTATTAACAGTGTTGGATACAGGTTCTATCTTGTGGAATGGGCCTTTAATCCAACCAAAATATGTTTGGTTACTCCTGTAGCATTTATGCTGCTATGCCTTATTTATGCATCAGTATGCCTTGCAGGTTGTCAGTCACAGAGTTCACAGCTTGGTGAGATTAGGGATTTCTATCCTTGCAGTGGTGTGCATCAGACCTTCCATTATTACTATGAATGGTAGTCAGTAGTGGTAAAGTATCTAGTTGGGCAGCAACTTTATTTCTCCATGTTCATTGATGTAAGTGGTATCTTTAGCAATAGGGACTTACCATCAGGTTGTGGAAGGTAACCAAATAATACTGGCAATTACCTGTAGTGTTTGGGGATGTGGTCTGTGGGGTTCCTTTGGCCAACAAGATGTAACTCTTCCTGGTACTGGGGATTTTACTTCATATAATATGTCTAGTTTGTGCATTGCCTCTTCCATTATATGTGACTCCATTTAAATTCCATTTATTTTAAGATGCTTCTACCATAGTAAGTTCCCATATAGCTTTTCAAAAGGCTTTTAGTGTTAGTTTTCCCTCTCCATATGCCCTGCTTTACATTGCCCTCCCATCCCCCTCTGAATTTAATCACCCTATTTCCCCCCTTATCTCTTTATAATACTACATTCTATTTTCCCTCTCTTGGAATATCCCCTCATATCCCATGGTCCCTTACAAGTTCTCTAACCTCTGTAGATATTCTAAATGACACACACACATCTAAAGCTTAAAAGTGAAAGTCCACATATAAGAAGAAACATACAATATTTGCTGTTGTGGGTTTGAATTATCTCATTCAGGGTGATGTTCCTGGCTCTACCCATTTACCTGTGAATTTCTTGATTCTGCTTTTTTTTTTTTTTTAAACAGTTAACTAATATTCCATTCTTTAAGTGTACCATACTTTTGTTATCCATTCATCAGTTGGATATATAGGTTGCTTCCAGTTTATGGCATCAATAAATAGAGCAGCAGTCAACACCAACAAGCAGGTATGGTGGCTAGTCTTATGCCAAATTGACACAAACTGGAGTCATTTGTGAAGAGGGTCTGTCAGTTGAGAAAATGATCCACCATATTGGGTTGTGAACAAGGACATCTTGATGACTAATGATTGAGGGTCCAAGGAGGTTTTGTTCCTGAGTTGTATCAGAAAGCAGGCTGAGTAGGCCATTGAGAGCAAGCCAATAAGCAACATATTAGCCTCTGCTTCAGTTCCTGCCGCCATATTTGTGCCTTGAATCCTTCCCCTGGTTTCTTTTGATGATGGATGTGATGTCGAAGTTTTAGTCAAATGAACCCTTCTTTCTCAATTTACTTTTTGGTCATGGTATGTTATCATAGCAATAGAAAATAACTAAAGCAGAAGGTATCTCTATAGTAAGTCCTTTGAGCATATACTCAAGAAGAACAAAGCTGGATCCTGTGGCTGATATGTTTTCAGCTTTTTGAGGTGATGACATAGTGGCTGTACTGGTTTGCACACCCAGACATTTGAGTAAATGTTCCTCTTTCATGGAATTTTCTCCAGTACCTGCTGCCATTTGGGTTATATATTGATTTTTGCCATTCTGACCAGAGTAAGATGAAATTTTAAAATAGTTTTCATTTTCATTTCCAAGTGGCTAATGATGTTAAACTTTTAAAAAGTGTTTCTCAGCTATTTGTGTTTCATATTTTGAGAAAACTTTTTAGTTCTATACCCTGTTTTAAATTTAAAAACAAAATTTAAATTTAATTTAAAAATGGTTATTTTTTTAATCAAAGGGAATAAGGGAGTGTTTATTTTTAAATTTGAGTGACAATGGCCCAGAAACAGACTGAAGTTAGCCTGAATGATACATGCCATGCTAAAGTGGTCTTGTGAAAAACGTTAAAGTTATAAAACAAATGAAAATCATAAGTCAAGTTATTTCCTAGACACATTGGTGAGATCATCAGTGAGTTACAGCCAACTGGGGGTTTTCCACCATCAGCTTTAGATGATCTTTAATAAGAACCTTAGCTAATGGGTGTTGGAGCTGTTATCTGCTATAGTTTTAACTGATAGTCACAAGGATATTAGACCATAGGCCTGGAGAGATGGCCCAGTCATTAAGAGCACTGGCTGTTCTTGCAGAGGAACCAAGTTCAATCTTCAGCACCCACATGGGTCACACAACCATCTGTAACTGTAGTTCATGAGATCTTACATCATATACTGGTCCCTCAGGCACTCTGAGTTGTAGTCACCTTTAACATAGGTGTGACTTTTTCTCTGTTAAGTTCAATTCAGAGCTCCCCTGATGGATTACCACCCACATTTAGGATGGACCTTGCCATTTTACTCAAGCTAATTAATAAATCTCTCACAAATATGTCTAGAAGTTGTATCTGTGGTGAACCTAAACATATCAAGTTGATAAGATTAACTATCACAATCATTCCTAACTGTATATTTCACCCTTGGTGTGGTATACTATGAAATATTTCATTTAATACTTGGAATATTTAAGATAATTAATTATTTTTAATTAAGTTTTTTTGAGGGATGATTTTGTAACTATATCTTCATGTGGAGGTTTTAATTTTTGTAAAGATTGGTCTTTCATATCTATTTTAATCACTGTCCTATTGCTGTGAAGGCACACCATGACCAAGACGATTCTTTGTTTTCATATCCCAATCAAAGTTTCCCCTCCCTCCCCTCTTCCCAATTCTTCCCACCCCTCCCACCCTCACTACACTGCATCTACTCTTCCTCCACCTAAAATGGTTATTTGTTTTCTTGGATTCTATGTATATTTAAGCATATGGTAGATATATAATTGATAAGGATTTTTTTTTCGTAATTCTACAGGCTGCCACTTTGCTCAAATAATGGTGTACTCAGGAGCGTTTTAGCCTCCTGAGATCCTAGTTAGTAATTGTTGGTCTCAATGCCCATGCTATCACTGTCTTCTTTGGAAAGCCCTTTCCTGTGCCAATGAGTTCAAGTGTATCTGGTTTTCTGAAGAACTTCTTCATCCATCTGGAGTTGAATTTTGTGCAGTGATAGATGTGGATCTGTTTCATTATTCTACATGCAGCTATTCAGTTTGACCATCACTATTTGTTGAAGATGCTGTATTTTCTTCAGTGTGTAATTTTTGCTTTGTCCATATGAGTGTGCATAGATGTGTGGATTTATATGCAAGTCTTCAGTTCTATTTCTTTGATCACATTGTCTGTTTTTATGCCAGTAGCACACTGTTTTTATTATGATAGCTCTGAGGTTCAATTTGAATCTGGGATGGTGACATCTCCAGCAGTTCTTGTATAATTAAGTATTATTTTAGCTAGCCTGGATTTTGTGTCTTTGTTTCCCTATGAAGTTGAAGATTGTTTTCAATGTCTGTGAATAATTGTGTTGTGATCTTGATGAGGGTTGGACTTAATCTGTAGATTGCTTTTGATTGGATGGCCATTTTTCATGGGTACTTGAATTTTTTATTTGTCTGTATTAAACATTCTATAGGCAGGCATCAAGTGTTTCTTCTTTTTATTTTCAGTGTTTAGTATAGTATAACTACATTACATGTGTAAATTACTTACAACGTACCCAAGACATTTAGGGAGAAGTTTGTTTGGAAGTATAGGTTGAAATCATATTGTGAAGGAACTTGATTGCAAAGTTGAGGGTCTAACAGGCAATTCTATGGTGTTGAATTGTTTTGAAAGATTTGTTAAAGAAAATTTTGCTCTGATTACTGACATCTAATAATAGAATACTAATTCACCATAGTAAAGTAGTAGGCTACTATGTGGATACAGTGAGAGGCCATGAGGGCTAGAAATGGGATTAAGCAGTGAAGATAAAGAAGGGTTGACTTGTGTACTGCATTGTAATAGGTCTTCACAGATAACATGAGAAGATGCTGACATTCAGGATTATTTCAGAGACATAAGTCCAGTGCTAATAATAGACATGTAGAGCCTGTGGAATAGGCCTTGAGGATTTTAATGGGAGAGATACTGCCTCTTCTAGGTGGCAGTATAAGGTGGGTGTATGAGTGGGAGTGAAACACTTCTGAGAACAAAGTGCCAGGCTGGGAAGACAGAGCAGTGTTGTCAAATGCTGTCTCCTAAGCAGAGTAGCTATCAGCATCTTTATTAGACCAGCTTTTTGTGGATTTGTGTATTCTACATAATGTCTATTTCTATAGCATTAAATACTTTTGGAAACAGGGACTTGGGGAGCAAACCTTTTTCTCAAGTTTACTTTCTTGATGAAAACCATTCTTCTTCCTAGTCATTGAAGGGTATAGTGAATGTGAACAAGCTCTGGTTATACAGCTTAATTATTGTTTTCTTGATTTTGCTGTAAATAAAACACATGTGCACTCTCCCTGTCAGCTTACAGGAGTACTGTATTGTTTTCCAAATTGTTTCTTTATGAAACTCTTGTTTTTCTGTTCTTTTAGCTAGCTGCAGTGGCTACTGTCAGCCTCTACTACTCTTTGTGCATTTTTCTTACATTGCTATATTTGGATTTTAAATACACCATTGCACCCCCCACCCCATACTCAATCCCTTGCACCTCACCCCCCCCCATACTCAATCCTTTTCTTTCTGTTTTTGCCCTCACTTGTTCACCTCCTGTAATGGGAAGAGGCCTAGTGCATCACACATGCTAGGCAAGTGTTCTACCTTTTTGAATTTGTTTTAATTTTCCTACATACATACATACATACATACATACATACATACATACATACATACATTTAAAGCCTTCTATTAGGTTAAACCAATATTTAAAATTTTATTTTATCTTCATTATGCTTGCTATAGATCCTGCTGCTGTTCTCTTAGCTTTTACCCCAGAGACTGTAATATCTTTTGCTGACCACAATTTAAAAATGGATTATTGCTATTATAATTTCCTTGATAATCCTAGCATCTTAAAACATTGTAACATTATAACTTTATTTGTCCTTTTCTTTTTTACATGTTAGATACCAAACAGTCTACATAGAGTTTACAATATTTAAGGCTTACAAATATTTAAGGCCTACCATGTATTATTGTTGTTGTTGGTTCAGTGGACACTTAACATTTGTCCCTTTGATTTTATTTAAGGTTATTTCTGACAGATACAAAGGAAATTCCAATTCCCCATACACCAAAGAGCAGTCCAAATATACAGAAATGAGCTCAATCTGGATTGTAGGAGGATTTCTGGTTAGATAAAAGCCAGAATCCCCAGGAACTTGTGAAGCTTGTTCCTGTTTGTCTCACCTTAAAACAAAACAAAACAAAACAAAAAAATGAAAGAGAGAGAGAGAGAGAGAGAGAGAGAGAGAGAGAGAGAGAGAGAGAGAGAGAACACATGTTCTAATTAATATATACCTGTGGTGCCTACCATCATATAAACCATCTATCAAGCATCTCAAGCATCCAGGATCCCTCAGTCCCTACTTAAAATAGTTTTTATACATCTCAAATCCTCCATGCCAGTCTCCTGTCCCATCCCTCACCCATCTACACATTCTTTTTTTTAAAAATATGCATATTATTTATTTATTTTATGTGCATTGGTGTTTTGCCTGCATGTGTTGTCTGTGTAAGGGTATTGGATCCTTTAGAACTGGACTTCCAGGCAGTTGTGAGTTGCCATGTGGATGCTCAAAACTGAACCAGCGTCCTCTGGAAGAGCAGCTAGTACCCCTTACTGCTGAGCCATCTCTCCAGCCCCTCTACTCATCCTTCTTATAACCCAGCTATGCTCACTATTTCCTGTTCTTGCTATTCTCCCTTTTGTCCAGATAGCCCCGTCCATGTTCAGTCTATTTCTTTCTCTCTCTGCTCTGGACTTTTCCAGGTGTCCCCCTCCCTTCCTCCCTTTCTAAAACCATCCCCTTAATTATACCATGGTTGGATCATGTTCTCTAATTCTATCCTGCCCCCATACCCAGTACAGTTTTCTTCTACCTGCAGAACCACTTGACTTTTTAGTGCAAGTCTGTTCACCATGAATTTTCTTACTTGGATTGTCTGGCACTATCCTCTGTTTAAACATTTTGTAAATTGAGTGCTAAGGATCACCCCAGGGCCTTATATTTATCTACGAATCACTCTACTTCTGTAACTCGACTGCCGAGAGTCATCCCACAACCTTATTCATATGAGTTAAGCACCTGACTTTTAAGCTATGTCCTAGTCCTGTCTATTTTGAGAGAATATTTTGCTAGTTATATATTTGCAGTTTGTTAGTTCTTTTGTTTTAGTACTCTGAATATGCATGGTTATCAATATGAAGCACTGCCTGGCATTGAACTTGCCTTGTATAGGCCAATGTCAGATTTTCAGTGACTCTCCTCTTTCTCTCTTGAGTGCTGGGACTTCGGGCATGCATAATATTTTATTTGATCTTTTTTTTGAGCAATTATATATCATTTTTATTATTGTTCTTCGAAGACAGAGCTCTCCTTTGTCTTTTAACTACTGAAACATGCAATGTTTTGGTTGTCTTTGTTTTCACCTTGCTGGGCGTTTCCAGAGCTTTTTTTATCTGTGGCTTTGAGTCCTTCATTAAGTTGAACTCATTGATTAACTCATTTGATTCATGTTCGTGGTGGTCTCTTTTGGAACCTTTATTCCTTTGTCTTTAGTACTACCTAGAATCTGCAGATGACACTCAAAAGTCATCAGGTCCTTGAGATCTAAGAATAGGTTTTTTGTTTTTTTGTTTTGTTTTATTTTTTAAAGATCTATCTATCTATCTATCTATCTATCTATCTATCTATCTATCTATCCATCCATCCATCCATCCATCCATCCATCCATCCATCCGTCTATCTATCGTGCATTGGTGTTTTGCCTGCATGTATGTGTGAGGGTGTCAGATTCCCTGGATCTACAGTTATAGATAGTTGTGATCTGTGGGTGATGGGAATTGAACCCAGGTCTTCTGGAAGAGTAGTCCTTTTAACTGCTGAGCCATCTGCCCAGTCCCAGAGCTAAGAACAGTTTTTATGTTTTTACATGAGTTTAAAATTATATCTGGGCATTGGTGGTGCATGCTTTTAGTCCCAACACTTAGGAGGCAGAGGCAGGCAGATCTCTGTGAGTTTGAGGCTAGCCTGGTCTACAGAGCTAGTTCCAGGATAGGCTCTAAAGCAATACAGAGAAACCCTGTCTCAAAACACACACACATACATACACACACACACACACACACACACACACACACACACACACACACCGACAGAAACATTGCATGGCTTATAAAACCATGTGAATCATTACAGAGAAAGTATGCTAGCATCTTTTACAGTTCCAAGTGTCACCACTTTTTGTCCCAATATGGATGCTAATAATTATAACTAATAATAGGTATTATTTCATCTATTTTCCTTGAAACAATTCAGAAAATAACTTCTATGACTCATCTCCTTCTAAGAACAATTTTTCTCAGATAATAACCAGATCAAGTCATCTTTCTCTACTCATCTGGTTTCTCTGACACACTCCTCTAATAACTGTTGCAGTTCTCCATTAAAGCTTGTTCGCGCTTTACATGTATGTGAAGAAATGCTTTAGGTTGTCTATGCATGTATTCTTGTATGTGAACACAAGTGTCTATATAGCTTATAAGTAATTTATACCTTAAAAGCATCTTATAGCTTAGGATAAAATACTTTTAAAAATTTCAAGTCAGATTGTAACTAACTCTCAAGTTTGAAAGAAATGAATTTTAAATTTCTATAAATACAAAATGAGTGATTTCATTAACCTCTAAAAATAAACTGAAATTTATAACTACATAACTAACAATAAGTCTATTTTTGGTTCTCTTTCTATTTTGAAGAATTCTTAAATTTGACATGACTAGATTATGATGATTTTATAACACCATCAAATACTGAATTCCCAAGGGACTGCCTGAAACAGCCTTTTGATCCCAATGCCTCATTGGTCTTGTACCTTGCACATAGTAAGTGTTCAGTGGACTTCTGAATGGACTCTATAGTGCATGCTCAATGTAATGCATCAGATCCTGAGCCAAGGAAAAGCGCTTTGTCTTATGGTTTTAAATCCAGGTCTTATTTTCCCTTGGAAATACATTAACAAAGGCATTTTGTGTTCAGAGGAAATCCATATTGCTATGGAATGTGTGTGATATCGCAGAGTTGTTTTTTATCATTCTATATAAATTTAATTATTGATTGCCAAGAATCACTCAGTAGATTCAATCTATGATCTCAGCAACCATAGCCTCCTAGCCTGCATATGTGATTCTTTATCTTCAATTCTACTTTGAGAAGTTGAAGTTATGTTGGTAGAAATATGGAGGTTTTTTACTAATACTATTTTGGCAATGAAGAATTAAGTTATTTTTGTATTTGTGAAAAAAACTTCTTTATTAGAGCATATAAAGTATTTTGAAACTTTTTGACTTTTATATTTCTGCTACAAAAACAATTGAATCAGTCAAGTTCTGTAACCATTTCTTGACTAGTTAGGTTCTGGAGAGCTCAATGAACAAGACATTATATTTCCTCTTAGGAAATATGAGCAGATAAATTGCAAAGCTCTGTGGCCAGTGGCATGGTGAGAAATATTGCAGGAGTTGTCCTAGCCAGGGATGATCAGGATCAGCTATTTGGAGGAGGGATAAGTGGAATATTTAGATGATGAGTAGAGTAGGGTTGCAGTGTGCTCAGCGCAGATGGGTGTGGAGAGCTCAGTCAGCAGTATTGGAGCTTCAGCTGGAGCCCAGTAGTGGTGGGAAATAAAGTTGAGTTCATCTTGGACCAAGGGAGCATGCTGAAACTTACCTTTTACCTCGGTGGCTTTCAACAATTAAAAAAAAAAAAATCTTTAGAATTCGTTACTCAAATGGAATTTTACATGAAAGCCAGTCAATACATTTGATAAGAAGTACAGTGGAGAATTTAAACTCAATAGTTGAATTGGGTTTATTCAGTGGGAGCTGATAATTGATTGGATATGAGTAATAAGGAAGGTTTATCTAAAGGTCCCCTGATTGATTGAGTAGAAAGTGGCTCTATCAATGTGATAGGGAATGTATGAGTACAGGCTTTATAAGGACAGTGAATGAAGAGCTGTTTGCTTAGTTTATGTTGAAGCTGAGGTGCCCATGTGTTACGTATGTCAGAGTATTTGTCAGGTGGTTTAGTTTAAGGGTCTGAAGCTTGGAGTCATAGGGCGATGGGAGGATACACACATTGATGACTCTACATGTGTGGTTCTTAGTTCCATGGAAGTAAGGGAGATCATTCATACACAGACTGTTAGAAATAGCAGCTCTAAAGGGATCAGGATGAGGAAGGATTAGGGTAGGAGAAGTAGGAAACACATGAGGGGATCCAGGAGAACGTTCTGGCCAGCAAAATGGGACTCAAGAGGTGCAAGGCAGAAGAGATCACTGTGTTAAATGCAATCACCATTAAACCTTCAAAGGGATGAATGTACTTACAGTCAGGCCAGAGTATCCTTTCTTCAGACCATCTTCCCAGGGGCAGAAGCTAGGCTGTAAGGGATTGAAGAGTGACTCAGAAAAGTGGAAATAGAAATAGTATGTGAAGTTTGTATGAGCGGAGATGGAAGGAGCAAGACAGCAGTTAGATGGAGATGTAGTTTTGGAGACAGCAGGGAGTGCCCTTGGCTGAAGATGAAGAGACAGCAGAGAAGGGAAACTTCAAGATGGGGAAGGGAGCATTGATCATTGATGAGTGAGGAAATTCAATTCTGTGGCAAATCAATGTTTTTTGGGGGGGGTGGATGGAAGAAGAAAACCTTATTTCTGAAATTGAAAAGGAGGAGAGGCTGGATGCTTGAGTGGCTGTGCTCTGGGGTTAGTGGGTGGGGCACTAACCAAATGCTTTGGGAGGACAAAGCATCTCTGAAGCTCATGCATTTTAAGGGAAGTCTGTGGGGAGGTGGGAGCACTGAAGTAGGGAACTGAGAGTGACAGAGGTTCAGGGCAGAGAGCAGAAGCTAAAAGCAAGGGGAAAGAGGGTCGAACTTGCAGTTGTCATGGGCTAGGCTAAAGGCATTTGGGGAACACAGAGGATGCATTTTCCTAACTGTTGCAGAATGCAGTTCTGTCACTCAGAGATTACAGAAGGTTGTTTAGTGTGGTTGAGCATAGGCTCACAGGTGGATAAGGGAGGATGAGACTCACAGTCTTTGAAGAAGTGGTGGAGTCCCATGACACAATAGGATGATGGTTACCAGACTGCTGCACATTGAAATTACCTGGGATCTCTAATGTCTCTAAAAGCTGCACAGCTGCTACAACCACAGACTCAATTTATATACAGGTGCAGCAGTGCACTGGGAATTGTCAAGGCCCTCGGGCTTCCTAAGGTGCAGCAGTTGGTGAAGCACACACAGTTCTGAGGGTGAAGAGCAGGTGTGGAGGATTTTTCAGCTGGAGGAGGTTAAGGCACGAATGTTCAGGGTTTCTGTGTGTGGAGGGGCATCCCTGTGAGCATGGCTTTGTAGTCACCAGCAGGGAGGGCCAGATGACTAGAGTTGGGACAGCTAAGGACCTGTGAGGCTCTCTGTGATCCTCAATCATAGGTGATGCAAAAGAGATTTCCAAGACTGCTGTCCCCGCTGGGTGACGAACCTCACAGTTAGAACACAACATTATTCGAAAGGCTTTGTGCAGGGACACGACGGGAATATGGCTCGAAAATAAGGCTTCCACGTGCTTCTAGTGCTCTGTGAAATGATAGTTAAAACCCCTGCAGATAACACTCCTCTGAACAAACTGGTGATAAAGCTATCGAGACATTTTAAGAGCAAGATCAACATAAGAAATGCACCATTTTTGCTGTAGCCATAGTAAACATCACATCTACAGGCTCAGAGTATGTTCATATGTAATAAAACCTTTGTGCTTGGCATGTCACATGGGTGACTGAGTGATTATTGTGAAAACTGTCCTTTGCTCTGTGCTACAGCAGCAGTGTCCCTAGCTGGACTCTACCCCCTGGATACTGCTACCACTTGGTTGTGCCAGGTTTCTATATTTGCTGCTGTTTCATATCTAATTAGATTACAGAATGTTTGTAGGAGACTTTAGCCACATACTAATTAGGATTTGAAATAGCAAAACAGAGCTGGCACCTCTAACACAATTGGAAAACTGTGCCTTCCAGCATTTCCAGAGTCCACTGCTAGTAGAGAATGACTGTGCTGTAGCCTGTGGAGAGAGGATCTTTATTATGTTCTTTCCAATGTTCCTTGACTCACTGTAAGTAGCCTAGTATTTGAGGGTTCCTTTCCTAACTGCACCTCTAACATCTCTCAAGTCTCTGCAAAACTGCTTCTGAAGACTCTGTATCTAGTATAATTCAGAACACTTGGGAAATGAGAAGTAGATGCAGAAAGAACAATTTACTCCTACATTTTCACCATGGGCTGATGTGTTCTCCCAAAGGACTGATGAACCTTTTAGCTTATTTTTGTCTTTAGATTTAAAATGGGCACAATTGGGTTGTAATGAAGTTAAATTTGACAACATGCTCCAGACATTTATCACAGAAGGTTTTCACTGCACACTGATTGTTGATTGAGGTTCATGCTGTGACCTGAGCCCTGATCTGGAGCCAGTTGGAGAGTGCTTTAAACACACCCACTTGGAGCAGGTGCTGGCACTGAGAAGCAGCTCCTGTTCTAGCTAGGAAACCTGTGTGCAGGTCATACTGTGACCCCCAGTCTAAGGTGTGGGCCAATGGGAGAGACAGCACCAGGGAGATAATTGACCGGCAGAGCCTTTGGGAAAGCTTTTCTGAAGAGGCAGGCTTGATATCGGGAGGAAAAGAGGGGTGTGGCCCAGGTACATGTCATGGCATGTCCGATGTCAGTGTGGATAGGAGTGAGTGTGGACCAGCAGGGCAGTGATGAGAGAAAATAGCAGCTAGTAGGTTAGACTATGTTGAATAGTGGTTTTAAAACTGGGAATCACCATTGATCCTCTTTTCATTTAGTCTTCTACTTTATACTTATTCTTACCAAGTCAGGCTCCAGAATCTCATCTAGGTACCATTCATTTAAAAGTAAACCAAGAATTTTGACAGAAGGCTGTGTTCCAACAGGGGATCTTCGGAGTTTGCAAGTCCCCCCATTGCAGTTCTCCCTACCACAGCCACTCATACCACAATACCTCCCCTGCCTGCAGTCAGTTTTAACCTCTTTAGTGTGTCTCTTTGACACATTCATTTGTTACAAAATGGGAGGAGTCTTATCTCCCTTATACCAGAGAGGTGACTACTGCTTGTATTATTCACTAGCCATTCTCAGTCCTTGAAGTGGGTAGTCATTTTGTTATTTGGAAGACAGAAAGTTTGTATGGTAAGTTTGTAGGTAAGCAGCTGCCCATGTAACAATCCATGTTGTTAGCGAGAACTTCCAGTCCTGCCGTTTGGAGCTCTTGGCTCTTTGGACTTGGAAGTTGATTTTCTGTGCCAGTGTTGTAAAGACTCTTCATGTATTAACTTTTATTCTGTATTATATAATAATCATATAATAATAGCCTATGATCTTTAGAAGAAATAGCCTCAAAATGAGACACAATGGATATTTGCATTAAATATTTAGAGCTACATCTTATTTATGTCCTGTAAAATAAGTTGCAATAAAATATAAAAACTCTAATGCTTGATATGCTTAATATCTCTTCTTAGTTTGTGCTTACTTAAGTGTTTGTTAATGGAAGCACATAGAAAAGAAATGATAGGAACTGTATTGCTTTATTATCATTCACACTTGGTCAAGAATTCTCATCCCACCCAAAAGCATGTTTTTAAGATAAGTGTAGTATTGTCTATTTCCAAATGGGATGGGCATGTTCAGGGTGATATGCCCACGGTCCTATTGTTTAATTCCCAAATTGTCTGGATTCTCTGAGGAACTCTTGTTCGCCTGCCTAACCATTAGCATGAAGAAACAGTAGTGCAACAGCAGAGGGCGCCAAATAGCCATATTGGGTGGACATTTTCCTGCTAACTTTGTGCCTCCAATCTCTCGTTCTCCCTTCTTTTTTCTTGATACCTAAAATAGTCAATGTTGAAGATACTTGTGAATATTTTCTAGTATGTGAGGAAGATTTCCCTTAACTATTTTAAATTACTTTTTACATTTATTATTATGCATGAGAACTGTAGAAATCCCTTTAAATCACTTCCACTAGTATAAGCTCACATACAAAATAAAGGGAATTATTGAATAGTTTCTTTTTCCTGCTAAAAAAGCTTTTGACATTAAATAAGTTTGTTATCCTATAGTTAGGAAACATAATTTGTTTAAAACATTCATTATAGATGGGTTACCTATATGTGTTTTATAAATAGTAAATTAATACTTATTTAAGTAAAATTTTTCTTGTAATCTACTTTAGAATTCAGTATTGATATTTAAAGAGGGGTCTACATGTCAGATGGATACTTGTTTTCTAATTTGTTTGTAGGGCTTTAATCGCTCATTTAAAGCTAATTCTAATTTAAGAAATATAACACCAGTGAGCACTCAGTTCAGGGAGTCAAACACCTCACATCAGCCTCTGACCTACACATGTATGTACATTCGTACTCCCATGCAGACACACATACTCAACAACCAGTGCTGAGTACACACAAACACACACACACACACACACACACACACACACACACACAAATCAATGTTTGCCTTTGATTATGAAAATCAGCTAACATAATACTTGGTAGCACAAATCAACTCTATTTTTAGATAAAACCCATATCAAATGATATTATAGATTGGATTTATATTTATTATTCAGGAAGAATAATAAATCACAAGACTACTTAAAGATAGCATTGAAAACTGTGTTATTGAACAATGATTTCAAAATAAGTGAGCTTTGAAGTCAGGATCAATGAAGTGAAGGGCGAGAGAGTAAAACTTATTGTTGTCAGTGGATAAAATGCAATACACTTAAAATCCTAAGCCCATTAAAGACTCTTAATCATAATATTGGTATTCAGAGACAAAGCTATCAGATGTTTCAGCAGACACAATTTCATCTAGAATATATTCAAGTAGATAAAATGATTAAAACTGTTGTATATGCATGCTAACGTTATTTCTCTGGACATTCTGGATTATTATGGTTTGTCTGTGAGGTCTTCCACACCTGATGTGTTGGTATGATGAGATTCATGCATGTGTACATGGGCCCTGATATCAGTTTGATAGAGTTTCTTTGTGCATGCACGATAGTGATGGACTCTGATATCAGGACAATATTCTGTTTTCTTTGGGTTTTACTTGAGATATCATTTTAGCTCATGTTCTTACCATAGGTTCACTTTCAAGTATGAATCACAAGTCCAGGATTTTTTTTCCCCTACATTTTCTTTTGTGCTGTATTTTAAGTCAATTTTCCTTTTCTTAAAATTTCAAATGATGATGGTGATGTATTTAAAATCCCAGCACTGTGGGTCCCAGTGAACCCCAGGACAGCCAGGGCTACACAGAGAGAACCTGGCGCCAAACAAAACAAAAAATCTCATATGGCTAAAAATGTGCTTTCTCAAATGAAAATTGCAATAAACCATATACTTAAAATACACATACAATAAATCTGTGTACTAGCCTGCTATGTTAGTGTAGCTGCTTGTGTAATTGCATGTACTAGCAAGTTGGAGACTCAGTCATTTTCCTTTTTAGCCATCGTCAAGTAGATTTTCAACTATTTCTTTAAGGATGAATATTTTGTTTTCTCCCAGGCATGTCTACAAATAGTTGTTGAACTGAATTTAATCCTGCTCTGTGATAACTTTAAGGTGCATTAATTGTGTGCCCACATTGTGGGATTCTAATAATTGAGACAGAGTGCCGGTCTAGAACTTCCTTACTAGTTAGTTTTGCAACTGTTGAGAATATCTGATGATTTTAATGAATCAGACCAGTCCCAGTGTACATATTTTATCATTAAGCCAAGAAAACCTTGGAATTTGGTAGGTTTTGTTCCTTTCCTGTAGCTCATCTTAGCACTGCATTTTAGAAAAGCAGACCTGAGAGTGATTAACTCTGTCATTTCTTTACCTTTAGCCAAAATATTCTCCTTACAACTTTTGTAGGCATCTACTTTTTGTTGCGCCAGGTTGTCTAAGTCAGGAGAATTGGTCGTCAGGCCCTGGTGGTATGAGAAACATTTCATCCACTGGAATGGTGGCGAGTCATCTTCTCTCCTCCCCCTTTAGCCTCAGTGTATTGTCTTCTGTTATATTTTGTCCTGGTGGTGTTGTTTTCTTTATCTTTTACACTCTTTTTGTGAAGGTTGCTATTGGGTACAGTTTTTGTCACAAGGCACATTCGGTAGTCATGAGAGGTTGTAATCAAAAGAATCTTACAGAGTCACACACAGACCTGGTATTAATTAGATAACCTTTTTGTTGTGAGCATGTGGCTGACTGCTGGAACACCTTCAGAAGGAGATAGAGATGCCCGCAGAGCGGGGAGGGGTGCTGATGGGCACATGTGTGGCTTGACATTAGATGAGACGGTTTGAAGTCTGTCTACCTTCTGTTTCCCTTTTGCCTTCTTTTTTATCAAGCCCTTCTCACGGCTTTGGTAATTTCTTAGTCAAACTTGTTTGATTTTATGTTGCCTGGCTGATAATAGTCTCTTATTTTTTCTAAAAGAATGGTACAGATATTTTGTGGGAGGAGCATCCTTAAGAGCACTGTGGAGACCTACCTTTTCATTTGACCTAATGTTTCGATTCCTTCCTACCTGTTGTTAGAACTGTAACTCAAGGATTGTGACATTTTTGTCGCATAGCCAGTGCTAATAACTAGGATAGTTCCGGAGCTACAGCGATTTAATATGTAGTGGCTGCAATTGTTAATTATAATTTTCATATCAATGTTATGTTGGATATAATGCACATATATGAGGTCATACATGATTCACTTGTGTTAGTGCTGGTAGGTACAAAGCACTAAGCAAAGTATGTGATATTACATGTTCAGTATTTCAGAGGAAAACATGTTAAACAGCTGGGAGGAATGAAAGGATCAAGAACACATTCTTCATTTTTTTCCATCTCTCACATCCTTCCGGTTATTGCATTTTCATCTCAATCATTTGTAGGACTTCTTCTGCCTCCCATTTCGTGTTCATGACTCTGCTCTTTCTCCTTTTAAGCTAACAGTACTGTGTCTGATCATATGAGTCCCTTCATTTGGATAGCTGTTCCGGACATTGCTGTGTGAAGTTGTCTGATATTCAGTAAATAGATTCTTACACATTCCTAGGCACGCTAATTATTGTCTGATTATCAGGTCCAGGAACCTGTATTTCACAAACATGCCTGATGATTGTGCTTTAGTGACAGTCTGGTTGACGAAATAAATTCAAAGCCCCAGTGTGATCTTAGTAAACTGGGGCCTCAGTTCTTCATCTTGATTGGCTGTGGGCTCTTCAGCACCCACCCTCTAATTTTTATTGCTGTTGTCCTTTCCTGCATTTTCATAGTCACTATCCTTTTCTACATTTTGCTTTCTTTCTGCCATGAGTTTTTTTTTTTTTTTTTTTTTGGTTGCTGGTTAACTCTTCTGTGCAGAGCTAGCTCCCTGGTCACCTGAGATGGAATTGGTAATTTCTCGGCCATGTCCCTCTAGTTTGATATTGATTCTATAACTTTATCATTTTAGGGATATTCTGTATGTTGTTTACTATATTATAGAAAGATTGATGTCATCCTTCAAGCATCATCAATTCAGAGGAGTTTCTACAAAGGAGGTAGTGATAACATATTCTTGAATAATTCTTTGAGGGACTTTTGGATAGAGAACAACTTGAGATAGCTTGTGAACAGTGACACAGGAAGTAGAGAAAGAGTGTGGTCTTAGGGTAAATATCTGCGAAGGTACAGAGATTTGAAACTGTTTCTGGAAAGGAGAAGTAAGTGATTTGGTGTTAAGGCACAGGATGGTGATTACAGGTGAAATGGAGGCACAAGCAACAATATATTCTGGAGAGTGCTTTGTGCTTTGCAAAGAAGCCTGGAATTTCTTCTCAAGTTATAAAAGACTATTGATAATCTCTGATGCTGAAAGCATGGTCAGGGAAGGTGGAAATGGAGACAAGACAGACCAGCTAAACAAATTTATTGTAACTATTTCAGGAAGGGCTGATGAGCAATTTGAATGATTTTATAAGATTTTTATAATGTTCTTTGTTCATTCTGCTAGACTCTCTGGTTGCACAGAATGGGTAAGACATGATTTGTCTATGTTTTGAGATTATCCCACAGAATAAAGAAGATATAAGAAACTAAAGCAATAACTGTTTAAATATTTTTGAGATATCCAAATATCTGACACATAGGTGTTGTAAAATGTTAGTAGAACTAAATGAACTGTAGGTTAACTTTTTCCTAGGAGAGTCTTTTCTTCAACATGAATGAGATATGGTTGACAAGTAAGGAATTCATTGTATTGATTTGATATGCATATATGTTGTGATTGAGAATTAGGACCAGGTAGAAGAGGACTTAGAGGAGAAAAAAGAAGTGCAACAGGAAAAATGAAAGGATTTATATGTCGGGAGTCACAGACATGGTTCAAAAGCCTGGCTGTTAAAGCTGGAAGGGGGTTTATAAATAGGTCCAGAATTTGAGCTGAAGGAGTCTATATTTTATTCTGTAGATTTATTTTCTAGTTATGAAAAATAGCACATGGTAATTATATATAATACGAGACATATACAATCTGAACAACAAAATGTCCAGTGATTTTATCAAAAGATAACTTCTATTTACTTTCTGGTGTAACATGTAGGATTTTACACACACACATACACACATACATACACACACATACATACACACACACATACACACACACACACACACACACACACACACACACACACACACACACACACACACCACAAGTGAACTGTAGTATATACTCCTGTCTCCGTAAGACAATGTTAGAGGATCCATCCTGAAGACCTACACTTTTAATAGATTTGACTAAAGCAGACAGTAAGTAAAGCAATGAAATAGAAGGAAGATGGTTAGGATCCCCTTACTGTTATAATCTAAAACTCATAAGTCTTTGGAGGGGATTGGGAAGAGAGAAGATTGAAGGTAAGTCTGAAGGACGGAATTCAGTGCATGGTGCTCCAGCCACAGTTCATTTTCAGAGTCTGCTAATGTCACAGAAACCCATTTTAATGAGGAAGGAGACTCCCACTTCATTAATAGGCTTTTATTAATGTATACTTGGTTTAAAATTAATTGGTATTTTAATGATTGTGTCAGTATAAAGTCATTGTATAAGCTCATTTTTTTATGTGTTGCTGGTTGGCAAAGATATTTTAATTATGTAGAAGCTCTAAAAAGACAGCTCCATAAGCATTTTAATTCAGCTATTTATTGTTCATCAATGAATGTTGGGATTAAATACTTTGAATTGTAACCATTTTAAAAAAATATTCGTTACAGGGGAATTTACCTAAATATTCTCATAACTCCCTGATGGTTCAAGCAATAAAGACAAACCTAACAGACCCGGACATCCATGTACTGTTCTTTGATGTGGAAGCTTTGATTATTCAACTCCTGACTGAAGAAGCCTCTAGGCCGAATACTGCACTTATTTCCCCAGAGAATTTGCAGAAAGCATCTGGCAGTTCAGACAAAGGGGGCTCTTTTCTAACTGGGAAACGCGCAGCAGTTCTTTTCCAGCAAGTGAAGGAAACTATCAAAGAGAACATAAAGGAGCATCTCCTGGACGATGAAGAGGAGGACGAGGAGATCATGAGGCAGAGAAGGGAAGAGAGTGATCCCGAGTACCGGGCCAGCAAGTCCAAGCCGCTGACCTTACTAGAATACAATCTGACTATGGACACTGCCAAATTGTTCATGTCCTGTCTTCACGCCTGGGGTTTGAATGATGTTCTGGATGAAGTTTGTCTTGATCGCCTTGGAATGTTGAAACCACACTGCACAGTGTCCTTCGGTCTCTTATCGAGAGGAGGTCACATGTCGTTGATGCTTCCTGGTTATAATCAGGCTGCTGCTAAACTGCTACATGGGAAAGCGGAAATAGGAAGGAAGCTGCCGACAACCGAGGGAGTAGGAAAGGGAACCTACACAGTGTCTCGAGCAGTCACCACTCAACATCTGTTGTCCATCATATCTCTGGCTAATACTTTAATGAGTATGACCAATGCGACTTTCATTGGTGACCACATGAAGAAGGGCCCGACCAGGTGTGACTATGTAGTTTAATTTTATTCTTTATTTCCAAGGGATACATGATCATACTCTATTTTTGTTACTATTTACTGCTCTTTTGGTTTTTGGCTCTGCACACATTTTCCATTAAATGCCACATTGATGATTTCCCATTTAAACTATAAAACAGAGGCATTTCTAAAACAGAGGCATTAAAACACAATAAAATCATTGCAATATTATAGATATGTAGTCATACTTAGTAGCTATCTTAAATGGCTTTACAGTGTAGGAGTTGGTCATAGAGGATAGCTTTTGAATAAACTAAATCTTTAAAATTTTTTATTTGAGATTTATTTTTCTGATCTAACCCTGACTAGCCTGGAGTTCAGTGTAGACAAGGCTAGCCTTGAACTTACAGAGACTGGCCCGTCTCTGCCTCCTGAGTAATGGGGTTAAAGGTGTGAGCTACCACAATGGCATTATTCTTTTTTAAATTATGTGCTTAGATTTAGGTCTGCGCATGTGTGAATGTAGGTGGCTGTGGAATCCAGAAGAGGATGTTACATCCCCTGTAGCTGGAGATACAGGTGCTTATGAGCTGACCAGTGTGGGTTCTGGGAACTGCTCTAGTCCTCTGCAAGAGCAGTATGTACTTTTATTTACTGAGCCATCTCTGAGCTCCATAAATATAACCTCAAACCATCTTGTGAAAGTTTGAACTGATATTCAGTTCAAATGTGTATGTGTTCACAGTGCTTCTCATTGTAATCTGTATGCAGTAATGATGTGTTCAGTGATTGGCTCTGAAGCATCCTAATAAGTACAGTCCAAATTTTTGCAACAGGGAAGAGAAAATAACTTTTAAAACAGACTGCCTTAAAGACAGAATATTTTGTAGTTTTTACAATACTTAGCTTGAATGCTATTTCTCAAAGTTATGAAGACAGCTTATTATTATGCTTTATTAAAGTTGAGCGTATCAGGTTTCTTTTTAAACCTAAGAAATACTTAGCATTTATTTTGTGCCATGTTCTATTGTAATTATCCTGCCAAAATTCAGTGTTCTTAATCCTGTAAATACTTGTTTTTCTTTCTTTTTTGGAGAGAGGGTTTCTCTATGTAGCCCTGACTGTCCTGGAACTTGCTCTGTAGACCAGGCTGGCCTTGAACTCACTGATTCACCTGCTTCTGCCTCCTGAGTGCTGGGATTAAAGTCATGTGCCACTACCACCTGGTCTGTAAATACTTTTATATAGGATGTTTTTGAGCCAGCATTCAAAAGAGACACTTTACCTCTAGACTCCAAGATTTTTTTTATGCTTTATTGCCATATATGTGGCTAAATACTTTTCAAATCAATATATTGGTCCATGAATTTCTGGGTGCTAATGGGTAGGCTGAAATCCCAGTGTCAACAATAGAGAAGAGGAGGAATGATTTTTACCTGTCAGTTGTAGTTCATTGGAGTGTTCAAAAGTATGTGTTAAGACTGACAGAAAGCAAACATTACAAAAAAAAATTGTATTATTACTTCATAATCGTGTAGTTATTTTGCCATAGTTTGAAATGGACAACATAAATAGGTACAAAACTTAGAAAATTACCATCTTTTTGAAATAGTAAGTTCTAGAAAATGTTCTGTGTATGTTTCTATGCAATCTAGAGAATGACATTTTGAATAGCTCTGGAAATAGAAAATGTTCAATTTTTTTTTCTTCTTTTAAAGGCCACCTAGACCAGGCACCCCAGACCTTTCTAAGGCAAGGGGTTCCCCCCCACCTTCCAGTAATATTGTGCAAGGACAGATTAAACAAGGTAAAATTAAATCTTACTAAGTAATTGACATGACATTTCAGCTGTAGAAACTGAGAAGGCATTGCTAATGTATAATCATAATATTTTGTTTGTCTCAGATTGTTAAAAGAGAGAAAAGTTGTTATATTCCAGATGTAAATATGGATAATTAAGATGTCAGTTAAAAATAAATCAGATTTATTTGGAAATTGATAACTGAGCATATTTCAGATAATTTTATTATATGGTCTTTGGACTAATTTGTATGTATTAGGGGCACCTTAACTTGACAACAGTAGTTAACTGTGTGTATTTTAAGTTTGGAAGTTATACTTATTTTTAACTCTGCTTGGGAATGTTTGAAATCACAGATTTATGCTACAATTCGTCTTCTACTGTTTTCTAGTGGTGTCTACATTACTATTCACAAGACAAAATGCCTATTAAACTGTTCTTTTGTTTTTAAATAATAACATATCATAACTTTCATTTTTAGCTTTGTTTTTTATTAGGGAGTAGGAGTGGAAAGGCTGAATTTCTTTTCCTATTGAAATTAATTCTGAACATTTCTGTGAATTAATATGCACAGTTGTCCTGGAATGTATCTTTTATAGCCATTTAAAGGTCAGGGTGAAGCATAGGTTGTATATAAAACAGATGCATTCTCTATTTAGACTTGACTCTTAGCTCTTAGATAGCTCATCATGATATAAATATACTCCAGAGTTAGAAAAAGCAGCAACCCTTACAATAAAGTACTTCTGGAATTTCAAATAAAGGGGACCTAGTTAGCCCCATCACAGCTTTTCTGGTGACCACCCCCCTTTTTAATTTTTAATTTTTTTTTTTTGCTTTCACACCATCTGTATTTAAAATTATAAACTTTATGATTTAATTTGTACTTCTTGAGATTTACTTGAGTTTTGTTCACTGTATAGTATATATATATTCTTTACTGTTTGGCCTCTACTGTAAAATTTATTGCAAGTTTTATTGCATTAGCATTCTAGTTTGTTTTTATTGCTGTGTTATTCTGTTGAATGAATAGACCCCAATTTATACATATTTTCCATATTTAGATTTTCTTCCAAGATGACCTATATTGCATTAAGGAGATAACCCTATATTCCTAATTCTTTGAGATTCTAATTTTACTATTAGTAGATGTTAAATTTAGGCAGATTTTCTTTCTGCATCTGTTGAAATTATATGATTTTGCTCCTTTATTGCCCTCATAAGATAATATTGAATTTTGATTTGGAAAACACTTGGTACATATATCACACTTCTTCCTGAGGACTTACCCATTTTATAGATTATTAAATACAACTAGTAAAATTTTAAGATGTTGGTGTTCATGGGAATTTTAGAGTGTAGTTTAATTTCTGGTAATGGCTTTCTGTAGTTGGTGACATTGTAATGACATCACTGAGTGAGTGAAAGGTATCCTTTTCTTTGAACTTTTCTGGAATGATTTGTATAGATGAATATTATTTGCTCTTTATTTGGGTCGTCTGATTCATTAGGTGAAAGCTTGTAGGCCTGAAATTTTCTTTATAGATTTTAATTATGTATTTTAATTTTTTGTATATAGTTTGTGCATTCTGGGTTTGTTTTTGTTTTTATAATTTTCTGTAATGAACTTTCTGTCAAATTTATCAGGCAAAAAAGGTTCTAAAAATTCTTAAAATTCTCCTTTTTATTTCCACTATTCACCTTCTGTGTTTTTTTAAATCCAGATTATATAGTAGAAAACAAATTTTAGAATCTTCTCTAAGACCCAGATATGCTTAATTTAATTCTGTGATTTTTCTGCTTTCAAATTATTTAATTTACAATTATTATCATTTTATTATTTGTATTTTAAATTCACTCTTATGCTTTAAGTGGAATCTGGGGTTAATGACATGATTGTTGACCCTGATGCCCTCATATTTAGTGCTAAAATTCCTTTCTGAATATTATTTGGTGGCAACTCCCATACTTTCTATTGTACTTTTATTTGTTTTTATTTATCAATTGATAATTTACTGATGAGGTATTTAATTTCCCAACACTTCCAAGATTTCCTAGGCATGTGTCTGGGTTCTCATTGATAGTGAAATAACATTATGTCCATGATTAGAATCCTTTGGAATTTTCCCATTTTACTGCGTTTACTCATTTAAAAATAATTTTATGTATTAATGGCATGGATGTTTCAATATATTTGTATATTTTGGAATTGCTAAATCAAGTTAATTATTATTTGTATTATATTTCCAGTGCACAATACATATGTGGTGTGTGTATGTTCTGTGTGTCTATGTGTGTCTGTGTGTATCTGTCTGTTTGTGCTGGTGTTTGTGTGCATGTAGTCTATCTTGGTGAATATACTCTGTATGTTAAGAAGTATATAGTCTGGTATTAGATCGAGTATTTTATAAAGTCAGGTCACCTTGTTGTGATACTCAAACATAAGGTATAGTTGATCATTTTCTGCCTACTTGTCTCTATTAAGTAGTTGAGGTGATTGAAACCTGAAACCATAATTATTTATATGCTTATGCTTCCTTATACTTCTGGAAGATTTTTTTTTTCATGTTTATTTTTAAAACTTACATAATAGGCTTAATTTGATTTGATTGTTTTGTTTTTGAGACAGGGGTTGTCTATGTAGCCCTGGCTGTCCTGGAACTCACTCTGTGTGTCTATGTGTATTTCTACGTCCACACGCGCCGTGGAGTAGATGTGGAAGCCAGAGGACAAACTACTTGAGATCTCAGGTCTTTAGCTTGGTTGGACCTGCCTCTGCCCACTAAACCTCACACCAAAGTACTTTTGGGGCCCCTCCCAGATTTTGATTTAATTTTTATTATAGTAGTTTCAGTTTAATTAGTTATTTTTCATCAGGGTGTGAACGATTTTCTCTAATCCCATGTTTATGTATTTTTGACTTAGGTAATGATTTTTATGTTTCATGTCTCACTTTGAATGTGTGTGGTATTTCCTAATTATTGTCTTATCTTTGCTTGTTCTGCGTTTGTTTTTAATTGTTATTATTATATTATATGAACTATATTTTCCTGCCTCTGTGAATTTTCACACTTGATTAACATAACAGATACTTAAAATTTTGTCAGACAGCCAGGCAGTGGTGGCGCATGCCTTTAATCCCAGCACTTGGGAGGCAGAGGCAGGCAGATCTCTTAGTTCCAGGTCTACAAAGTGAGTTCCAGGACAGGTCCCAAAGCTACCCTTTCTTTAAAAAAAAAAAAAAAAAAAAAATGCCCAACAGGATACTGGGTATTTTGTATTCTTATAAACTTTCTGGAGCTTTCTTTTATGCTGGAATTCTGTGAAAGCAGTTTGAGTAGGTAGATTTTCAAGCAGTGCTCTTCATAAGGTAAATTATTCCCTATTACTGAGGCAAGATCTTCTTAGGACTCTATGAAATGCTCCCTCCTTCTGAGGAGTCCCAAGAGGCTGCTGGAGAAAGGCACTGTTGTGGACTTTCCAAAGGTCCATTGTCCCTTCCTCACTATCTCCCTTCCTCATCAGTGTCCTGAAGTGTCTGCTTGGTCCTCTGCTGGAACCTGAGGTGACCCTTCTGCACAGCTTCAGCCCTAGCATCGCCTTTGTCTCTTCTCCAGTCTTTAAATCCTATTCCTTTCTCCCTAGACTCCCAGCTTTGTGTCCCATGCTCACTGAGTTTAGATTCTCTGTGTCTTGACTTAGGAGCCCTGTCAGGTTGATGAAACAGGCCAATTATAGGGGTCACTTTGTCTCATATATATGAAAGAAAAAATTTCATTAAAGATAAAAAGTAACATGTTAATTTCAAACACAAAATTTTAAGGGATACTCGGATTCATCCAGTACTCCATCTACTTCAAGCCTAGATTTCGGCTATTGCCCTGGAAAAGACAGTGATAAACTATTGGTCGGTTCATGTAAATGTTTCCTAAGATTGCCTAACAAGGGCTGCTTTCCATTTCTTACTCTAGATGATATAAATTCAGCCCATTATGTGAAAATAAATTTGCAAACAGTGTACTAAACTTCATGTATTTGTGTGACTTCCTTGTCACCTTGCCACAACTTTTTGATCAGGTTTCTTTTCCCCAATCTTTCCCAGATTCATCCTATCTCCATACCCACCCAACTTTATGTTCTCCCCCTCTGTATCTCTCTTTAAAAAAAAAAAAAAACACAAAAACAAAAAGCAAAACAAACAGGCAAAATGCCAATATGACCAAAAACAACAACAACAAAAAAGTTAGGAAAGAAAGGAAAATGAAACAAAAACTCTACAAAAATATCAGCGATTGTCTCTGTCTCTCTGACTCTGTCTCTCAGTCTCTGTCTCTGTCTGTCTCTCTCTTTCTCTCTCTCTCTCTGTCTCTCTGTCTCTCTCTCAGCTAACTACTAATACTAGCCATGGGGCTTGCCCTGCAGTGTGGTTAATCCACCCAGTGACACTCAGTTGGAGAAGACTGATTTTTCCGTTGCCAGTGGGCATCACTTGTAGATAGCTTCTTGGTTAGTGGTGAAACCCTTTGTATACTTCCCCCTCTTAGTACTGGGACCCTGTCTGGCTTGAACATGTGCAGGTTTTATATATGCTGCTATGGTCTCTGTGAGTTCATATGTGTCTGGAAGACACTCTGTCCTTGGAGTCATCCACCACCTCTGGTCCTTTCAACTGTTCCTCCTTCTCTTTCACATACATTCCTGAGCCCTGAATGTAGGGACTTGATGAAGACATCACATTTAGGACTGAGTTCTCTAAAATCTCACATTCTTTTCACACTGTCCAATTGTGGACCTTCATGTTGATTCCCATCTATTTCAAAAAGAAGCTCATTTGACGAGCATTAAAGGAGGCACTGATCTATAAGTATAACAGTATGTCATTAGGGGTTATTTTATTGCTATATTCCTTTAGCAGAATATTAGTATCAGGCTCTCCCCTTAGGCCCATAATTTGTCTATCTAGTCTTAGGTTTTTGGCCTCTTTAGCAGTGTCAGGTGTAGGTTCCTTAAGCATTGTCTTTATTTTTCTGTATTTTTAGATGTTCTCCCCCGCTCCCCCGTGAAAATGTATGGGCTCTTTGTGCTTATAAACTAGAAGACTTTTGAGATTTAGACCAATATGTAAAGAGCCTTTGTCATTGAAAATGTTAATCTCTGTTGCGTACATGTTACTCATATCACAATAGGACTAGAAGAAAGGTGGAGTTTAGGGTCAGCCCCAAATGAAAACTGAAAAAAAGGATCTATTCAAACAGAGAGCATAGATATTATACTGTTGAAAACACATGTTAATGCTATTTAAAGAAGAGCTGGAGCAAATATTTACAGGCATATCTTACACAAGTTTGCTATAATGATCAAGTTTGTCATGGGATGGTAGGCAGTTGATGAGGCTCTGAGCTATAATAGTGGTTCGTAAAGGACCCTCCCTAGCAGAATAATAGAGTGTATGTCTCTTCAGCTTCCTTCCATAATGCAAGAAAAAGAAAATCATAGTGGCACTGCAACTTTTCTACCTTAGCAAGATGAGCAAATACAATTTATGCTTAACCCTTCAGTGTTAATCACAGAACTTTTTAGGTCTGTTGTTTACTATTAAACCTTGAATGTTTTATTTTGAGTGATACATTTTCTTCTAGTTTCACAGTTTTCTGTATGTAGAAAGCTGTACAAAGCTGTGACAAGAGTTTAATTTCTCAGTGAACTGTAAGCGTTATTTCTAGATTTTGCCATTATAGTTGTGAGATGCAGTGAGTAAAAAAAAACTTTTATGTTGGTTCAAAGATTTTTAAAGCTTAGTAAATCTAATCCCTTAATTTTATTGCTTGATTTGCAGAATGCATAGGATTTATTAAAATGTCAACATAAATGCCTATTTCTGTTCCTATTAAACAAGACTCTAAAATTATAATATCAATAATTTATCTTTTCTCTTTTATAAATAGTTGGGCGTCATGTCCTAGTATATGTACTCAGGCAGGTTTGCCAGCTGCACTTCTGGTTTGTTTGTTTGCTTGTTTTTTGGTTTTGTTCTTTGGAATGCTTGTATATTGAAAGCATCAAAGTTTAATTCCATTTATTTGACATAGTGGATAATGGTCAGTCACTACCGAAATTTTATTCGTTTATTTTGGACTTTCTCATCCTCTCATCTTATAGAACTAGGGTGAAATCAAGCAGAATTAATACAGATTTTTCAGAGATTGTGAAAAGGGACTTGCAGTGAAGGGAAGGTTAGCTAGGCCAGAGTGTAGCCAGTTGCATTATATACACAAACAATTTCTACTAAGCACACTTCATGCAAACATTAATAATAAACATTTTAAAATTTTACATCACTGTTTGTACAGTTGGGGTCCCCCAGAGCAGGCTGCTCAGCAATTTTGGTGGCATGAAGTTCAGCCACAGGGGGCATTCCCCTTTGCTGGCAGTACTAACAAGATTTTTACATGGGGAGGTGAATGTTATGCAGGCTATTTAAACTGAATTTTCAATTAAATAGTGAAGAGGAATTTAAAAATAAAATGTAAGTGGATTGTATTAACTTATTTTGTAGTATTAAGAATATAGTGGTAATTTTAGATATTATGACACATAATTGATAATTATAACACAAAATAGTCATAGCTTTATAATAAACAAAACCCAAGTCTGTCATAATAAAAAAGCATTGTTGTTTTCCACAAAAAAGTTCCATGGGTGGGAGTAACTTCTATTCTCCTACTGTTCACAGACTTCTTTTAGTTTTACTGGTCACCTCACACGTGCCTGAGTGACATTTGTGTGAAAATTATAAAAAAGTTGCTTTCCTGCAGCTGTCCCATCATAACAAAAGAACTTAACTGCATGAAAAGCAAACATATCATCCAGCAGACAATGCCTGATC
The DNA here is from genome assembly GCA_030556225.1 of Cricetiscus sungorus. Lineage (NCBI taxonomy): Eukaryota > Metazoa > Chordata > Mammalia > Rodentia > Cricetidae > Cricetiscus > Cricetiscus sungorus. The sequence goes on along the minus strand of JANBXA010000651.1, from coordinate 100,982,595 downwards.
TGCTCAGGAGCCCAAACCTATTGCTGCTCAGTGACAAAAGAAAGGAGAGGGATTAATTTGAAGATGCTTGTGCATGACATATGGTAATTTTTTTTATAGGAAGGAAGTGCCAATTGATGACCTCTAAATCTTAACATTGACCCCCAGTTGTAGAATGTGTATGCCATAAGGTCCTTGGGCTTTTTCATATGATAATTTTAGCTGCAACATTTTCCTAGGAGTACAACTTTTTGGGGTTGGTGGAGGGGATTGGTTCATCCATTGTGTAAGAACTGCATAGTTTATCATTGTTTTAGTGCATAGACTTTTAAAGTGAATGCAATTGTATTAAGATTCTTCCAAGAAGAGTTTAATGTAACATACTGTGTATGTTCTTTACAAGTTGGTACATTTAAAATTAAGTTCTTATGTACGTGTAGAGAATCAAAATGTCATTTAATATTCTTTTGAGATACTTAAAAGTACTTTACACATAATATTATAGAATAAGCTGATTGAAAAATATCATCAATAGGAGGCCACAAAGTTTTCTCTGTTATATATTTTAGAGGCTGGATGATTCTTAATGTAGTTTTTCTTATTTTGTGGTTGTGCTTTTTAATAAGACTTGCTTTATTGTGGGTGTATAATATAAAAAAGATCTTGGCTTTAAGAGGAAGTTGAACTACATAGAGAGGCACTGTCTCTGTAGTAATTTCTAATGAGCATTCCCTTCCAATTTTTTTAGTTGTATGTTCACTATATTTTGCTAACTTTGTTTTCATTCTTCACTAATACTGAGCTTTTTTTCAGAAACTGCTGTACCTCAAATCTTTCCTTTTTATTTCTCCTATTTTTCTCTGCAAGTCGCTGCACCTGTCGTTTCTGCTCGGTCTGATGCTGATCACTCTGGCTCTGCCTCTCCCGCTTTACACACCTGTTTCTTAGTAAATGAAGGTATTCTCTCTCACTTTGTATCAACTGCCTTTCTGTCTCTGCTTTGGCCTGATCAACTTACTCTTTTGTGTCTGATTTATACCTCCATCTGCTTTATTTTGTGTGAGTCCTGAGGTTCCCATTTTGCAACTTTATTTGCTGAACTCAATGCCAGGTGCTAAATGTAAATACTGTGATGTTCCCTCCTAGAGAAAACCATGTCTGCCATCACCTACACAGCGAGAGGAGAGTAGGGACACGAAGCTTGCTTGTGAAGTCTTGGTTAAAAGGTGGATTGTTTATCACTTTGGTTTTTGCCATTTGATTTGTGGCAATAACGGTCCTAAACTTCTTTTACAAGTACAGTTAGTGTATGAGAAACAATGTGCTGTCTTTACACAACTATATGCTCTAATAAAAGATGAGTGAGACCGTTACTTTACATTCTCACTTGAAAAGTCTTCAGGTTGATTACATTAGCTGATGGGAATTTACCTATCCTTGTATTTTTTCTGCTTCAGGCAGAGACAGAGTTCTGTAATTTAAGACTTTGGATTGTGTTGGATTAGAACATCCTTCTTGTTGTGTAGTTACACAAATGGAAAATAATTTTGGAGCTCTGAAACTGCAAATGGAACATGCAAACATTTGCTGGTTTTACTGTCTTTGCATCATTTAAACCTGGAATGTAATGGGGCTTGTGACTTCTATGTTACCCATTTTCTCCAATATGGTCTTGACCTTTACTACTTTGTGTAAAACAAAAAGGAGGAATTTTATAAAATCTAAAATATCACTGAAAATGGTTGTGACTCTTCACCAAAGCTAATATCGAAAGGCCATTCAAGCAAAGGAAATGTTAGATTGCTTGTGAAGCCCAGAACACCTTTTGCAAGTAGTACTCCCCAGGGAAGAAAGAACGGAATTCAAAATGGCAATATCATTGTTTGTTTGGTTTCCCTGTCAGAGGACTGTGCTAAAGCTTGAATGTGAAGACTGGATTGGAATAATCAGAATCATATTTGTTGAGCCATTTTAAAAAATATTTGTTAATGTAAGGCTTTTGTAAGAATCATCATGTGTTAAAGCTAACTCATAAGTAGTTCCTTAAGATATCTGTGAAACATTAAAACATATTAAGAAATTACTTATTATATATATATATATATATATACATATGTATCTACATATAAGTATATATCCTTGTGTTATAAATTTCAATATGAAATGTGTATCTATCACCTAAATTATTGCAATTATATATTTGTTATCAGTTGATGAGAATTTCTTTACTGAATGGATGAATCTAAGTAGGTGACTTGTCTCTCTTTTTAAGAATTTCAGAGATCATTTTATATATTATCAAAGGTTTTCATTATTACTTTAGAAGAATACAGTTTTAGTTCCTTCAAAGCATAAAACTGTTAAATTTCTGTGCTCACATATAATATATTACAAATGTCATTGAATGATTTTTCACCCAACTTGACTATTTGTCTTTAGATGTTATTAAAAAAAATAGAGAAATACTGTGAACCAATAATGACCTCATAGATAATTCAATATAAATATAGTTTTGCACACTTGTGAAATAACTCATAAAAGCTATATACTGGTAGAGTGGTGGATACCATGTATCTTTCTCAAATAATTAGGTTTCATATCAAGAGTCAGACATCTGGAAAAAATAACTTGATTTTAAGTTAGAATCAGGGATGCTTAAGAAGGTAAATTTTGGATTGTCAAGTTTTTAATTTTGTGGAATGTCATCATTCAATTTTCCTTTAAAAATTGACATTTTTCTATTTAACTTTTGATTGTAACTAAGTTTATGATTCATTTAGCAAGAGAGGGTATCTGTAAATTATCTTAATTTAAGCCCCCAACAAAGAAGGGAAGACACCCCATTTGGCTGGTGTGTTTGCAGCACACAGATGGCCATGCCTTAAGTGACTGAATCTATCTGTGTGAATGCCCTTTTCTGTGACAACAAGTTCACATGTCTAGATAGCCTCACATGGGTTTATTTCTATCCTTTACGATCTTCTAATATTTTTAGTTTAGAAAATCTTTCTAGAAATATGTTTGTTTGTTTTTTTAAATTTGGTAAAACTTTGTGTGGAAAATTGTTTTTATTGGTTTTAAAATCCTGAAAGTTCTCATATGTCACCAAATACATGACTCGGGGGTGAAATACATTTTATCATGTTTTGGTACATAGTAGTATTAAATTAAAATGATTTATAGCATAATTTCATAGACCTTTGTTTTTGATGAATATATATAAATAAAAACTTTATATTTACTGGAGAATGCCAAGATGTCTAATGTATTTGCTATATGTAACCTCTTGATAGGATGGAGCCAGTTAGCTGCCATGCACTGTGTTATGCTGCCTGACCTGCTGGGGTTGGATAAATTTAGGCCTCCCCTTCTGGAGATGTTAGCTCGAAGATGGCAAGATCGATGCTTGGAGGTAATGTTGATGTTATAAGGAAAATAAAGATACCCCAATAACAACAGTAATGTTTATCTCATCTGTCCTTATCACTTACTCATTCCATTGTAAAAAATATAGATTCTAGATTTCCATGTTTTACATCCTTTGTTTCTATAGTAAGCAGTAAATGTTCTAGTTTATTTAATTTTGAAAGAATTCATTGAGTGTTTCATTAAAAGTTTAATATCCTCTATGGTATTATTTCCTAAGTAATAGTTTCCATAGAGATAATACACTCACATGACAAGGACATATACCCACCTCCCCCATGAATGCATATTCAGTATAATTCCATCAAATTCCAAGAGAGTAGTTACAGGCCAATGGAAGGTCCTGTGTTCTAGTAAAACAAGACAGTCATTGGAATTAAAATAGAGCTGGATTAAATGTCAGTGAGAGCAATTACTTACTTTGTAACTCTGGATACTTTGCTTATGCTATTTGGTGATGATTTATAAAGTAGAGACAATAGTGTAATTCTCAGAACACACATGTTACTAGGCAGTTTTGCTGCATGAATATCATAGTTTGTATGTATATATACTCAGTGAATGGCCATGATTTCACTGAGAAATAACTCAATAGGACCTCTGTATATCTGGTCTATTGCTGGCTGAGGCATCACAACACTTCAAGCTATTTGCCTGTTCCAGTCTCTGTTGAGTGAGCTCCACACAGAACTGAAGTATACTAAAGTTTTCATTGAATAACATTTTAATTCACTTTAGAAAACAATATATTTGTAAAAAACGCTTTACTCAAACTCTTCTTTAGATGAAACTGAGTTATCCCTTAAGTTATATATAGTTAATAAATTGTATAAATTGATTGATACTCTGCTTAAAAATAGACTAGCATCTTTGGGCTTATGCCTGTGGTATTTCTGCTAAACAAAATTAAACTGAAAAATAAAAAGGTTGCATAGCCAATTGAAAAAAAAAGTTGATATGATTTTGAAAAATGACTCCTTCTCTAGAACTGAAAGAGGTTACACAGGAATCTATTTACCCATTTTGTTTGTGTCTGAGTATATGTGAATCCTGTGGATTTATACCTATTGGATTGTATAAAAGATCAATGCTTGAGGCAATGTTGATGTGATAAAGTACATAACAAATATTAAAAAGGCTTAGTGAATTGTAAATTTCAAATCAAGGAATAATTTTTTGGAGACCTCTGTCATCTCACTGGCCTGTTGACTCAAGCATTATTATTCAGTGAGTGGCTTTAACATATCTGCCTGCCCTCATCCCTTTCCTTTAGCTCTGAGCAAAATCGTAGTATATAAAGAATTTACTAGATAAGGTTAAGTTTCTTTTGGGTATTAGGGAAAACAATTTACTACTCCTAACATTCATCAAAAAACAACAACAATAGACGTTACATGGAAGTTTAATAATTGAAGGTGCTGTATTAAGGCATAAGAATGTTTTAGGAATAAAGTTTTTAACGTAAAGCTGAATATTTCCATTAAACTGGTCATTGGTGGCGCACACCTTTAATCCCAGCACTTGGGAGGCAGAGGCAGGCGGATCTCTGAGTTCTAGTCCAGCCTGCTCTAAAGATTTAGTTCCAGGACAGGCTCTAAAGCAATACAGAGAAAGCCTGTCTCAAAAAGCAAACAACAACAACAAAATATTTCCATTAGTTTAAACGTTTTTGAATGACAGCATATTATATGATGTGTAGGATGCTAGCATTTAATTACATTATTTTATAGCTACTTGCTTCCTTATTTGATTTATGGTTTTTGTCATGTAAGTAAAAAGCTTTCTGTGTTTCCTAAGTTTAGGTCGCTATGACTATTTTGAACAAATTGGGTAACATTGCGTTTTGGGGGAACTTTGTTGAAAATACAACTTTTGTCCTCATGCAGTTAGGTTATGTGTACACTGGGAAAAGGTTGTATTTGCTAGCATAATTTTATTTTCTCTCTGATAAAAATGTCTGTCCTCATTTTGCTTTTCTAAATAAGTTTCTGGTCTGTGGACATCACTTCACCAGCTGAAGTGCTTTCTTTTTTTCTTGTTTGCTTCTGTGATTCTCTTAGGTGAGAGAGGCTGCACAGGCCCTGCTTTTGGCAGAGCTGAGAAGAATTGAGCAGGCAGGGCGGAAAGAAACTATTGATACCTGGGCTCCATATTTACCTCAGTATATGGACCATGTCATCTCACGTAAGAATATTCATGCTTTTCTGAAAACCTTGGGTGAGTCTGTGGGACGAGTACCAGACTCGGAAGTGTTCACACTTTGTGACATGAGCTAAAGTGAGAAGGGGTCTTAAATCCTGTTTTTTTCTTCTTTAAATCTTGGTAGTTTGGAGTATGACAGTAAAATTGAACAAGATATAACAAATATCAAAATACCCACTAACGTTCTGGCTCATTATGAAACTAATTCCCAATAATAAAAGGAATCCCTGCCCTATTTACCCCTAGCTTTTTTCCTCTTCCTGTTGTTTTGTTGACCTTGTGGTTTCCGCTTGGTCCATATTGATCTTGTGTTATGAGGTGCAGAGACCTTTTAAATTAACTTTACACAAATACTTGAAAAACAGAGATCTAGTAAAGTGACACCTGTGTACAGTGGGCAAAGAGAAAATTAGCAAGAATTGTGGCTGATGAATCTTTCAAATAACTGTTTTGAACAAATTGGGTAACATTGCATTTTGGGGGAACTTTGTTGAAAATACAACTTTTGTCCTCATGCAGTTAGGTTACGTGTACACTGGGAAAAGGTTGTGTTTGTTAGCATAATTTTATTTTCTCTCTGATAAAAATGTTTGTCCTCATTTAAGTTAATAATTAAAATTTTATTTTGGGTTATGTTAGTTATAAGCTACTTCCAGCTTTTAACATAAAGTCTTCGTTAAACTCTAAAAAGATGTTTTCTTACGAAATTTGGCTAAGATTTTAAAGTCTTTCTCCCCTGTTGATTGTTCATGAAGAGAAGTACTTACCTACATCATACCCATATGCTATCCTAGCATTATATGCATTGTTTAAGAAGAGAAGCAAAAGTAAGATTTTTAAACATTGTTAACTGTTAGAGATGGCTTGGTGTGTGCCAACCTGTGATGTTTAATTAGGCATGGGACCTGGGGGACTTCACTAAAGATTTATTAGCCTCAATCTTTCTAGTTAAAAGTCAAGATGATAGGAGGCTTGATAGAGTTGTGATGGGCACAGAGTGAACTGACCCTTGGTAAGTGAACAGACTGGTACCTAGTTCCAGTAAGCACTTTTGATTTTTTTAGTAAATAAATACTTGAGACAAGTGTGGTCACATGTGCACATGACTAACGCATCAAGGAATAACAATTCTAATTAAAACTTTTATGTATTTGAGGACCTAGATATTTACTGAATTTGTAAAGCATTTTAAACAAAAAGTTAAAATAACAGCATCAACAATAGCAACAACAAAAAACAACAACATAAACAAACCCCCTAAATCTAGGGACTCAGCGGAGTTTCAAAAAAAAAAAAAAAAAGTTTTTTTCTGCTTTCTATCTGCTGTGATGTGAATTGCCCAGCTCCTCTATGCTGTGACTGATCGCCATTTCTGCAGCCATAAGCTAATAAACTTTCCTTCCCTAAAGAAACAGTAACTTAGGATCTCTAATATATGTGTACTTTTTAAAGATAATAGCCTTAAAATTCTTTTGACAATTTTTTAAAGTAAAAACTTTAGGCTTAGGGACTGTAGTTTAGGGTAGAGTGCTTGCCACTGCTACCCTTAGCATTGCAAAAGAAAATATATTTACATGAAGAACAAAAATAAAATAAAATAAAAATGTAAAAGTAAGTTTGCAGAATATACATACAAACAGTTAAGAAAGAAAAGAAAAACCCTCCACCTTTGTAATAAGTAACCTCAAACATGCTCCCTGTTTCAGATATGAGCATTACTTTAGAAAGTACATTCTGATGGTTACCTGTGTTACAAATCTTGATGAATAGAATGTCCTGAAGGGTCTGGAGAGATGCTTGGTTGGCAAAGCGCTTTTCATGCAAGCATGAGGATATGGTGTGTTGCTGTAATCCATCCCCTGGAGAAGCCAAGGCAGGGGATCCTTGGTGCACTAACCCAATCAGTGAGCTCCATATTTAGTGAAAAATCTTGTCTGAAAAATAACTCGAAGATCTATTAAGGGAGGCACCTCATGTTGTCCTCTACTCTCAACATAGGGCTTTTAAATTTTATTTCTATGTACATTGGTGTTTTGCCTTTGTATATGTCTGTGTGAGGAGGGTGTTGGGTCCCCTGGAACTGGAGTTACAGACAGTTGTGAGCTGCTGTGTGAGCGCTGGGAATTGAAACTTGGCCCTTTGGAAGAGCAGCCAGTACTCTTAACCACTGAGGCATCTCTCCAGCCCATGTCTGTGCTTTTTAATTTAGTCATTTTGATAACATGGTAAAGTAGATACTGTTGTTGTCATACCTTGTGTTTTTTCTTTCACATGAGGTAATAGGCTGTGGTCACTGAAAACTTTCCTGAAGTTTCTTCAGTCATTTAAGTGACTGCTAGACTACAAAACTCATTTTTCTTACCCTCTCTTTTTTCTATCTGGCTTACTCTAGCTTTCCTAGATCTTAACTGAGGATGGTTGTGTAAGAATAGAGTAGACACTTGGCTTGCCTGGCACTACTATAACATGGTGTCTTTCCCAGTCATATTTGCTTAACTGCAGCACAAAATGAAGTGGAAAACTGTCAGAAAAGTACTGTCTGGTATTCTTATTATTTTTTAAATATAAAGTAGTTTAGTCATAATTGAACTTAAAGTTTTTTCGTTGTGCAATTAAATCTTTTCTTTTTACTTAAGTATTCTATTTCAAGTACTTCAAAAGTTATGTGAATCACCTAAAATTTCATATCTGCTATTGTGAGTTGTGTGTTCCAAGAATAAATAGACATACATTCTACTAAACGTAACTAAAACCTCACACATTATCACCTCTTGACTCAGTATGGTAATCAATTCTGGGACTGTAATGCTGAGTATAGAACTAGTTTTACTTTCTTTTATTGAGAGCTTTCTGTTTTAATAAAAGGGAGTCAAGCTAAAGGAATAGGGACTCCAAACGTATTAAAGGAGAAGAAAGCATTTAACAAATGAGGAATGACCACATAGGGTTGTTGAGCAGATTTTCTGTCCTAGGGGATCAAAAGGTTATGGCGCCAGCTGGTGGATAGCTCACACCTGCTGTCCACCTGCTTGCAGTGAGTCTCTTCCTCTGCTGCTTTTAGTGTTTGTGGAGATAACCGTCACTGAGTTTTAAGCCATTGTTTTCCAAACAGAACCTATTTCTTCGTCACTGGAATAGAGAACATGCTAAACAATCTATCTGAAAAGTACATACCTCATCAGCAATTGTTTTATAATTCATATGTAATAATTACACAAGTGATATTTGTAGTGTTTAAGTTGTGCCTGCTTTTTGTAGAAGTGTACCTTTATGAATTATTTTTCTGAAATCCAGAAAACGTTCTTCTTGGAGAGCTCTTGGACAGTGATAACCTTTTATTTTTGAGATCCAAGTTAAGTAGCTAACAGCTTTTGCTAAGTTCACTACCAGAAGTGGATTGGGCTGAGAATAAAACCATGCCAATTGGCCATGTTGCTAATACCCTCTGTATTTTATGTAGGTATGGTGCATAATAGCTCAATAAAATGCTTTTTATGGGTTTGTGTGACAAGAAGGGACATGACGGGCCAAGGCCATGTGCTTTTCTTGGGGCTCTTGAGAGCATTAGTAGATACCCTTGGCAGAGCACACAAAATAGTACATAATACAGGGTGTGAGCACGGGAAGTTTAGCCCTTTCTATTCCTCTACTTGTGATATTTTTGTTTTCCTTATCCTGCTGCCTCAGCATTCATTTAAAGTTATATCTCCCAGGGATCCTGGTAGTAGACTAGCAGTCACTGGGGAAGAAAAAGCATCAGCAATCTGCCTTAACTGATAGCCACAAATTTTCATGAGACCCCAAAGGCTTCAATTACCGAACGGCAGGAGACTTTTGTTTCAGGTGATGTAGTTTTGTCTTGACCCAGTCAGGAATCATTGTTTCATCCACTGTAAATATCAAAAATATGTAAGTTTTGTTTCCAACTTTTTGGTAGGATTTTTAAGAACAGTTGCACTATGTTTTCTATCCTAATGCTACATACAGCATTCATTCTGCAACATGGACTTAAGGAAATATCGTACACCTTTTCTGAGTCGTCATTTGTGTGTGGGCTATCACTTTTATGTTCCATTGTATTTTTATAGAATTCTAATAATTTTACTAAAGAGGGATTAATGTTATTTTTAAACTTTTAAATTACAGTGTAGATAAAGATAAATGTTGTCTGAGATTTATTTTGAATTAAAGATGTCTTGCAGAACCTACTTTTATATATTTCTTACTTGTGACATTCTACATGTAGCATTTTGATAATTGACTTTTTTTTATGAGGTCAAGCACCTGCTGGTTTATGAAATATGCCCACATTTGCCCTTCATTCCAGTCGGTGACTTCTCTGAAGTAAATGCTGATATGGGTCCTGATTTCTTCTGGCCTGTAATACAGTTTGACCTTAAGGGACATTAGGTCACAGGTGTAATTATTTCTCATACATTGTATTCTGCTTGCTCACAGTACTTATCTCTTTCAGCATCAGAAACATTAGACATCATCATTATATAAATAAAAAAATCTCTCCTAATGAGTGCCTGCTGTGATTTTACACTTTTGACCAATGCAGAATTAATTTGTAAGGCTATCTTCTCAGATACTTATAGAAAATGTGTAGCACATTGTATTTAGCACATATTGATATTATCAGAAACCTTAATCCTTTGTTCTTTTTGAGTCCGCACTGTTTTAGCTTCCTTTTATGTTAGATTGCCTGGATCAGGCTCCTCGTTTACTCTGCCTTGGAAACAATAGGATTTCTTTGTTCAACAAAAGACACTCTCAGTAAATGTTTTGGGTTTGACTTCCAAAAAACCATACAGTAATACCTCTTCTCAACCAGAAATTAAGTCTCGTTTCTGGTAATTATAGAGTCAGTATGAGCACAAATGTGGATGGACCAACAATAGACATGAAGATAAGTTGGTGATGTGTGTGTCAGATGTATGGTAAGTGTAGCTGGTGAAATATCCCTACTGTGTTCTCTAGTGGGCAGATAATGCCGGGATTTGTGGTGAGAAGAAGGTGAGAGAGACTAGAAAGGGGTTTGGCACATATGATTTAATTGAATCTGGTTTCAGCTCTCAAGAGCCTTGAACTTCACAGCCTTCCTCCTCTCCCCTTTCTTCCTTTCTAGCTTCTCTCTTTTACTTACATCTGTCTTGCATGTTTGGAACTTTTTGACAGAAACATGTTAGGGAGTAGTTTTACTGTATACTGAGAAATTTTAATCACTAAATAGATGCTTGGGATATTTTTACAAATATATATATGTTTTTTGTTTGAAATAGTTAAAAATTACATTTATTCTAAGCAGAGGCTGTCATTTCTGGCCATGCTATGGAGTGACTACTGCTTGCTTGTTGTCATAGACAACCTCTTGATGAAGATGTCTTCTGTTGAGTGGCCTCGTGCATTTCAGGTTATATTTCTTAGAAGTTTTCCTTCTCTTTTAATGGTTTAGTAAATATGATGAATTTTTATTGCTGTTGAGCTGTTTCACTTTACTCCTGATTGCTTCTTTCCTGATTTCTGATTTGCTGTTTGCACTACTGTGGGAATAGGGAAGCCAGGTAATTGAGCTTGTTCTAGTTAAATATTTGGTAATAGTGAGCTGGCCAAGAATGAAGGCTGGGAGAATGAAAGCTACTTGGCAGAACTTTAGAGTAAGTACCTTGTGGAGACTTCACTCTATGCCCGCTCAGGTCACCTTTTGGGGGGGGGGTTGTGGCATTCTGGTTGTCTTTATTTTTAAGTAATAATATACTAATTAAAAATGGTAAAATAAAGAGAGAATTATTTGGTTAAATACCTCTTAGAATTCCTATTTTATAAAACAATTAGGATGAAAGGGCATGGTTCTTTCAGGATTATCTGAAGAAACTGTAGTCACCTTACACTGAGTTCTATATGTATAAGCCTCTTCAGTGTATGAGGAGGCAGAAAGGCTTTGTCTCCAGACAAAGTCTAATATACTTATTTAAAGTATACTAGACATCACATTTAATAACAGTCTTTCATTGGGAATTAGGTATTTGTTCCTCCTTTTTCTTCTAGAATGTCAGATGAGTTGAGCTTAATTTTAAACACCCTAGACTTATCATGTATTTAATTAACAACAAAACATGATTTTGCCTTGATGGGGAATGTCCTGTATGCTGTAAACATATGTTTCTCTTACTGATTGATGAATGAAGTTGTTTTGGCCGATGGACAGGCAGTATGCAACCAGGCAAGTAGTATAGGTGGGGCTATCAGACTAGGAGAATTCTGGGAGAAGGAATGTAGAGAGTGAGTCACCAGAAAGATGCCATGTAGATACTGGGAAGGTGAGATGCCTAGGCAATCTCCAGTAAGCCAAGACCACATGAAAATAAGTAGATGAATATTCATGGGTTAATACTTAAGAGAGAACTAGCCAGTAAGGAGTCCAAGCCATCAGCCAAACAGTTTATAATCAATATGAGCCTCTGTTTGTTTATTTGGGATTAAACAGCCATGGGACCAGACAGGACAGAAACCTCCGATTACACTGCCTACCTGTATTTGGGCACCAACCTAATGGAATTTCTGTTTAAAGAGTCATAGGTATTTAAAAGAATATCCTATGTATTTGACATGTTTTTTAAAGGCATTATTTAATATTCTTGTGATTTTCCTTTTATGTATTCAGTATTCTTGAGAGCTAGAGTAGTAAAATGGCCAGTTAAAACTGAAAGCATTTTTGTGTAGGTTGGTTGTCCATACTTTGTTGAATCAATAAAAAGGAAACTGTGTAACCAAGTGATGTGGGCTGGAAACTCGGTAGCTTTAGTTGAGTGAGTGCATTCTTCTGAGGATCACCACTGTCCACTGTGTCATCAGAGTCAGGTACCCCTGACAGTTTCTCACACTGTGGAGCAAAGGAAGGTGTGAAAGATAAGGAATTCAACCATGTCTTCCCTGTAGATAATTGAGGAAGTGTGGTACCTCCAGGTGTGGGCCTATTTACACATCTCTCCCCATCTTATTCCGTTTGGGTCTCTCCTGCAGAGCTATTTCACCTTATAATAATTTTGATAATTTCCTCTTTTTTCTCATTCTCAATTCTGCCACGTTTGCCCCTGACTTTATTTCTTCAATGCAATGCAATGCAATGCAATGCAATGCAATGCAATGCAATGCAATGCAATGCAATGCAATGCAATGCTTCTTTCAGATCTGCAGTCCATGATCAGACACCTGGGTGGGTGGGGTGGGGGTGGGGGTTGTACCTGGCTTTCTGGAGATTTGTGTGCACTTTTATGACTGTCTGTAAGCATGGAAGTACTGGAGACTATTTTATAAAAGGGATATGCCCATTCAACCTTTGACACATTCTTTTTTGAAAGTGATGTTTAAATGGAAATGCCTGGTAATATCTTCAGCTGAGATTCTAGTGGCCTTTTTGATAATAAATGACCTAATATTGCCCACTACAAAAAAGGTGGTATTGATTTGTGTCATCGTTCTCTTGCTCATTTGCAGAGTAATGCTAATGGAAACAATGTAAAGCTATTCCCATGAACACTGGAGCATGGTTTTGTAATAAAGCAAGTGTTCCAGTAAGGTTTTAAATATAAATTTTGACTGAGAATGGTCCCTACAGGCTTATTTATTTGACTGTTTGGTCCTCAGTTGGTGGAACTGTGTTGGAAGGATTGGGAGGTGTGGCCTTGTGGAGGGATTGGGCTGTGAGGTTTCAAAAGTCAACACCATTCTCAGTTAGTTCCCTCTGTCTTCCTTCTACTTGTGGATAAGGCTGTCAGCTACTTTGCCAGCACCAAGCCTGCTTCCATGTTTTCTGCCATGATTATAATAGTAGCTAATTGTAACAAGTATGTTTTCCCTGCATGCCTCCTGGTCCCACCGCTGCTCCAGCCCCAAATAACACTCTGAGACTCTGTATTTGATATAATGCCAGTTACTTTTTTCTTATCGGCTAGCTCTGTCTTAAATATTAACCCATTTCTATTCATCTAAGTATTTCCATGTGGCTCATCTTACTGGATTGTGGGCCCGGACCTCTGTTCCCTCCAGTCTCTACATACTGACTCCTCCTAACTACTTCCTCTTTCCTCCTAGTCTCCTAGCCCTGCCTATCTTGCTTTCCTATTGGCCAACAGTGCTTTATTCATTAACCAGTATGAGAAATATATTTACAGAATAACATCTCCCATCATCTCCTCTTTTCTGTCTAAAATAAAAAGAAGAGTTTTAACCTTAGCATAGCAAAATATATCACACAACAGTTATCAAATAAGAATCACAGTTAGCAATATTTAGTCCATTAACATTTAGCAAGATTTAAAGAAAATATTTCATTATTTATCCTATCTTTGTGAGTCTAAAATCTTATATGTAACTTATCTTTAATCCTAACTAAGGAAAACTATAACCATAACAATCTGTTTTCAACTCCTTCAAAGACCACAGAGGGATATATATAAACTCTAGAAATAACAGAGACAACTCACTGTCTGGTAAGTCACCCAAAGTTCTTCTGTAATGTTCCATCTTCAGCCCATAGGCCATAGTGTGACTGGCAGACTCCTCAGCAAAGCAGAAAACTGTCCATCTATATTGGCAGTTTGTCAGTCATTTTTCTCTACATTTGTCCTGTAGACTGTCTGGCAGCCTCTTCCATGAAACAGGAATTCTGTAGCAATGTCCATCTTGTTTTAGCAGTCACTCTTCTGTGGGTCCTGCATATCCAGTTTATACAGCATATAGTCGAATAGTCTAGATATGAGCAGTATCTTGTCCAAATGGCTAGACTAGACTAGACTAAATGGTTTGCCATATTAGAAGCAAACTCCATAACGTGTTTCTTCGATGTAAAAGGAAGATTTTAAAACTTCCTTTCTTACACAGGTGGTGTTACCAGGAACAGTTGATGTTTAATAAGGATCAGGAGATGCAAATAGGCCGAATAGATGTTTATTCAGGGAGAAATAACTCACAACATAGACAGATGAACACTAGCAGGTTCCACCGGATCCTCTCCTCTCCATGTCCTGCCAGCAAGAGAGCTCTCTGAGCCCCCTCCTCAGCCTTTTCTCCCAGGTTACATCCGGCCCTGTCTCCATCCCCAGTGGGCATGGTCTAAGCCACAGGTGTGGACAAGGTGAATATCTCACTACAGTTTATGGTAGTTTTTGTTCGGGTATTTATACATTGTGGGATTAAAGTTTTCCAACTACACTAAATATTTTTGCCTAATACCTTTCCATCCCTCTCCCTCTGCTTGTTTAAAAACACAGTATTCTGTCCTTTATTATTCTGTAGTCATGTTGCTCTACAGACTTACTGCAATTACTGTATTTATCAAACATACCTTGATATGAATATGTATTAAATGGTTCATTGTACATGACATTTTCAGACTTTGTTAATATTTTTAGCACTTCTAGCCCACAAACATAAAGAAAAAATTTTTCTTTATGTTTGAACACCCGAATTGACCCCAGAAAGATTGAGATTGATCTGGTTTCTTTCAGCTTCTTAAATGCCAATCCAGTCATCTGTAACAGTACTTAGTGCTTTTGTAATTTTCCTATACATGTTTTCTGTTTCTTCTATAAAATTTACCCATCACTTAAAAAAGGTTTTCTTTGCTTGATTTAGAGATGAAAGCAACCACAATCACATCTTGTTATTGCTTGTTTTAAAAGCTTGTCCCATAAAACTTTGTCCCATATTGTATGTCAAGTCTGTAGTCATGGTTCTCTTTTATAATCCTGTGGAAGGACATTATAATTTGCTGGAGAAGATGGTGAGAATTAGTTTTTAAAGGTTTTTAGACTAAAGAACATCCATCTTGAAGAATGGATGTGGAAGAGGATGGATGGTTCTTCATTCATGAACATTTTTAATGATTTAAAAACATGATTCGACTCCATCTTTGGGGCTGGGGTGATGGCTTAACCTCTTAAACGTGACAGGTCCTCTTGTTGCTAATGAAGAGGCTGAACTTTGGTTCTCAGCACCCACATCAGCAGCCCCTGCTCCAGGAAATTCCCATGCCTTTGGCTTCCTATGGCACTTCACTCATATGCACTTCTCTCTCTCTCTCTCTCTCTCTCTCTCTCTCTCTCTCTCTCTCTCTCTCTCTCCTCTTTCTCTCTCTCTTTCTCTCTCTCTTTCTCTCTCTCTTTCTCTGATGCACTCACATGTTGGTCATATACTTAAAAATAATAAAAATAAGCATTTAAAAAAGGATTCCCTTAAAACTATATATGTTTTAATAATTAAATATAATTAGACAACTTCAGGCAAAGCTTGTAGGTACAAAGATGTAAATTAACTTATTTTTAGTTATCTTAATATTTCAGACACGAAGAAGGATTTTCATACTCATTGATATGTGTCTAGAATAGATTACTCAGATTTTAAAACTTCTCTTTTTTTGAGATAGAATAGCTCTAAATAGCTCTAGCTAACCTGAAATTTTCTATGTAGATCAGCCTGCCTTTGCCCTCCACTCTCCACACTAATGTGATTAAAGGCATGTACCATTGTATCTAGCCTAAACAGTTTTTCTTTAGTTAAAAATTTGTCTGCCCTCAAGTAAGACTTTGTTTTCAAACAAATAATGTCATGATCAGAAACCGGAGGGTAAAAAATAGTCAGTTCTAGATGATGTAGCGCTTTGTATCCCTAAAACGGTCATTTCTTTTCATATTCTTATGGTCACTTTCATATACTATAACAATTATACTATTTTTACATTCTCACCAATAGTAAACAGAAAATTGATTTCTTCATTGTCTTTGACCCCTCCCTTTAATTATCAGTTATCTTAAAAAACATGAAGTGCTATTGAGGTTTTGATTTCTACTTTCCTAATTACTAGTCATGTTTAGAATCTTTTCATGTATTTGTTGGACACTTATATACCCACTTTGGAAGTATACTTTTTGTGTTCATTGCCTACTATAAAGTTATGTTGGCTTTTATTGATGTTTCATTTTAACCATTTTTTTTTTTAAAGACATGAAGCTCTAGCTGACTTGGAACTCACTATGTACACTTGGATAGCTTTGAAGTTGGCCTTGGATGGCTATCTAAGAATTACTCATATTTGCTATATATTAAATTCTTATTAGATTATTCAAAAATAGTCTGTGTCTTTCCATTGGTTCCCTTCTTCCTCATGATGGTGTCAATGTACAGGTGGTTTACCTATTTCTAGAGTTTTTGTATGTTCTTTTAGTATCATATCCAAGAAATCATAGTCACATTTGATGCCATGATGCTTTTCTCTTGTTTTCTTCTACAAAAAGATTTAGGTTTTAACATTTAGTTATATGAACCATTTGAGTTGTTTTTTATGCATGATATAAACTCAGAATTCAACTTAAATTCTTGTTTGTATCCACTACCTAGTTTTCCTAGCATATTTGTTGAAGTGCACTATGCCTCCCTTAATTTAACATTACTTTGTGTGTATGTGTGTGTTTCTGTTTAAGTAGCAAAGCCATTTAGCTTTTGTCATAAAAGATACATTGGAATTGGAAATATTTTTATCCTTCCTCATTTTTTCAGAAGAGGCTTTTAATACATCATTTTGTTATATTTGGCTTCTTAAATTGACATTTTGATTGATGGACATCCTGGTTTTGTCTAGTCTTTTGGCATTATGTACAGGAAAGTGAATAAACCCTCTCATGTCTTCATTTTGTTGATCGTGTATCTTAAGCATATTCCTAGAGGTGAAACTTCTGAGTTTAAAGATAAATGCATGTATGCCTTTCCAAGGTTTTTTTTTTGCTCATGGATTTGATTGTTTTGCACTTTTAACAGTGGTACATGTGAGATGTTGTCTTCCAGCACCCTTTACAGCTGAAAACATTCTTAAACTCTTGGAGTCTTATATCTGTGACAGATGAGAAATGAAATATCATTTTTGTTTCATTTTTACTTTTTGTTAGGAATTAGCTCAGTGTATTTTTATTTGAGCATTATTAATTTGTTTTCAAGTGCCTGTTCATAGTAGCCCTAGCTCCTTCTATAATAGTTTTGAGTCATTCTGTATCTATAAGTATAAAATATTATCTAGTTTATTATATTTTCATTTTGTTTATGAGCTCATAAGCATATAGAGTTGTAGAGAAAGAGTGATGACCAGCCTAAGCAAATGGCTCAGCAGGTAAATGTCATCATGCTCATGCATGATGACCCAGGTTTGATCATAGGAACACATGTAAATGAGGAAGAAAGTAACCATTTTCACAGCGTTGTCTCTGATCTCCACAGCGTGTGGTGTCATGCATGCCCACCTAGCAGAAACCTGACACCTCACAAGGTGTATACACACACACACACACACACACACACACACACACACACACACACACACACACTACAAATTATAAAAAATTTTGGCTGTCTAATTTAAAAATACTTTGTGTTTCTTCGAAGAGTGAGCTTCTAAAGTAAATTTTAAATCCCCTTTTTCTATTGAAGTATTTTGGTTATAGTAGTGCTTGTTGGCTCAGTCATTATTCTTTTTATAACTTTGTTTTGCAAGTTAATTCTTAAAGAGCTCCTCCAGAGGCAGTGATGAGTGCTGTCTCAGTTAATTTAACTTTTCATTCTCCTCTAAATCATGAGTTAGATATGAATAGCTTTTAAAATGAATTGTGAGATTTAATTAGTGTAATGTAGGAGAATACCAACATGCTCCTACAGATGCCTTATGCTCATTACAGAGCATGGGTTTGATGTCTGCAGTCCTTTGATTCCTCTTTGTCATCTTTCTAGACTGAATTAACTGTATTTCACAAACCTGCTTATCTAGTTTTCTCCGAGGATTACTACTTCACTGGTTTCTTCATATTCCTTCTAAGACGATATATTTATATTTTATGATATAATCTATTTCATTGTGATCTGAAACTACTCAGTCTTCATGCAAATAAATGCATACAAATATTCTACTGATAATATCTTGTTGGGGTTAAGATAAAAGTTTTAACTTTTGCTTGATTAACTTATATTCATTGCTTACAAAAATGCTATGTTTCATAATGATTGTATCTTTTCTCCCCAAATGACATTGCACCAAGTACTTAATAAACTGTTTGTAAATAGTTGACCTTCTTACTCTGTTGCTTTATTATTCTAGCATTTGCCCCAAGTGTCTCAATACATTTGGCACTGGTGTCCATTTGGTGTTGCCTCGTTTATTAAAATAGCATTTTACCATTTTATGGCAGATGCTCTGCTCCCAGTTTTTCCCACTTTCCTCCTAGGATCATCATGACTGTGAGGAGCCCAGCAGAGTGTAGTTGGTTGTTTTTTACTCTTAGCTCTTTGTGGGCCCACCACCTGGTTCCCAAATAAGTACATGGGGACTTATTCTTTACTTATAAATGCCTGGCCTTAGCTTGACTTGTATCTAGTCAGCTTTTCTTAAATTATTCCATCTACCTTTTGCCTCTGAGCTTTTACTCATTCTATACATCTCTATTTCCTTCTCACACTCTGGCTAGCTGTGTTGCTGTTTGGCTTAGCCCTGTATCCTCCTTTTCTCCTTTTCTCC
This sequence comes from Cricetiscus sungorus, assembly GCA_030556225.1. Classification (NCBI taxonomy): domain Eukaryota; kingdom Metazoa; phylum Chordata; class Mammalia; order Rodentia; family Cricetidae; genus Cricetiscus; species Cricetiscus sungorus. The sequence goes on along the minus strand of JANBXA010000651.1, from coordinate 100,963,430 downwards.
ACCCTCTTCTCTCGTCTCCTTCTATTTAGTCCTTGTCTGGCAAATTTGCCTATCCCTGTCTTGTTCAGCTCTTTATTAGACCAATCAGGTGTTTTATTCCAGCCATTAACACAGCTTCACAGAGTTAAACAAATGGAATATAAAAGAATACGTACATCTTTGCATCATTAAACAAATATTCCACAGCATAAATGAATGTAGCACATCTTAAACTAATATTCCCACAACAGTAGATAGCTCTACTGTTGTGCTTGCTGCTCCTGGGTTCCCAGCTTATACATTCTCTCAGTGGACAGACTTGAGAAGCATTAATATCTCATTCACATTCTGTATGTCTGCTTGCCTCTGTTCTCTGTTCTCCTTTCCCTGTCTCTCTCCTCTGTCTCCTTTTCTCCCCTTTCCTTGCTAGCCTCACCCTACTTAAAATTAACCTGGCTTAATGTGAATGTTTCCCTTTTTTATTCACACAGGGATTCATTCTAGCCGTCTGCTTTTGCTTTTCTGAATAGGATTAATCTGTCTCTCATTATTTTTGGTAGATTTGCTTGTTTTTCCAGACTTCAGTAGGCTTTATGTAATTTAGAATTTCTAACATATACTTTGTAAAAACCAGCTAACACTAGGGTGCAGTATTTGCGTACAGTTCTTTCTTGGTCTATAGCTTTGTATTATCTAGTCTTTTGATCTATTTCTGTAGCCCTTAGTTTACTGTCTTTTTTTTTTTTTCTCCATCATTCTGTGGTCTTATGTAATAATTTTGTAAGAGTGTGAACTCCATCCTAATTTCCATTGAATTCTGGTTAATTTATTGTTTTAAGCAATAGCATTTAATAAAGTTTACTCAGTCATACTTAGACCTTTAGGATGTGACACATTAATAGATTCCAATATCTACTGCCACAGTTTTATGAAGAACCTTCCCCACATATTAACACTTTACTGGTGTGACTCCTTGTAATCAACCCAGCTCCAGCACTGGTTGATTCTCTGTACCTTCATTTGTATTTGACTGTAGAATAACATCTTACTGTATTTTATCTTGTTTCTATATGGTTAAACACAGAGACACAAAGGAATCTTATTGGGCTGCCAGAAACTATTGCTATTATTCGTTCTCAGAGACTGTCATCCAATTTAGGTAAAACTGTGGCTTCATACTTGTTTTTCATAGTGGCTTCTGGCCATGTACCCAAACTGATTCCTGAATATGCCGATAACCAGAAAAAGAATGGAGAGGAGCCTCTTGTTTGACCTCTACTAAATTCTTAAATTAAATTCAGTGCATAATTACCAGCTCTACCCCCTTTTAATTATGTGTTAATTGTTAATGTTCTTGCTCTTTTTTTTTTTTTTTTTTTTTTTTTTTAACTACACTGGAGCCAGGAACCAAACTTATAGGCCGACCATGATGGCACAGGCCTTTAATCTCAGCACTGGGAAGCAGAGCCAGGTGATTCTCTATAAATTCAAGACTACCTTTGCCTACATAGTGAGTTCCAAGCCAGCCAATGCTGCATTGTAAGTCTCTTGTGTCCAATAACAAAAACAAGTTTATTCCTTTTCTATTAGGAATCTGAAGAGGAACAGAAATAATACAATGAATCTATATATGTTAAAATGGGATTTATTTCAGTGGTTTTCAGGCTGTGGTCTGGCTAGTTCAACAATGGCTATCTCCAGACAGAAAGGCTCAGAATCTGGTGGTCATTCAGTCCGCGAGGCTGGATGTTTCTGCTGGCTTTCAGTGTATATTGGAAGTCTGAAGAAGTAGATCCTAATATCAGTGAAGGAATTCCTCAGCAGTAGATGGATGAACTTGCCCGAGAAGCTGAGGGAAATCTGGGAAAAGGAAAAGTCTTCCTTCTATGTCCTTTTTTGTGGGCTGACACATGAAGTTATGGCTCAGATTTAGTGTGGGTCTTCTGACCTCCAATGATCTAGGCTTAGAGTTGCTTCTTTCCACTTCAAATAACCCAACTGAGAAAAAATCCCTCACAGGTGTACCCAACTGCTTCCAGAAGTAATCAAGTTGACAGTCAAGATTAGCCATCACACTGTCTCCTGTCTTCTCTTAGTAACTTATTGCTTACTGTCTTTTGGGCTCCTCCGGCATCCAGTGTCTTGTTCGCTTCATTTTCCACCTGTCACCACACTTAACTTCCCTCTATCCTGTGATCTTTTCATGTGCTGCTCTTTCTTCTTCACTCAGTGTTGTTCCATGATACATTTTACATACATTTCAAGACCTAACTGGGATATTTCTACTTCACAAAATTGATTTTGATATGTCCTCTTTCCTTATATTATGCTCAAAATGTTGCTTGATTCCCCTCCACCCATATTTAAACTAGTCTATATAAAATATACACATTTATAAATCTGCATTAGTACTGTGGCTGTAAGGTTCTCTAGTAAAAAGTTCGTGTATTTTCCCCTTTTAGTGTTATTTCCTTTGCTTAGTAAACCAGTTCCCCATGCCCCCTCCCCACCCCTGCAAAAAAAATTAGATGAGTGGATGAATTTTCTCCACATTTCATCTATTTGGAAAAAACAATCTAGAAAAGTAATTTTCAGACTTTTTTTTAAAGTGCTGATTATTCAAATGAAACCTTGTGTAAACTATGTGTGAGGCACTTCATGCACCTACACACCTACTTAATGCATCAACAGTGAGGATCTCTGTCTAGGAACAAGTATGCTTTGAAAATTACTGCCACATCACTACATCCATTCACAAATCTTTCCTTGTATTAACACAGGAGAGATCTTTTCCCAACACAGGTGATGGTATTCCTCATATCCCCATTCCTGTAGCTCCTCACTCAAGCCCCAGCACACACTGTGTCTGAAGCCGGGGATCTCTTTTCACCTCATGGCTTGCCTGGATAAGGCTTGTTCAACAGTAGCCAGAGTGCTGGCAGACTTTATGGAAATGTGAGCACTTTGCACAATTGCCTGTCTTACCGTATGAGCAATGCTATGCTCCCTGATTCATTTAGATGTAGCCTACCCTTTAGATCTAACCCAAGATTCAGTATCTTTATTGCTAAAACCATTACCCTTCTCTGCGTTTATCAGTTTTACTTCTGTTGACTTTAAAGCTCTTTACTGTTAATATTTGCAGCACAGCGTAGTGTTTATGCAGCTTGGTTACCTGTTTTCACAGCCATTGCTAGTATGAGAAGAGAAAGGGGAAAGGCAGAAGAGTAGAGTGATAGAAAGGGAAACAGAGGTACAGAAAGAATAGGGATCTTTGAAGGGTTTCAGTGAAAAATTCTTAAGCAGTTACAAGATGCATAATTCTGCTTGTAATTGAAGTTTCAAATCTGCCAGATTTCAATGTTAGGGCGTCAGGGCAGGTTTGCCTTTGTTTCACAACACCTGAAAGGTCAAGCCATATGAGTTTTCCTTTCATCTGTGTCTTCTGAAACAAAAACTGCTTTTTGTTCACTTGTAGCCTGCAAATCAATCAAATCTTTGAATGGGTGCCTACGGTGAATTCAGAGTTTTAGATATCATTTTTTTTTAATAGCTCACTTTCAGTTCTGTTTGGAAAAGAAGAAGAATAAAGCTTTACACTTGCACATCAGTACTCTGTTGAGCTAGTATACTACTTGTGTGTTTTCTGGTTTGTTTTGCTGCTTTCAGAATGGCCTACTATTACATATTTTTATGAGGGTAGTTTCATAAACAGTTCAAAATATTATGTAGGAAAATGTATTTTATTAATTAAACATCAGTTCTCTTGTTGCCAAGTAATTACTATATTCTGATTTAATTTTAAAACCTTTTTTTTAACATACTTTTTATTTCTCTAATTGCATTACGCCCTTAATGAGCTCAGCCTGTTTCTGAATAATTGAAATGATCTTTATTCAGAATAAGTGATACATACCTTCAAATTTTCTTTATGTGAAATCTTTTTATAAGCCAACATCTATAGTGTTATAATTTCTATTTTTGATGCTTCGAAAAGAAAAGTAGATACTGTATCTTTAATGGAAAGCAAAAGGTTATTTCTGTGGCCTTTGTGTGTATGTGCTGATGTGAGTGTAGGCAGCCAGACAGGCAGTGTGTGCAGAGAGACTAGGGAACGGCTGCAGATCGATCTGTGTGGTGTGAAGTGAATTAATGTGAGGCAGGCCGTCTGTCTGTCATGAGATTGTGGGGAATGTGGGCCAGTGTTGGTCACTCACTGCACAGATCTGCTTCCAATAAATTCCTGCCTTCTGCCTGAAATGCAACTGGATATATTCACACACTCCCTTATTGTTGGATTTTACTTCATTCAAAGTGAATGTTCATATCAAATCATTGCCTCTAGTGTACTTTAATTAGATCACTGGAAAAACCACAGTTGTAGGAAACTGATGAAATAAAAAATACGTGTCATTGTTTTGGATATATTTTTCAATCTCACTGGAAATCTATATTTTATGAGAATGAGAAATATAATTTTTATTAACATTTTGTATGTTTTTGTTCTTCACTGTAACAATATTATCCCTTCCATCTAATCTTTAGTAAAATAATAATGTTACAGTGAACTGAACTGATTTTATATCCCAGTATTGCTTTATATGCTGCATTAAAAAAAAAATCTTACTAAATTAGCATTTTATCTTTGGTTGTCATGTTAGTCATATAACACTACAGAATTCTCTCAAGTTCATTTTATTTTCCACCACTCAGATATTATAAACCAGTTAGAAAATGTTTATAAAGATTTTATACAAGGCAAGAAATGTACATTTTAGTTAATGTCTGTATTTTATTATCCAAATTAAAAAATGTATTTTATGTGTCTAGGTGTTTTGTATGCTTGTAGGGCTGTGCACCATGTATGTGCCTGGTGTTCTCAGAGGTCGGAAGAGGGCATCCTAACCTCTGGAACTGGACTTACGGGTGGTTATGAAGCACTATGTATGTGGTTTGCTGGAAATCGAACTAGGTCCTTTGGAAGTACAGCCCATGCTCTTAACTGCTGAGCCATCTCTCCAGCCCCTATCGGTGTATATTTGAGAATAGTTTTGGTCTATTGATTTTGAAGACCATATTACTGTATTTATGGTAAAACATTTTCAAGTTATATATGTGTAATTGGAAAGTTTAATTATTTGACAATAATAAGTGACCCAGGTATATAGAAATCTATAAGGGCTCATAAAATTCTTCCTATTGTCTGTTCTCACTTTTCCTGCTTAGCACAACTTTCCCCCACCCCTTGCTGTCATGGCCAAACTTTTTCTCATCAGTTTTCTGTTTCATTCCATTTTTCCTATTTCTTCCCCGAGTCTCAGTATAAAATCTATATATGAAACCTATAATGGTAAAAAGTACACTTGTAACACTTGTATGCTCCCTCTTTCATAATTTACTGTTATCTCTTTTTTTAAAGCTTAGATTTCTTGCTGTCCTTATGTATTTGACATACGTTCTTTTCCTCAAAGCACCATTATTATTATTTCCTAGTAATTAGGTAATATAATTTCTGTTGTGGGATTGAAGTTATTTTCATTATGGTCTGTTCAAGCCAGATTTATTGTACTTTATTCCCAATACATTGACTATATTTACCAAAATAATACACTTTAGTTTGTTTTAATGTAATTTGACAGACTAAGCTCACATGACTTAAACAAGCCAAAAACAAAATATCACCATATAATAAATTGTTTGCTTACAAATAAGCATGTTTTTGTACATGTTAAATGTACAATATGTTAAATTCTTTTTTAAAATTTTTCACAATATGTCATCTTTTTTGATAATGAATTACAAGGTAGTATTTTTTGCCTAGATAGGTGTACATATTTTATATCAGTAGCAAATTTATTTCCTCTTGTCTTTATATTTCTTTGGAACACAGAGGTTAGGGAGATGGCTTAGTACATGAGGTGCATGTTGTACAACCCTAGGCTGCCGGGATCTGGAGATATAGCTTATCAGTTAAGAACACATGCTGTTCTTGCAGAGGACCAGGGTTCAGTTCCCAACACCCACACCAGGCAGCTCAAAAATACACAGAATTCTAATTTCAGGGATCCAGTGTCCTCTTCTGACCTCTGTGGGCTCCAGAAACATTCATGGTACACACAAATTCATAAGGCACTTACATCACACATGGTTTAAATAAATAAAAAGCATAAGAACCTAAGGTCACATCTCCAGTGGCCATGTAAAAGCAAGGTACAGCAATGGTATTAGTGGTGGCAGAGACATGTGCATCTCAGACTTGCTGGCCCATCCCAGCCAGTCTGTGAGTTCCAAGCTTTCAGAATAATCATTTGTCAATAGATAAGATGTTAGGGGTGTGTGGAGAAAGAAAAAAGAAGAAACCCCATTGTAAACTCAGACCTCCTCACATACATGCATTGACAAGCACGCCTGTATACCTTTATTCACTTTACATATGGTATATATAGACACACAGAAAGAACATTTTTTGTCACAATATTCATTTCTGTTTTGACTTGATAAAGTCTTGTTTATTGTGCATTTTTAAAAATAGTTAAGTTTATGTAAATTTACTTAGAGTAAAATGTGTCATAGTTTTGAACAATGTGTTTGGTCATGTACACACTCCCACAAGTAGGATAGAAATTGGCTTTGTTTTTAAAGGTTGATTTATCAAATCCTTTGTTTATAAAAAAAAATGCTATGATGCCTTCTTTTACAGATGGAGAATAAAAGCTTAGCATTATTTTAAAATGCTATTGAACTTTATATGACTTGAAACTTAAAAGTTACTTCCTGAAAACGCACTGCTAAAATTGGCTTTGATGGAGGATTTGAGAATGTTATGATTTGGTTGTCTATCTTCTGCACCTCTAGCCTTCACTATCTTCCAGAACATTTAAAGAGTTTTAGAGAATTGATTGACCTCACTGTACAGTGTTGTGGGATTTGACATTGAGCTTTTTAGAAAAAAAGTGGTCTCTTTCTGTACTTACTGGTTATGAAATAACACAAAGATTGAATTGCATATTTAGGCAAAATCAGGAACATAGCTTTGATGGGAGGTGTCATTCTGTAAACATGTTTCTTGTATTTGTTAATGAATAAAGCACTGTTGGCCAATAGGAAAGCAAGATAGGTGGGACTAGGAGACAAGGAGGAAAGAGGAAGTACTAAGGAGGAGTCAAGATGGAGAGACTGGAGAGAGCAGAATGCCAGCCTGCTCTCCAGTAAGATGAGACCACATGGAAATACTTAGATGAATAGAAATGGGTTAGTAATTAAGAGAGAGCTAGCTGATAAGAAATTAGTAACTGGCCAACAGAATTATATCAGGGAAAAACCTGCATGTAACATAGCTTAAATTTTTTTTTGAGAGCATGTATTCTAGGGTTGATGATGTCATTTAGTTGTAGGGTGCTCACCTAGCTCAGCAATCCTAGGACTTAGGAGGTAATGGCAGGAGAATCAGAAGTTCAACGTCATCCTTAGCTACATAGCAAACTCCTGACCAGAATAGGCTATGTAACTCCCTCAAAACAAAGTGAGAGAAGGACATGCCTTCCTGATAGAAGAAAATTCTCATGGGAGGTTTTCTTTCCTATTGCATAAATATTCTATTGTTATTTTTTCTTCATTTACTTTTGGGGGTTGGGGAGTACCCACACTGTACACACGCATGGGTGCCTTGGTTGATAGAGAATGTTAGAAAGCCAGACTTCTATGGGTAGCTTTACTGAGATATAATTTATTTATTAAAGCTTCCCCCAAACAGATACAATTCAGAGAGCTTTTAGCTTATTCACACCATTGTGCAGCCATGAGCACAGTCATTTTTGGAAAAGTGTTCACCTGAAAGTGAGTTCCACCCAGTGCCCAACAGCATCTTTGCTGGTCCCCACTCCCTCTCATCTGTAGGCCAACATCTGTTCTACTTTCTGTCTCAATAGATTTCACTGTCTGGCTGTTTGGTGCCATATGATGAGGTGATTTCTTTTATTTAAGTTTCTATGTTTGTGTTGCTGCATCTCTTAGCTCCATCTTCTTGTATGGCGGCATAGCATTCCACTATATGACTATAGTTTGATTTTTTTTCTTTTTATCAATATGACCATCTGTAGCCTCATCACTCTTCGGCTTTTGTAGATAAAGTTGCTGCAAATATGTATAGATTAGTTTTCATATTAACATATGGTCTCATTCCTTAATGGTAATTGTTGGATCATATGTAAACTTTGTTTGATATTTAGGAGGAATTGGAACACTGCTCACCAGTGATATTTGGAATCTTCTTGTATGCTCTAGATCCTGGTCTCTTGTTTGGATTTAAAAGAAAATCTTTCCTCTGGCCTTGCCTTTTTCTCACTCTTTATAGAGTTTTTGCAAAGCAAAAGTTATTTTAATTTTGATGAGGACTACATAATCAATATTTATTTGTGTGGATTATGCTTTTAATGTCAAGTCCAACCTTAGAGCTTAATGATTTTTTTAATTTAAAAATTCTAATTATTTTACCTTCTGTATCTGAGTCCATAGTTCATTTGGAGCTGCTTTGGTGTAAGGTGTGTGCTGTAGGTGGGATGTACTTTCCTCCTAATAATTCATATATAATAGCATTATCTCCAGTGTGGTAGTGTTGAAAGGTGGCAGTGCATTTCAGAGGTGGAGCCCAGAGAGCAGTTGCTCAGTTCCTGGTGATGTCCTTTGAGAGTGATTGAGGTAGCTCATAGGGGACTCCATGCTTGCTCTGTCTTCATGTATCATCACATGATCTTTCTTTCCACACTCTTGCTATGATGATTCTGAATCCCACTTACCATGAGGTCCTGACCAAGGCCAAGTACATGCCAGTACTAATTCCGATACTCCAGAAGAGATATACACAGTGGAATTTTATTAAATTGGCAAGAAAATGAATTATGAAACTCTCAAGTAAATGGATAGATCTGGAAGTTTTATTAAGTGATAATAAATTTGACTAGACTCAGAAAGACCAATACTACATATTCTCTGTCATGCGGGGTGCCTAGTTTCTAATTTACAGGAGGTCTTTCTCTCTCTGTCTCTCCTTCTCTCCCCCTCCCCCCTTCTCCCTCTCCCTCTCCTCCTGTGGGAGTCATGGTATATTTCCTTGTGATGAAATGACTTGGGGTTTTTAGATCAGAAGACCTGCATTTTAACTCTGGCTTTGGAACTTAGCAGTAGTGTTATGCTGAACAGTTTTTTTTGTCTCTCTGGTTATATAGGATGAATATAAATGACTTACTTATAAGCCTCAATATTGCTGGAGTTTTTTTCCAGCCTGGTCCTGCAGCTGCTTTGCCCCAAATAAACACACAAAGACTTACATTAATTTATAAACTGTTAGCCAATGGGCTTCTTATTGGCTAGCTCTTTCTTAAATATTAACCCATAACTACTAATGGACTTACCTTACTAGAGAATGCTAGTATGTGCTATTTTCCTGGTCTTTCCACGGTGTCTCTTCCTGGTGATCTGTCTCTCCTTCCTCTCAACCCAGCTTTCTCCTTGTCTGGTAGTTCTGCCTATACTTCCTGCCTGACTATTGGCCAATCAGTATTTTATTCATCAATCAATAAGAGAAATATATATATCCAGAAGGGCATCCCACATCACTTCAACTTTTACTTTTATTGAATATCTTCATTTCATAGTAAAGGGAAATACTAATGACCATGATTGACCAGATTGTTCTTTTATATCTTTATTCCAGTTTCTCTCATCATCTTTAGAGTTACTGAGTGTTAGGAAAGAATGAGAATGAGATTTTTTCAAAGGTTATATTTTAATTTAATTATATGAAAAATAATCGTTGATTTTTAAAAATTATTTGAACAATGTGTTCTTTTTCCCAAGTAGATTGTGTAGATTAAACAATTAATACTTTTCTAATAAATCCTTCCTATGTTAAAATTGATCTTTTGAACCCAACAATAAATATACTTCAGGAGAGTGGTAACATCACTTTTCTTACTCACTGGGGACCATTTTTTTGCATCATTATTCTCTTTTTCTCTCCCTTAAGTGTTTACCTCCTTTGTCCCTTCCCAGCCTCAGTCCCTCTAAAACAGCTCTGAACACATGATGCTATAATGATGGGGTGTTGTTTTTCCCATATTCAACCTTTATTTTTTGTGTTCACCTGCTAATGGTCCAGATTGACATCATTGATAGTGGTGAATGAGTTAAGGTTTCTTTTCTTTTTTTTATTTCTCAGTGCCTTTGGTAAGCCTGGGGAATTGTGTAGGTCAGTATATCTCAATGAAAAGAAATCTTTTAGTATTTACAGCATTTCATTTGTAAAACATTTGGATGGCTCCTCTACAAGCAAGTATTAAAGTACTTCTATAAAAGACTTGACTAGAAAATTTCTACCTCTGTAGTAGCCGTGATGGACTGATGATAATAATATAAAAACACTAAAAAGTCTATTACTTGTTGCTAACTTAGAAATAGTTTGGTAGATGCAAATTGACACCAAAATCTTTTATCAGAGAGATGAAAAGATGGCTATGAAGGAAATAGACATTTTTGTGAAATAGTAGAATGGAAGCTTTGTTTGGTGTAATTCTGGTCCTCATCTCTAATTCTCTCATAGAGGGAAATTTTTCTTTGGAGGCAGTGCATCTCTCAGGGCATATCTCCTTTTGTCCTCACCTTCCTGCCAGCCCAACATGAACACACTAGCATAGTAGAGAAGTAAGCCTTAGAATTAGTTTTTCACTATATTTTTCCCCCTGATTGCTGCACAGTTCTGTTAAAATCAGAAAACATAAATATAGCAAAAGTGTTGGTGAAATGAATCAAATAAAAATATAATTTACATCAACACTTTGGGGTCTGATTTTCTCAGATGATGATTAAAACTAAATACAGGATATACCCATGCACACCCATCCATGTACATAAACATAGTAAAGATGAGTGCTTTATTTATTTATTATTTATTTGTCTGTTTTACTTTGTCAGATTTTTTTTTTTTTTTGAGAATAAGTAAAAAGCTTTACAAGTTTCACTCTGTTTCTTTCACTTGGTAAAGTGAAATCTTGTCACTCTTGCCTGTTTTAGCTGGAGTTACTGCAGAAGCCATGCAGACTATGGCAGCAGCTCCAGATGCCTCAGGGTCTGAAGCCAAAGTCCAGGAAGAAGAGCATGACCTCGTGGATGATGACATCACTACTGGTAAGCATAGACACAGGAGTGACTTGTTGAAGCCTTGGTCAGTATTTCATACTGTTTGCTAAGTCATGTACTGAGGTTGTGTCTTTTGAGGGAAGGCTGGAAAATTGAAGTGGGACTGTTGATTTAGTACAGGGTGGTATATGTCACTTTAACAGTGAGTCTATGAGCTGTGACTTGTTTTTGTGGAAAAATCTTTTAATTGTGAAACTAGGGTCATTACTAAAGCCTTGGAACATGTAGAGGCATATACATGCCCACTAGGCTGATACATGCCCACTAGGCTGTGAAAGGCTCTGCAATTAAAAGGTCCAATTCAAGAATAATTAAGTTGTAGTGGCAATATATGTTGAATAGGCTGTGTAAGAAAATGTACACACATTCTTTGTACTGCAATTGAGGAAGTGAATGCTGCTTGTTAAAGTTATGCACTTGGAAATACTCTTCCTTGTGTTACCTATTGTGGAACCAGACATAGAGCAAATTTTACAAAGCCCACATATGATATTTAGCCTGTTATTCAGTCATTTTGAATTAATTGTTGAATCTCCCCATTTGTTGTGTTCAATTTCTTTGAATATACTGAGGATAAAAACAGACTGGATAGTTTTATTGAGACTAAGGTTTTTATTGTTGTTTGAGTACAGATGGTTGTAAGTAGTTAAAGATATGGCTAAAATCTCAAATTGCTATCAAGTGTGAATATTAAACAACAACTTTAAAAACAACTTATTTGCCAAAAAATAAGAATACAGTTTTTATTTTAACTTTTTACTGATTCTTTGTGGATTTCACATCATGCATCCTGATCCCACCTATCTCTCCTTCCCCTTGCCACCTCCCTCTGCCCTGTGACCTTCCCCACAAAATAAAACAAAATCTAAAGGTATAGCCAAAAAACAAAACAAAACAAGATCTTGGCATGGAAGCTATAGTGTGGCCCAGTGAATCACACAGTATACCCCTTAGTAGTCCACACATCTTTTAGAGTAAAACATTTAAAATCTAAGAGTAAAATTTTCATTCTTTCATAGCAATGTATATCAAGTCTATTACTATTACCTCCTGAGCGCCTTTGACTTCTTCCCGCTGGGAAGAAAGTGAGAGAACTCAATGATTTCCTTAGATAACTGCAAAGTTTATGTCTAAGAACAGTACCTTTCGGCAATGGCTTTGAATACATTTTGCCTAAGTAGGAGAGATGATACTGTTTCATTGTTAGTCTTTATAATAATATTTACATTTTGAAATTATAATTGCAGCCTTTTCCCTCCATTGGCCCCCACTTTTCTCTTTCAAATTCATGGCCGCTTTTTCTCTGTTGTTGCATATATACATACATATATTTTTCAATATACAACTACAAACTTCTCAGTCTGTATACTATTAACTCTGTGTATATAGTCTTGGGGAACATACACTTGGAATTGGATTGCCAATTGTTTTTAACTTGTAAGTCTTCTGGTAAGATTATCATCTAATTTAAATATACATGCTTAAGAACCTCCAAGTTTTCAGAAATCATTTAGCATTTAACAGTTAATACAATTGTTTCAATAGCTACTAAAGCAAGTCTTTCATTTGCAGATATTATTTAAGAAGATACTTTTTAGTTCCTGTTTTTATTGCTTATTTTTTTTAACAGTGCTATGGTTGTGTTTTATCTTAATTCCTTAGACAGCTAAAGACCTTCCATATAAAAAGTAGCTGTTCAAATTCTTGCAAAGGAGGGTCTACCTGAGCAGCAGTAGAACAGACCAGTGAACTTCCTGGAATAAAGATGACTGTGGGCACCCAAATAAACTTTTAAGAAATTAATTGAAAATTTAGATTATGTAATTACAAATGCGTCGGGTTGTATTATAGCTCATGACTACTGTGTTCTCACAAGTTTAATGCAGTTTTAATGTAAGTCCCATTTGGAGAATTAATTCATGCTGCCTACCATGTATTTTAATCTGTTTAATTTGGCTAAACGTGTGTGACGAATAGCTTCTGTCAGTTGATTTATTCGCTTCATGCCATGGGTACTAGAAGCAAGATTGTTCAATATCCAAAGTCTTTAAATAACCAAAAAAGCCTTCGTTAACATGTTGTCAGAGCAGTGAGCATGCTGCCGTCTGTTGATTGTTCAGGTTGCCTTTAGACTGTGTGACTTGATTAAGCTGTGATATAGATTTTTGTGACAGTTTAGAAGAAAACCGTATTTCTTTTTATTGACTAGAATTCTATATAAATTGCATTATGGAAAATATGGTAGCTGCACAGAGAAAAACCCATTTTGAGCATAGTCTTATTTGGGGATGAGCAGTGTTGTCCAGTACCAACACTGCAGAGTCAAGGGCTGCCAGCTCAGCTGGTACCTTTGAACAAAATTCAACAAATTGTTTTGGTTCTTTTAAAGCAATTGCTAATAGTACTTCTTCATAAAATAACTAGGAATTATATCATGACAAAATTTGATGTATTTAGATTGATGTGGGTAGCTATTTCATTTTAGTTTTGCTGTTATTTGATACTTATTCTTGGAAGTAATTTGACCATTTACCAGTTGAAATACAAAATGTAAATTCCTATTTTTGCTAGCAGAAGGATGATTGTTTCTGAAATTATAATTTCGGATGAGAGTGGGTGAGGTATGAACGCAGTTTGAGGACATTTAAGCTTAAGCCAGCTCCTTTTGTCAGTGTTCTCACAGAAGTAAAGCAGCACAGAAAGCTGCCTAAGTGTGGGCTTTGATCAATGGAACTAATTAAGTGTATTTGAAATGAAGAGTACTTAATTGGAAGAGAACAGCTGGAAAAACTGGGAGAAAAAAAATTGAGTCTTGATTGAGACAATTTAAACCTTTGCCATGCCATTTGAACAATATGCTGCAGCTTTTCTATCTTTCTTTTTAAAGCAAGTAGCCATTGATCAGTGCTGCAGAGTAATGCCTGTGTGCATGTGAACACGCTCAGATTTGCTCCTCCCGTCATAAGGGTTGTCACATTCTTAACTATGTGGTTTACATTACTTATCACATGTATTGTTGGATCAACATTTTAATGTATCAAATATCAAAACTTATCTCATATGAATTTTATATCATATAATATACATAGGAAATATACTTTCTCAAAGAAATTACCTTATTTCCAATATTCTATATATTTAAGATCTAAGATCTTCTTTACTAATAATAGAATATTATTAAGATTAGGCCCAGATATTTATAATCTCTGAAATCATATATATATATATGTGTGTGTGTGTGTATATATATACATATATATATGTGTGTGTGTATATATATACATATATATGTATATATGTGTGTGTGTATATATATACATATACTATATTTTCAATATTGTAAATAATGTTTTGTTTGTATTATGATTTTATGATACTTTGTTTTATTAATTTATTATTCATGTGAACTTTAAACATGGCAATTCAGAGAGGGCTTTGTTTTCTTGGTGTCTACTATCCCCTCTGTTTCTTACATTCTTTCCACTTCCTCTTCCATAGGGTTCTCTGAGCTCTGAGGGTAGGGACTGGATGGAAACCTCCCTTCTAAGGCTGAGTGTTCCACAGTCTCTGGCTGTGTGTCTCTGTATTTGTTCCAGCCTGCTGTAAGAGGATGCTTCTCTGATGATGACTGAGCAAGACACTGATCTATGAGTGTAGAGGAGTATCTTTAGGAGTCATTTTATCACCATAGGTTTTCAAACCAGGCTGGCCTCAATCTCACAGAGATTCGTCTGCCTCTGCCTCCTGAGTACTGGGAGTAAAGGCGTGCACCACTAATGCCCTGCTTATTATGATCTAATATGACATCATTATACTACTAGGGGACAGCTCATTAAAAACTGACCTCCATAGAAAAAATTTGAGGTGAAGCAGGATTTGATTCTTGAGTAGGCATTCTGTGTAACATAATTTTCCTTTATATAGTTATCTTTATGGTAAAAGATAGCATTGAGGATGGAGTGACGGATCTTCTAAATGTTACTTTTTACACATCAGTTTAGTATATATTTTAAGCTCATGCTAGTGTTGGTGTTCTTTAAAATATGTAACTGATAAAATAGTAGTTACCTCATGGAATGTACATTTCAGTAGGGGAAACACAATAAAAATAATAATTAAATATACACCGTGTAAGATGAGACATGCTACAGAAAAAAGAAAAGAGAGAAGAATCAGATATAGTGAAAGTTTTAAAAGTCTTTACATAAGAAGAATTGTCCATGACTCCTACAAAATTATTTTGAAATGGAAACTAGTATTGTCCTGGGTCTGTAAATGAGGAAACATGCCTGCAGAGAAGGCGTTTGCAGGGTCTTGTGCTTGGCTGCTCATAGCCCTAGAGTATAGCATGAGCCCCTATGATTCAGAATTATGAACCTATACTGTTTTACATTCTCAATGAATGATTTTGGAAGATTTTTTCCTTTTTTAAAAAAAGTAAAATGATATCATAGACTATTGATAAGCTTACGGTCTCAGATAAGCAGTGAGGTAAGAATCCTGTCTTACTCCTTAAAACTAAGGTAGATCAAGGAGGGTAGAGTCATCGCCCAGCATTCCAAAGACGCCGTTTAGTCCACAGCACCATAAGAAAATCAGAATGAGGCCAAAATACTCTCTCCTTTGGTGGGGGTGGGGCCCTACACATTTCTTCTTTAGAATTCCCAATGTTACTTAGGACTACTGTTACCAGATTGCAAATTGAAACATGTTTTGTCACTATAGCCTTTTTTATTACATACATGTTAAACAGAGAGCTCATTGTTCTGTCTGGTTTTCTGAAGTCATCACTATAAAACTGACACCTTAACAAATACTCATGTTTTAAAGTCTCAACATGTCTGTTAAGATAAAGCTCAACAGAATGTCTGGTCTGAGACTAAATATTGATTTGCTCATTTTACTACTTACTAAAGGCCCTATTCATAACATATTCTTACATTACTTTCTGACTAAAAGATGGGAAATTTGCCATGTTCAGGTCCAGATAAGCTTCATTAGGAAAAAAAAAAAAAACAAAAACAAAAAAACTGGAACATTATTTATTCAGAAGTCAAAATTGCTTTTCTAACACAAAAAGAGACTTTGTAATTAGTGAGAGTTATACCCGAATCCTTTGTCTTTCTCATTTTTTCTTTTTTTTTTATTAATAATATAATTTAAAATTTTTACATGTGGATCCCAGTTTCCTCTCCCTTCCTCCCTCCAATCCTCCTTCCGTGCCTCCCTCCCTCCCTCTTACCCTCTTTCCCCTGTGACATGCACCCTGGCCACCCTCCCCTTCCATCCCCCACCCCTATTCCACTTGTAGGGCTATGCTATCCATGTAGGGTCATATAAATTTGTCAAGTCATTTGAAGTAGGGACTAGGACTTCTCTCCTGTCTCTAGGTTAAGGGAGTATCCCTCCATGGGGGATGTGTCCACAAGGTCCTTTTGTGTACCAGGAATAGATCCTGTTTCTACTGTCTGAGGTCCCCCAGACTGTTCAGTCCTTCTAGCTGAGACCCATATTCAGGGGGTCTGAGTCAGTCCCTTGCTTTCTCATTTTTAAATTTATAATTCATAGTGTAAAAAGGAGTACAAGGAGTACTAGATATATGTGACTTATTGTAAACAACGTTTGTCCTTTTAGTTCTTAAATTAATCTTGCATCATGAGTTTTTCTTTTACTTCAGATTACAATATAATTACATCATTTCTCCCTTCTCTTTCCTCCCTCTAAACCTTCCCATATGCCATATATATATATATATATATATACTTTCACGTCCCATAGATACCTACATTCTCATCCAGAAGATGTTGCTTGATATTTCTTCCTACAACTTACCCCCTTCTACTTATACTCAATTGAATGCCATGACTAATGGCATAATTAGTCATCTCCAACTGTGCCCAGTTGTAGTTGGTGCTAATTTTTCAAAAAGTTTCTCTTAAATATATTATTCCTTAGAAGCATCCTAGACCTAGACCCTATTTTCTTGTGTTGTTTTGTTTTATTTATATTGTCTATTCTACAGCCACCTTCCTTACTCTGTCTCTTGCCCGTGTTAAGTGTAAGTCATCCATTACTGAGAATTTCAGTAGCCTGTGCATCATTTTTGCTCTTGTTAATTGTTAATAACTGACTGTGCACTGAGTATAGCAGAGTTTCCAAAGAATTTCCTTAGGTAGTTAGAGCCCTTCAATGATTCCCCTTATCTCCAGAGCCATCAGCTACTTTATTTCCCACAGAGTAACCATAGTTCATTCTTTGCATGATTCCATTTGCACCCATATAGGGGTGATGTTCCAAGATTCCTTTCAAATCCTTCTTAAGTCATGGCCATCTTCATGTGGTCCTTCCAAATCTCTGTTCCATAGTCTTACTCACTTTGTTTTCTGTACCTTTGCAGAATAATATCATGCCATGCATTTTTTTATGTTTAAGCACTTCACTTGCCTTTGAGACTCTTTTACAGGCATGTGATTTTAACCTGTTTTAGTTACATGGCATGACTACATTGTCTACATAGTAGCATCTCCTTAATAAAATGCTAAATAATTGAATTAGTAAATTTGTAAACTTCCTTTATGTCAAGTAGAACTTACCATTTACTACATATTTTTATAAATTCTTAGACACCGTATTTCCTTTACTTATATGGTATATGTCTCCTTTAATTAACCCCCTTCTTAATTACTATTTGATGACTCAAAAAGTGTTTATAAAAAATAGTGAGTGATTATGGGCTATTTTCTGACAATCTCTCTTGCTATAAAACAAAACAAAAATCAGACTGGTTGGAAACATGTGAGAGTATAGATAGCTAGATAGCTCTATTGAACTAGTCACAGTTGACTTTCATTAATACTAATTTCATTAATTTCATTTTCTCTTGGAAAACATGTTTTCAAACTTAGGAATAGGATATGATTGCAGGATTTATTTTTTTTTTTTTAAAAAATACAGGTAAGTTATTTGAAGCCTATGTGCATTGTAACTAATAATGTGGGTAGAAGTTGGAGTAGCTACTGTGTGTTCTCAAGCAGAAACTGATTTCCAAAGGCCCTCTTGCCAACTGGTCTGAAGTGACCTTTTGGTCTGTAGACAGGGGAGATGACAGCTCTACTTTCATGACAACCTGGGAGTCCTTTTTAGCTTGCTATCTCTTCCCCTCTGCTCTGTGTGTTCTCATCCTTTGCCATGGTAATTGCTGCATGACCATTGGTCATAGCCCTGTCAAGGAAAGATGAACTCTTGTTGCTTTCTTGGAGCCAGAGGTTAGTAGGGTAGCCACTGTCTAATCTGGTGATTGGAGGCTCACTGCAGGAGAAGCAAGGTTTGTGTGAAGGTAAGAGATGCTCCAGGAAGTGGGCTGCTCCAGGAAGATTGCAGTTTTTAAAGGAAGCCTGATAAATATGTGACACTTGAGAGGAGAATGCCAAGGTACATCTGTGACTGGGTACAGGCATATAAACACTACGTAAACTTGCTTTCTGTTATCTGCTGAAGACTATATATAACTCAACGCTTGCAGGCATTTGGGTTTATTTGTCTGAAAGACTGGCTTGATAATGCTTGCTTGAGAAAAAATGTAAGAGACAAAAGAGAAAGGTGGACCAGGATAAAAGATGGCAATTAAATGCCATTTAAATGTTCAGTTTCTCAGTGAACAAATCTTAGGCTTTTATAAATGAATAATCTACTTAATATTGATTTATTTTACCCAAGAATGTGTTTGTACACTTAAGTGAATTAAATATCATAAAGCATCAGAGGTTCTGTAACATGAATTGCTTAAATCAACAGTTACCTTGGTACCAGATCTTTCTTAATGATATTTTCTAAACAGAGCACTGTTATTTTTTAATGTATATGCATAGAATTTTGGACATAGTACTTCTAAAAGGTATTGGGCCAGTGTATGTAGTAATTAAGTAATCTTAACCAACTCACATATACCGATACATTTAAAAATGGGGACTTAGTAACAGCACAACACACTAGCACTCATTTAATACCTAATAGGTATCAGACTTTGGTCTTGGCTTTTTAAAAACTGTAACAACTCATTTGATGCATCTTCATCGTCATTTCATTTTATAGTAGAAGAAAATGAGGGGTTGTTCACAGATAGGAAAAGGTGAAGTTAAGATTTAAATGTAGGCTACTTGCCTCAGTATTATAGACTTTTGATTGGAAGGGATTTGCCTGAAGTTAGTTCATTAAAAAAAGAAAATACAAGAGAAAAAAGAAACACATGTTTATTCTGGCATATATTTTCTTTTTGTGTGATATAGAAACTTTAATTTTTCATTTTAATGTAATCTATTTTCCTTTTATGTAGCAAGGGAAATATTTTAAATTTAAAGAAAAGACTTTATGTTTAGTAAACATAAATACTCAATACAGGAAATTATTTTATGTAAATATGAAGCTATACCAATAAGTTCAGCAATGTATAACCAAGATTGAACTGTACATTTAATCCTATATATTTCTTTTGTTGAATTTGGGAAGCCACAGACAATCTTAATAAGAATGTAGGAGCAACATTTAAAGGGAAAAGTAATCTCTCCCTGTGAGTGCACTGTGTGATAATTTAAGAATGAATTGCACTGCATCAAGGCACACTATTATATATCTGTATGTTAGGTGAAGTACCCTTATAATTGATATCAAACCTGTATGACCAAAAGTCATAATTCACAAAAGGAATGACAACAATGTCTCATAATTCACAGGCCTCATGTCACACTCATGAGTAATATTTCTACTGTACAAGTTGTGTTAAAGGGGAGGAACAGGTTTTCAAATGGATGTTATATTTTGAAGAGTCTTCCTGATACCTGTTAGTTACTTTAAATACACAAGGAAGGCATTATGTTTACTAACACTGTTGAACCATGGCTTGTGTGTGTGTGTATGTGTGTGTGTGTGTGTGTGTTTGTGTTGTGTGTGTGTTTTGATAAAAATCAGTTGTGAGGCATAAAGAGTTTTAATCTTTGCTTGAATTTTTAATCATAAATGAAAGGTAACAATTATTGGAAGTGAAGATAATCTCCTCATGGACTGTTGTTGAAAGGATAGTAATAACTGAGATAGGATGAAAATCAGTTGGGTTTTCTTTTCTAATAGTGATAGCCCCAAATAACAATGAATGAACTGCATGAAGTAAATCCAATTTTAAAGGACTCGGAGTTTGAACCTGGTTCAGGGAATCTCTGTGTCCCCTACATTTTTGTTTTTCAGATTGGTTGTTATCACTTAAAAGAAGTTCCGAGAATTTCTTTTTAGTTTCATATAAACATTAACCTGCTATTAACACATTCTTTAGTCCATCTCATAAAGCAGTCCTGTAGTTACAAGGCTTATTATTTTAAACTCTGTCCACTGTTTTATATATTCCCATCCATACAACAAACATGAACATATAAGGGGGTTTAGATCACTAGATCCACGTTAGGATGGAAAGACATAAGAGGTTCCCGTTGTGGTTGAGGTAGGAAAGTTTTCAAACTAAAACAGTTTACTAATTTAGAAACATTGTCCAGGACTGTAGAAGAGTAGCTTTGATAAAGTTGCCAGATGAGCAATAAGGAAGGAGGCTTTATTCTTAGTTCAGCATAGTAGTTTAGAAGTAGCTGAGTTTATTTCTTCCATTATTTATTATTTTAAAACAGAGTTCTTTGTTAAGATAGAAAGAATAAAAGTTCTTGATTATAAGCTTGATACTTTGCATTCAACAAAAAATTGGATCACCCACAAGTCTTGGCTCTCCAGAGGAAGAAAGTAAGTTTCCTCAGTAGGTCTTCTTGCTGTCTGTCCTTCAATGGTAATCTCTATGGCCAGTTTCCAGACATCTTCCATTTCCATTTGTAGCTACTACTGCTTATCAGCGATACTCTTTAGAATACAATCCAGAACCAACCCGCCTGCTATTCAATGATTTGTGAAGGGTTAGAGAACTGTTGCTTATTTTATCTGGCCACTATAATTCTAATATTAAATCACTTTCCTAAAGAAGCTAATGTATAGCAGTTGCCTAACTGCAAGTTTTTACATGAATTCTGGTTACTTCTTGTCTTCCTGAATTAGAAAAGTGACTT
This sequence comes from Cricetiscus sungorus, assembly GCA_030556225.1. Taxonomy (NCBI): domain Eukaryota; kingdom Metazoa; phylum Chordata; class Mammalia; order Rodentia; family Cricetidae; genus Cricetiscus; species Cricetiscus sungorus. The sequence goes on along the minus strand of JANBXA010000651.1, from coordinate 100,942,164 downwards.
GATATTTAAGTTTTGTTTGTACCTTACGGTTTTTGTTCATGATTTGAATTGGAAATGTTTCGTTTCTGTTCCATATATGAGTTATCCTTCCTACCATTGTATGTTTTTTGAATATGGTCACCAAGCCAATGCTGTTGTTGGTGGTGACTCTTTAATGAAAGCCTGACCCACATAGGTAGGATACTATTCTGTTCAGTCATCAGCTCTAAAATCTGTAATGGTTTTCAATTTCTCATATAGCCACTAGTTTATAATGCCAGTCAATTCAAAGATACGTTTTCTTCATAACACTATTCCAGAAAATGCTTCAGATACCCTATGGAAATCAGACTATTTTATATTTATAAACAGTGTAGGTGGAAAATGGTGGATTTTACAGTTATGTTCTTGTGCCTAAGCTACATTCATTGGAAGAGGTTTAAAATTATTGAAATATTTTTAGTTGTGGTGGAGACATTTTTTTTTAATTAGCAGCCAGCAGCAGTTACCATCTTCAGGGTTTCAGGAGTCACCTAGAGTTTTGTCTGTATTGTTTGTTGATGTACAGTATCTGCCTATGGATATCAGGAAATTATTTATATCTCAACCGTATATGAAACTAATACTGATGACCACTGTACCTGCTTTGATTATCATGGTGAACCCCTATTGATTTGATTTAATTTAAACACTGAGTTTCTCTGTTTTTGAAGGTTACTCAGAGGTCAAGTGAAACAGGTCTTGTTAGAGCCCTGCATAGTGTTAGTTTTAAATTTCAATTTAAGAAAATTAAGAAATAGACTTACTGAGGTATTATTATTTCAATTCTATTAGATTTTCAGATATTTGCATTTGACTCTTTTCATACTAATTCATTAAGTCAGTGAATGACCATGCACATTTGTAAATATGCTTTATACTTTTTGGGACTATTTTTGTGAGATGCTTTAAAGGATTTATGAGCTTAATTTTAAAGAAAATAAGGAGTAGGAGATGTGAAGGCTAGTTGGAAATGATTAATATTCATAAACAAAGTGGCCCCAGCCTACTTAGAACATTGTATTTAGCAACTAAAGCCAACTTAACAGAATTTTTTTGCCTTCCACATTCTTTATGAGCTAGAGTTGATTCTTTCTGAAGTAGAAGTGGCAGGTGCAGAAATAGTACTTCCTTCTCATCTGTGGGCAGGATTCACCTAAATTTAAGTGAAGAGTGAAAATATACAACAAATGAAACCATCTGCCACTTCCAACCAACTAGCCTTGCCCACTGTTGGAAGTGCTGGGCCCCATGACTCAGCCACTGGACAGGGCCCCTGCTGGGTCTCATTTCAGAGGGGTAAGGCAAACCCTGTCACTACACATTTTGAGATGTGAGTCTCTCACCAGCCAGTCATATGGAGATCAAAGAACCTTTTAATTTGCGTTTAATTACCCCCTGAAAAACCGTCCACCATATCCAGAAGGAGCTATTGTATAAAAACAACCACATATGTATGTGGTCTTTTGAAATCGGAAGCTCCTTCAAATGCTAAAATAAAAATATTCTTTCTGTAACTCTTGTCATGTTTCCCCCATAAAATCATGAGTGAAGAGGATAATATGAGCAGCAATCTGAGCAGAAAGGCACATTGTAGTTTAAGCAATTGATGCTTTGTAACAATTTCCATCTTTTGAAAGGAGTCTTTGAAATAATCCTTCTGGTGGACTGGTTTAGCATGTTTGTCAGTGTGAATTCTTTTATTGGCATATAATTTCCAATTAAAATGATAGCATTCTTATTGGGACTATTTTTACTGGAATTTTAACAGCATTGTAATTCATACTATTGTCTTCAGTCTTTTACAAATTATTGCAGCTTAACCAAAGCAGTCACCAGATTCTCAGAGAATTTTATATATAAAAGTAAATTTGTGGTCTGGTGACCAATTGGCATCTGTCATAAAGCCAACAACTTGCCCTTGAGTTGATAACATTTGAGCCACATAGTTGAATAACAGATGTCAGCACAGTGAAGAAGTAAATTAATTTGAGGGTGTTAACTAAACAGAAGAACATACCTAATCTTTTGCTTTCAAAATATAAATGGAACTATTACAATTAGTATAGTTGCCCCAGCCTTAGTGGAGAAATGTGAATACATGGAGCTAGTCACTATTTGGATCAAGATTTCTGTGGATATGACCTGTGAAGAGATCTAAAAATCAGTCATTGTGACCATGTTGTGAGCCATTTGATTGGTCAGAAAAGAAGTCTATTGATTAGCAATAACTGACATTTCAAAATACCCATGTAGAAAATGTTATTGGATATATTAATGTTTCTCATCAGCTCTAATCACCAACAGATTTAAGTAAAAATGTCACAAGCTGAGTCTGTTTATTAGTTGCTATTGTAAAACTTGAAATAAGTTATATAACCTCTAATTTTGATGAATGTATTAAAATGCCATGTTTTCAAATAATTTCAAGTGGACTTAGGAGAAAAAATAACTAGAGAACTACTTTCTACTTTTATATATTGAAGGATTTTGATTTTTCATCGAGATGAAATTCATACAGCAAATGTAAAAATATTAACATTAACAATTTGGTTTGTTTTTCAAAATTAAAGTACATTAAAGGTTGACATGTAACCAGTCTTGGAGTGTGATAGCTTTATATCAATTTAGAGAAAATGTTCTGTCTTTATTCAAATAAGATGCTGAATTACTTCAATATTTTTATCTTATATCACAAAAATAAGATCATTTTAAAAGCTGTGTTATGATGGTAACATACAGAAGAAAACTCTGGATTTGTATGAATTCATCTGAAGAAATCAAAAAGCAGTCAACATAGGAACATGTCATTAAATCTCTATTTAACTTGCCTTTTGCCTCTATTCCTGAAAGAATTTGCTTAGATTTTTATTCAGAATTTTTGGCTTGCTATAATCAAAAGTGGTATATATAACTCATATAACTAATATGTCTCTGTATTGAGTGAACTGACTGGGTTAGCTGAACTGAAATAGATTAGTGTGAAAACCAAATAGGATGAAAAAGTAATAATTCCTCCAGCATTTTTGTATGTCTACTGATAGACTATGAACATCATAGCTTTACTAGCGAGATTTCTACCTACTTTATATATGGGTAAATTATATTTATTTTAATTTTGATCTTGAGAAACCCATCTATACAAATATCAAAATTATCTCTATATACAAGAAACCTATTATTTTGCTTCATATACTTAACAATTAGAAAAGGGTTACTGACAAGATAGCTGAGTGGGTAAAGACCTGGGATCCAAGTGGTGAAAGGAGGGAACAGGATTCTCATAGATGATGCCCCCTGATTCTCACACTTGTGTAATATGTACACACAATATGAAATGTAATAAAATGTTAATTATCAAAGGGTTAGACGTGGTATTTTAAGGTAAGAAAACCAAGTTCTCCTGAGTTGGAAATAGAAGGAAAATATATATATTCTGTCTCTGAATCTAATATTAGTAGTTCATAGAACAGAATCAAATAAGCATTATCCTATTTCACTAATTCTGAAGTCTTTCAGACTCATCCATATTGAAGCCTCTTCTGTTTAAGGCACAATAATACTCTAAAGTGTTGCTCTACCTTTAGAGTATTTTGAATGCTGTTACTTGATGTATAAAATATCTGGCTAAACCCTTCTTGAACTTTAAAAGTCTTCCATGTTCTTTTAGGTTTATACTGAGGTTTGCATTATTGGAGCATACAGTAATTGGTTGTATGTTTAATTTCTTAAGATTTGTCGTGTTATTGTTTTCTATCGTGACTGTTCCATTTTACACATCTACTGTCAATGTCTGATATGCTTGGTCTCAAATCATAGAATCTCATTGTTATTCTGTTGTGTATTTCCCTAATTGTTATTAATCCTGGGACAAAAAAAGAAGTTAATTACTTCTTATCACTTAAACTTCATACATACATACATACATACATACATACATACATACATATTTCCTGATCTTTGTGTTTAGTGTTAAAGTAATCCATTCCCCCTTATTGTTTAACTATTACTATTCTCTTCATCCATGAGTGGCTATTTTTAACTTTCTTAAGTTAACGTGCACAGCATTAAGTTTCATTATGTTATTTTCCAAGAGAAAAGAGCTTTTGTGATGCTCCTTCCCCTTCCCCATTTCCCTACTCCTCCTTGTACTACTCTCTGTTCCCCTTTTGTCTCTGCTTTCATTCATTTATGCCATCGTCCTTCCTTAGCCTCCATTACTTCTTTCCCCCCTCTTGTGATATCCTTTAAAGTTTATAATTGTCTATTTTAATCACTTATGATGTTTAATAATCTATGATACTAAATTGCAATCTAACAAGAATGGTCTTGAAGAAAATTAAAATACAAATTGAAATGAAATTATTCCTTTTGCATGTAGTATGGGTATGTAATTTTAGGTCTTTACACTTGTGAATTTTGCCTTATCTTATGTGTCACTTATGAGAGTTTAGGCAAGATCAACTACTGTCTCTTGGGAATGGGCGGTGCATCAGAGGAAAACATACAAATGTAGGTTTATAGACAGACTGAGAATCGAGAAATACCCAAGGCCTCAAATTGTTCTGATAGCAATGTTGATTTTTTTCCCTGTCTTTACTTGTGTATTTTCTGTTTCTGGATATGATTTGGGCATTGGGTGAATTGATCAGATGTGTCTCAGCCTGTGCAATTATTACTAGGACCTTACAAAAAGAGATTTCTGCCAACCAACAAATTTCCTCTTTCGACAATACTTTGGTTAGTTATCTAGGAACAGTTACCAAGTTCTGTAGAATTTCTTGATGCAGAACTTTGTTTTTAGCACTTTGAACATTTTTTTTTCTATTGACCAACAGCACAGTTTACAAGTAGAAGACACAAGCTCTCACCGATTTTATAGCTACTCTATGACTGTTGTATCTAGTAGATATACTGACATCATGATTCACATTCATAATTGTGATTTCTGACTTATAATAGCAAACTTATTTTTAACAAGAGGACCTACACACTCATGTTTTACAGGGCCCCCTAGACCTCATAGTTATTTGGAATCATAATTAATTTTTGCCTAATGATATTAGTAAGTAGAAATAATTAACATAATATTATTTAGTAATACCTGATAATTTTTAGTTAACATTGTTTTTGATAAAATAGAAAACACTTTTAAAACTGTGAGATTTCTTTCATTAAGGGAAGAATTAGAAATTTGGGTGTTGCACAAAATTGTGGTGAACAGCCTAATTTGGTCTTTGGAGATTTCCCTTTTCCTCATTTTTACATAAGGAACATTTTCTTTAAAGAGGGCTTTGAATCATTTGATATTTAAGATAACTCATAATTTAAGAGGTCTAATATGAAAGGCCCTCTATAGACTTACTTACTAGTGGCCTTTTGACCAACTGGTGAGTTTTTACTAAATTTTTAGATCCTGAAGACTCTAATTATACATTTTTAATTTGAGACCAATCTTGGGAGACATTAAAAAATTGGAGTTACGATCTAGCTGGTGGTAGTAGTTCACCATTTGTACAGAGTTCTCAGCCCTTTCCTCTTTCTGCCTCTTTGCCTTTGGGCCACAATTGTGAGCAGCCCTGCTGCCTGGTTCTTCCCTTAGGATATTTATTCTACCTTACCTCTGATGCAGGTAAGTGGATCTAAGAAACCATGAGCCAAATATTTTCTCCCTTGAATTAGGTCAGGTGTCCAATAATGGTGTCAAGAACTGATTAACACATTAACAAAGAAAATACGTCCTTGCTGTTAAATGCAGATATTTATTCTGAAGGAATAATTGTTAAATAATATCTAAAAAAGCGACCAATGTAAATAGCTTCTAGTGTTTACTGATAGATGTTTCTGTCATCTTCCTGTTTTACTTTACATAGGCTTAGGCCAAATAACTATGTGATAGCTCATGTTAATAAAGGGTGGTGATTGTTGGGTGTTTACTGTTATTTTTCTGCACACTCATTGGAGTCTAGTTTGTTCCAGGCACTCTCTGAGAAGCTGAAGATAGTATAGTACATAAATAGTAATGAAGCGATTGATATTGACCTGCAAAATAATTTGAGTACAGTAACTTTCCTAAAGATGCTATGTTAATATTTCCTGTTGATTGCTAGATAATTAAATATCCCCCTTCCCATGTTTCTGAGCTTTAGTTTCATATCTCTTTTCCAACTTTTAAAATTGCAATGTCTGCTCCAAGTACAATGTATCCTTTCAAAAAATAGTTTTCTTTTCCAATCAAGTATAAGCTTCCTCATTAGTCATTTATTCTTTCCAGTGCTCTGTGACCTGACCTTCTGCTGCACATTCCAGTACACAAGCACTGAGTTTAGCATTATTCAGCTAGTGAGCAGATAGGGGTTGCTCATTCTGAACCCTGCTGACTGCTCTCTGAGGAAAATTCCCTTTAACCTCAGGACGTGGTCATTCTGCTTTTCTTGTCCTTCTCTATTTCTTCCATAGCCTTTTTTTTATGCTATTTCTTATTTTTAATTGACCTTTAATTTTAAAAATATGCATTTGTGTGTGGGGTGTATAGGGTTTGAGGGTGAGAGTGGGTATGTCTACTGAGCACTGTGGCGCCAGAAGCTAGAAGAAGGCGTCTGATCCCCTGGAGCTGAAGTTACAAGAGGTTGTGGATCCAGCAGAACAGAATAAGCTTTTAACCAGTGAGTATCTTTCCAGCCCCAGGCCTTATCTTAAGTCATCAAGCTTTAGGATTTGGTCTGGTGTGCTTTTTAAACTTCCTTATATTCAACCACTTACCAACCAATATTCAGCATCGCTCTTGGTTAGCAACTCCTGTTTTCTTTCTCTGCTTTCAAAATAATTGTTCAAGACCTTGTTTCCATTTCTCTTAAAATACATGGTCATCAGCCTAATTAACATCTCTTTCATTTCTGATTATCTCAATTTTCTGGTCTTTATCTGTCTCCCAGTCCACCCTCTTCTACAGTGAGTGATGTTTTAAAAATGCCCATCAAACCACTCCACTCTTTTTTTCAGTTCCAAAGACTGTCCCATTGCAGACTTACATTTGAATTCCTTACTTTGCTCATGAGGACTTCTCAGGGCCTGCTCACTGCCGTCTGCTCTTGTTCATTCTCTTACTCCAGCTGCATTAGCATTTGTTTGTTTATGAACATGTCAGGCTTGTTCTCCTTTGGCAAAACTGGCATAGAATTTTGTCTTTCCCCAGTGAGATTGCTTCTTCCCATTTGGTCCAATCGCCAAGTGAAGCCTTCCTTCACTGAAGTCACTTTCTGCACCAGATTCTTACATTGTTTGCAAGGTCTATAATGATCAACAGCTATTTGTTTGTTTACTTTCTTCTCTTCTTATATAAAATCATATGAGTAGGACCATGTCATTTATTGGTCAATGCCAATAGATCCTTTTACACTCTGGAGAAAACGGAAGATGTTCGATAAGTATTTGTGGGATAGTTTAGATAGTGTTTCAGTTGCTTGTTGGCTATTTATAAACAGATTGTCTTAATATGCAACATTTTAAAAATTGAACCAACCCTTATAATACCCAAACATCTTCTTTAATGTATGTTCTTGACTTGTAGTACTTATCCCATTCACCATGCTCAAGTTAGAATTCTAAGAATTGTCTGTGGCCTGATGCTGATTCATCTCTGCTTCCGAACCTACTTAACAATTTAGCCAGTCACCTATCTTAAATCTTTCTGTCCATTCTTGCAGCCCATATACATTGGCAGCCTTGGTACTCACTGTTTATGATGGAAACATAGCGCCTTCCAATCCTCTCTGCTGTTGCTCTATTTTATTTGTTCATCTTCCCTTTTGAGCTTTGACTTCTCTATTGCTCTTTAAAGATTTATTTTTATTAGTTTTAATTTATATTGTGTATGTCTGCACTTGGGCATGTGCACATGATTACTCATGCCTGTGCGGGCCAGAGATGTCAAATCCAGATGTGTCTGATCCCTGCGGGCTGGAGTTACAGATAGCTGTGATCTGCCTGATGTAAGTGCTGGGAGTCAAACCCAGGTCCTCTGGTAGAGCAGAATGTGCTCTCCACTGCTGAGCCCTCTCTCCAGCCCTGACATCTCTGTATCTCAAGCAATGTTTCTGGACCATCATTGTTCAGCAAAAACCTTATATGGGATTTAGCATTCATTTCATTGAAGAATTCTGAATTTGAGGCTTAATGATGTCCCTGACCTCTTGTGATGGTATGCAAAATGTCACTAGGTATGACTAGTCAGGTTCTCTGGAAAGACAGTCTTAATTAGGATTCTTTGGAGTCATCCTCTAACAGCTTTTATAGTCATCAGTCAGGGTCCCTTGCTATAGCTTTGAAGTTTAACATGTTTTAAGCCATAACATGATACTACATATGCATCTTTTTCTTCCTGTCTGTTATTCATATGAATAACCTAAATTAGATAATGCCCCTTTCTTCTTGTTTAAGGAACCTTCCCCCTTTCTGTCTCCTCCCCACCCCATCTGTAACACAGTGGATCTGGAAATACCACCAGTGCTTGCTTTGAGTGCCTGTGATCACGTGATCCACCTGCTCTAGCTTCCTAAAATGACAGACACTTCCCTGGATTTTTTGAGAAAATTTGAACAAGTAAACTCATTTTGAGAGATATTGAAGTGATGTGGGCTATGCCTTTGGTTCCTGTTATTGACAATCATTTACACAGGAAAACATTTATTTTAACCAGATCACAAATGCCTTTTCAGTCTCCAGTAGCTATTTACATGAGTGCTTAGCATTGTCATTTGGTCTTTAGCATTTATAATCCATCAGAGTTCATTTTTACACTTAACTGTGTAGTTAAGATTTATATATGTTATCGTGTCTAACTGTAGTTTTGTTAAAGTCAATTCTTTATTTTTGAAATAGGCTTATTAGGGTCCCCCCATTAAACATTTTTCTGTTATAAACATTGTTATTCATATCATCTATATGCTTAACTATAATTTTTCTTTTGACGATATACCTAGGCCTGGAGTTGCTCAGCTTATGCATATGGTATATGAGATTATGTGGTTTCACATCTACTCAAACACATACTATTCTAAAGTATTTCCTATTGAAGTAGACATAGTGGCATGCACCATAAATCAATCCATTTTTGTGGGGATGTAGAGGCAGGAAAATTTTATGACCACAGGAGCAACATAGCCACACCTTGTCTTAAAACAGATAGAAGAGGTTTTAGTAATTCAAATCAAATTGTTGTGCTTTTAACTGTATGAGAGTTTGAATGCATGTCTGTTTTTCTTTTGTGAAAGGTATGCTCAAAAATATTTTTTTTAGTATTTTTGGTGTTTGTTTGGTGTGTGTGTGTGTGTGTGTGTGTGTGTGTGTGTGTGTGGTGCTTTTTCAATTTTTCCATGGTGGTATTTGTATTGGAATGCTGGTGATTTATCAGTTATCTAATAGCTTCTTTCCCTCTGCCATACATTTTAACTTTCTTTAAGGTTCCTTTTCATGAAAAGAAGTTTGTAACTTTTAATCCTGTGATCTTATCCATGTTTCCTTTCCTGGCTAGTGCTTTAATAATCTCAAGAAAGCCTTTATGCCATCATTTATACCTTCCTTAAAAGTTAATGTTTGACCACGGTTATAGAAATTAGTAGTTTTCTAATAGTTATTTTGTGTGTGATGGAAGAATAGAATTCAGTTTCACTTCACTCATATAGCAAAAAACACAAATCCACCCAGAAACATTGTTTTCAGAGAGTGCATGTGTGTGTGTGTGAACTCCGGTTTTATTATTGCTTGTTTTCTCCTATATATGTTGTATTTTTGTGTGTGTGTGTGTGTGTGTGTGTGTGTGTGTGTGTGTGTGTGCGTGCGTGTGTGCGTGTGTGCATGTTGCAGGACTATGTTTTTATTACTATAGCTTATAATCAGTGTTTATACTCAGTAGAACATGTTTTTCTTTCTTTGTTGTTGTTTCCTCTTTGGAGATTATTATTATTCTTGGAGCTTTGTTCTTCCAATAATACATTGTACAGTCAAATTAATAATTCATCACAGGCTTTTCTGGAAACCACAGTCTGTCCCTGTGCACCTGCTTCTGGAAATGTATGACTTTGGGAGCAGTGCTATTCTTTGCAAGTAAATGTGTCCTGAGTGGGGTATGGGAGTGGTGGTGAATTGCTCATGACAAATCTTCTGTCCTACCCTTCCTTATCCATCAGTCACTATTGCAACTCCAGGGAGCACGCAGGCAGAGTGAGCCAGGAAGCCAGGGACTCTCAGGAAAAATCCTCTCTAAGGAAGGTAGAGGTGGGAAGGATAAGGCTGCATCAATCTCCAACAAATCTTAACATTTCCAAGACCAACTCTGGGCAGTCAGCATGTTCAGTGTTCTGAGCTCTCTGACTCACAGGTCCTTGTCTTTTATGGGCTGCTCCAATTTAGTTACTTTAAAGAGCCTGTCTTCCATCTCTATGAGTATATTTATAGTCTTATTACCTGAGAACACAGCTAGCTTAATATGTGTTATATACCCTAACATGTGCTTCCTTATATTCCCTAATATGTGTTATATTGCTTTCTTATATACCCTAATGTGTGCTATATATCCTGATACATGTTTCCTTATATACAATTGATTTCACTGCTGAGAAGGCAGAAGGTGTGTTGTAGTATGTAGGAGAAGTCTGGCTTTTTTCTTAGTATAAGGTAGCACTGTGGAGCCCATGGCAATGTACCAATGCCTCAAGAGGAATGAGATGTAAATTTTATGGGTAATATAGTCTATGGATAATATAGTCTATAAGCCTAATGCTTAAATTCTGTATTGACTCAATACAAATCATCCAAAAGTAATTGCATTCCTGTGAGGCAGTACACAAGGCTCCTTTTTGTTATTGTTGTTGGTGGGATTTAAAATAAATACTACAGAAGGAGGAAAATACTAATAGTGGTTTCTGATTTAGTAGTTTTCTCTGAGAGCACAGAACATATTGGCAGCATTAAATTACACACACACACACACACACACACACACACACACACACACACACACACACACACACACACAGGTTGTGTGAAATCTTACATATACTCATACCCTGTATATGCATGTGTACATGCTCACGGTTGCCTAGCATGACTCTGGCTTATGCTCTAAGCTTATGTGACCAAAGGAAAGACAGTAGCTAATGACAAGAATGGATTGTGACTGCTTCTGGAGGATTTGACGCTAAGCAGTGTGGGAGCAAGAACAGGCTTAATATTTCCCTGTTGCATGTGCTTGTGTGTGTACACATACATTTATATTCATGTAGGTGGGTATACATGTGTGCAGGCATGCCCATAGATAAACCTCAGATGTTGTTCCCTAGACAGCCATTGTTTTTAGACACAGGGTTTCTTACCAGAACATGGTTTCCAGTTACTGAATTTTATACCTCAATTCTCTTCTATAGACAGGTGTTGAGGTTATCTTTCTAATAATCACTGTATGTTTTTGAAATTGTCTGTTTTCATTGCTTTATAAGTCGGTTTCTACAGTCTTATATTTACAAAGCTCCTTCATTTACTTCTTGAGCTCTGTCTTTGGTTATAAGCTGAAGTTACTCTGCTTTTGTCCCTCATTCATTCATTCATTCATTCATTCATTCATTCATTCATTCATTCATTCATTCACTCATTCAACAGGTAGTTCTTAAGAGTACATAGCAGGCACTGTACCAGGCCCTTGGGCAACATCTAGAAGCATAGTGATAGAACTGTCGTCCCCTATCTTCTTGTAGGAAAAATGATTTGGAAAGGGGGACAATTATAGTAAATGATTGTATTAACATTTTCTTCATTGATTTATTTAGTGTGTTCACACAAATGCAGGCTACATAAGAGAAGGCAGAGGGTTACTGAGGGAGTTGCCTTTTTTTCTTCCAGTATGTAGATTTTGGGGATTGAATGCAGGCCATGAGGCTTAGTGGTAGGTGTCTTTACATGGTGAGCTGTCTCACCAGCCCTTGAATGTAACTTTAGTGTGCAGTTGAAGATGGAAAATAAATAGGGCAGGGTAAAGAGTAATAAAAGGAAAGAAGCTATGTGGAGGTACAAGAGTTGTCAGATAGGATTCTATTTCTGCTGTGTGTGTGTGTGTGTGTGTGTGTGTGTGTATACACCCCTTTCTTTCTGTATAATTCAAATGGATTTAGGGGTCTCCCTTGAATGCCACCTATTTCAAACCTCTTTTACTTATTGAGACCACATCCTCTGAATATCCATGAGTTTCTTATTTTTGTACTTGAATCATAACAAGTATTGCTTTCCTCCTTGGATTCAATTTATTTGTTCATCTATTTTTGCTTGTCCTCATAATTATCCTTCCAAATTAGCTGGACATGTAGGAGATTAGTACAACACTTCATGGGTTATCTGTGAGGTTGTGTCCAGATATTATAGCTTGGGGGGACATTGTCTAAAGACCTTCTCATCCCATTCTCCTCCTCCCCCCCCTCTACTCCACAGGGAAGATGATGCCTTCCAGGAGGTGTCATCAAAATCTGTCAAGTCATTTGGATTAGGGACTAGGCCCTCCCTCCTGCGTCTTGGTTAAGGGAGCATCCCTCCATGGGGAATGTGCTCCCAAAGTGGAACCAGAGATACATCCTAGTTTTGCTGTCAGAGGCCCCTTAGACTGCCCAGGTCTTCTAAGACCCAAGTTCAGGGGGTCTGAGTCGGTCCACTGCTGGCTTCCCAGCTATTACTCTGGGGGCCCATTAGCCCTTTTGTCCTCCCTCTCTGCATCTGGATTCTAGTTCAGCTCAGTATTTAGCTGTGGGTGTCTGCTTCTGTTTCCATCAGCTACTAGATGAGGGCTCTATAATGGTGGATAAGTTAGTCATCAATCTCTTTATCTGGGAAGGGCATTTATGGACCCCAACTAACAATTTGAGCAATAGTGGAAAGGCTACCATAAATGCTGTTCTAGTGTTTTCTATTCTACGGAGGTTCATCTTCTGTATTTGTATAGTTTTGTCTTTGTTGCTATGTATATTCTTTCCTTGAGTCAGTACAGGAAGGGAGAGGCTGATCTCTGCCTTATCTCCTCTTTTGTTATGTGTTTTGCATGAGTGAAGTGCGGGTGCTGGTAATACCTTGTGTCTTCCAAATGCACAAATGTAAGAGGAGATATGCGATGAATGTTTATGAACATTGGAGATAAAGAAGTCTTTATTATTAACATTCTTAGTGATGAAAAGAATACCTCTTCTCCATGTAGTTTCACCTGACCCTGGCTACTCTGGCTCTTAACTATTAATTTGTTTCCTCTGTGTTTCCTTTGTAAGTCAGATAAGCACTGTTTTAATGCCTTCCTCTTTATGGTTTTAGTAGCATTGCTTTTCGTGTGAAGCAACTAGTAAATCATTGTATTTTGTGAACAGAAATGCAAGCAGAATGTTTTGTAATGGCTGGAAGAAGGGAGGATGAGAAAGGGTTTCCATCAGTGTGAGTTGTAGCCCCTAAATGTGTGGTAGTTCCCAGAATGAGGACAATGCTTCTTCCCAAACACATAAACTCCCTTGAAAAACACAGAGGTAGGTTTATGCAATAAAGTGAATGTGTCTTTTCAAATTATTAAAGTCATTAGTACTTTGTGGACATTAATCTCCATATGATTTCCCTGTGTGACCATGGGTACACAGTTTAATGAATTCAGCTGTTGAGATGTTAACATGTAAAAACCATCTAGAATATATAAAAGAAATAGTTCATCTCCACCAATGCAAAATTATCATCCCTAAATTTGATATGTGTTTACATCAGTTTACAAAAGCTAAGCATTGCCCTCCTCCCCCACTGACCTAATGCTTCACTGCTCCCCTCAAAGGAAAAAAATCAATATACGCACCAAACACTAAGAGCAACCCTGTAATAATAAACCAGAGCACATGAAATTGAAATGACTAATTCCTGGAAAAAAAAAAAGATGATATAACTAATCACAGTCTTAAGAAGAAATGATGTGCAGTTTTATAAATATAAAGACTCCTTTAATTTTTCTAAGAAATCCTTAATCATCATCTAAAGATATTAAAATGGAATATTTTTCTTTGCTTCTCCACAATTATGTATTTAATGCAAAAAGTTTGAAACTAAGATGTTTTAAAAATCTTCAGCTTAGTTCAGATTTTTAATTTCTTTTCTTATCCTTTTCCCACACATTTGTAACTTGAACATTTGTGGAAAGCATCTGTATTCTAAATCATTACAATTTGTTTTAAAATATTGTGTAGCACAAAATATTTTTTAAGTATGTACTAATTTTTCTTGAAACATTATTTTCTTCTTTTCTCTGTGACAAGCATTTGTTTTGCTGGTTTCATGTTTCTCAAATTTTTATACTAAAAATTAAATATACTTTAAAATATTCATCTTTATACTATTGCATATATATCAGATTCTTATGCAAGATAGTAAAAGATCAAGGTATATTATTCACCATTTTACTAATCTTTGATAGTTGTACTTTGATAAATAAATAGATCATCTAAGATTCAATAGGCCAATTGCAGCATGTAATAGCTATTCAGAGGCAATTAAACTGCCTTTTTTCATGCCAGCATGTGAGCCGCCCTTTTACAACCTTCAACTTGATTCGTGGTGATTCAAAATTAACTTAAAAGTCTTGTTTGCTGACAGCTTAAAGCTTAATTGACTGAAAGCCAAATAGAGTGTGTTCTGTATTCAGCACTAAGGCTATTGATAAAGCCATGTGTAAATTGTGCATGGTGAAAGACAGTGATTGGGCCTCCTGTTCGTGTATTAGTCCACAACTTAGCATTGCTGCACAGTCAGAATTGCTTTGTCGAGTCTTTTATCACACCAGGTTAGCTCTCTCTGGAGCTGCTCCAGCAGCAGAGCAGTCAAGTATCGAGCTTCTACGAGACTGTAGGTCTGCCATCAGTCTGTTTCTTATTTGTGGTCTCACTAAAAATATGTATACAATACTGGCCTCTTGTCCCTGAATGGGAACTCTGGTGGCATTTTTCAGGAGCCTTCTGGGTCTTTGCATTGACCACTTTAGGAAATAGCTAAGTCTTTGGATTGAGGAATTTTGAAAATATTTTAAGAAAAATGAGTATTATAATATTGATACCTCTTACAAACATTAAATGTAGTCATTTTCAACCTTTAACTGGGATAAAATTGGATGCTTAGGAGCCCTTACCTGTTGGGAGGAGTGGATGGGGAGTGGTCTGGGGTAGGCAAGGAGGGGAGGAAGAGGGGTGGAAGGGAAAACTTTGGTTGGAATGTAAAATGAAATTGAAAAAAAATAAATTTAATAAAAAATGATAAAGAACAAAAAATTCTGAAAATTAAAAAATGGGTGCTTAGTAGCCTTAAAAGTAATATAATTATTATAGTCTAATAATTATTAGACTAGACTGTAGTATACTTTCAATACTTTTACATAAAGCATATTACCTTGATTATTGAATCTTTCACATGTATATTTCTATTTTTAAATTGATCAGATACTGATTTGACCATTTGAAAATTAAGTTCTCCTGTAACAAATATTGAATGTGTTTTAGAAGTAACATTTATAGTGCAAGTTTCGAGGTTTCAGTATACTGTGGATTCTGACATTTAAATATGCTTGTGGTAAGTTCTTCTATTTCTTATGTTACCTCAATTTTACAAAATCATCTTTTAAAATCTCCAATGAGGATTCACTGTTATCTATACTACGTAAATATTTGAATTATAGTAAATCTAACATATTTGAAAACTTTTTTTTTATTTTTCTATATTGTAGTTGTTCAGTATATAAAAATCAGTTACATTGCTAAAGAGCAAATGGAATTCTCTTCTTTTTTAAAACATTATTTAAAGGATAGGCTAAATCTTAAATATAAGGATAAAATCATTATTGCTTAAAATAAGTATACTCATGAAATAGTTCTTAAAAATTTAGGACAGGCGGTAGAAGTTTTGAGTCTATGATAAGAATGAAAGTTTCTGTACAGAATTTGAAAGGAATATAAACTGTGCAGCCAGGCCTTGCAGATGTTACCATCACTGCTGCTAATCATAAAAACTCCCATTTACTGAAATGTTAGAAGGACCTCAAGTCAGGTTTAGCAGTATTAATTCTTTAAAATATTTTTATTTTATTTCAATTTTTAGAGACAAGATCTTATATTGGCACTAGGAGCTCAGTGGATAGTCATTTGGATGTCAATATATAGCCATTTGGATGTCACTGTATAATAGCTATCTATGCACATTGTTCTCTCTTGCAGTATGGGTCAGTTTTATTATTTCTATATATCTTCAAGTGTTCTAAAAAAGTTTCTCCTTTTCAAAAATGAATGTTCCTGTACTATGTTGTTAGTTCATTCCTGGATCAGTTCAGTATTTCTGCTAAGGGAAAGTGTGGCTGTTTTATACTTCTGAGAGTTTTAATGGAATTTCGAAGTCTCAGTGCTGCCACTGTACCATTCTAGGAGAAAGGATCATTAAAGATTATCTGGACTGACATGGCTTTTCTATTTGAATTTTTTGAACCATTAAACCTTTTACTAATTAAAATGTAGTATAAATGCCAAACTATTAAAGTAATTTTATACTTATTTCTAGCAACTGAAGCTTTATTTTGATTCTTCTTATTACTTAATAGCAAAATGAAAATAATAGATAAAAACTAACAATTAGAATAATAGGACATTTTCAAAGAGTAGTATTTTATGTCTATAGTATATACTTAGAGGTTTGAAACATCAATAAATAAATGAACTCTTTTATTTTTATATAGTGTCTAAAATACACCTGGGAAAATACTATATCTTATCCACTTAATATGCAAATATTGCCGTACCTCTCGTTTATGTTGAAATCTATAGTAAATAAATTGAAAATGATAGATTGTGAAACTGTAGATGGGATCATAAGTATCTAGTTATATATTTTTTATTTGAACTTTAAAAATGAAAGACAAATTGATGTCTCACTGAAATGGTATTTTCATTAATATCAACTTAAAAGTGAGATTAGTGTTATACCATGAGAAAATTATTTTGATCATCAAATGATGCAATAATATTACTACTAATTCTGTGTTATATATTTAACCTTCTAGGCAATAGATGATAAATATATCTTGATTTTCTCCCAATTTCATAATATTTAAAATGATAATTGGCTGGTAAAGTAGTTACTCAGGAACTGAGATGAATAACCATCAAAATTGAAATAATAATTATATTGATACATGAAGCATTGTTTAAAAATACACTCAAGATCAAGGCAGGATTATCTACCAATATGTTTCCTATTGATATGGGTCTAATTCTGCATGATTTCTTTGTGGGGCTAAATAACGTTTGATGCCGAAAGGTAGGGAAGACACAGGGTTTTGTATGTATAGAACAATCTGAAATGACTTGATTATAGCTCTTTGAGGTTGTGTCTTGTTTCTAACCCAAACTGATCATTACACGGAAGTCCTCTTTACTAATCACTTGTCACCTTTGCATGCTAATCCACAGTAAGTGTGTGTTAATATTTGGCAGTATTTTGACGGGAGGATACAGTGTGAGACAGTGACTGAAACATCTACATACTGATGAGCACTTCCTTGCTAGTCTATATTAATGCTTTAGAGGATGCTGAACAAGTTTAGATGTTAAGCTTTTTAGGAACAGTGAATGATGGCTAATGATTATTTAATGACAGATCTCTGGACCGAGAGGCATTTAGCACTCACAGTATACTGCAAAGCCTATTTCTCAAAGCTTCAGACAGGTTTATTTGGTCTCACCTTGAATAGAACAGTGCCATATTGATTTCATTGGTGTGGATTTAAACACGCTATCGGCTTAGAATAGCACTGCTTTGCACTAGAAAATGATTGTCCTAACCCTTATGGCAGCTCGCAGCAATTTTTTCACATTACCATGTGAGCTTCAGAAGCAATTATGAATTATTTCCAATATTTGGAGTTTATTGTATGACTTCAGAAAACATTTGATGTGTTCTAACAGCAAGCAAACATTAATTGACAGAAAGATTTGTGCAGAAGTAACTAAGACTTAAATTTTTATTTTTTAATTAGTGGCCTCTGCTTTGAAGACACTTGCTCTGTGGCAGCTAATGATGCCTTAGATGGCATGTGGAATCTCTCTGTGAAAACACTTGAGTTCTTGGTTTATGGATGGTTATGATGTTTATGCTAAGTGCTTTATTATATTTTTAGTATGCTTTCATATTCCCTTTGAATTTCCTTATAATAGTCATTATAGGCACTTCACTTGTTTGCTAAAGAATCCTTCCCAAATTTTTAGTTTAACATTATTATGTAAAATAGATGAAAATTCACCTTCAGTTTTTTTTCTAATTATTTTTGTTTAGTTATTATTTAAAGAACATTTAAATTATACAGTGTTGAAAGTACCCAGTAGCAATTCATATTGGTTCAGGTGCTAAATATTAACAAGTTTCTGTGCATAAATATGTAAGCCAGAAAAGATTCTAGATATCAGTTTGGATTATGCCCACCCTTTGTACCCTTCACCTTGTCACTCAAACACTGAATCTTCTTTACTTTCCCTATCTTCAACGTGTTTATTTTCACTAGGTTACAACAGTGACTAGACCTCTGTTTCTTTACACTTCTACCTCCCAGCTATGCCCTGGACATGAGATGGTTTAATCCTGTTCTGAACTTGCTTTCTTTTCCTTTACAAATTTTAATAGTACTTGGCCTTTTCAGTTAAAGAATTTGGAATATAATTGTGATGTGCTTATAATTATATCATCACAACAAATACAGTGTTAGTGGGTGTTTGATGTTCCTTAAATACAGGTAGAATTTGTTTAGATCCCATATTAAAAAATTAAAAATAGACTTGAATTTTTTGATAGTGATTTTTACAATGAGGAATTAAGTTTTTCAACATATTTTAAGGGGATTTTCTTACATAAGAAAATATTGTTTATTTTGTAGAAATCAAACACATTGGGTAAAGCATTAGAGAAATCACCTTTTCTCTTGCTGATGGAAAAAAGCAAGGTATATTTTGGAGGAGTTTTAATTTTACCTTTACTCCTTGTTCTGGATTCTTTTTGTCTGTATTGAGTCTTTGTGTGGGAGCTTATGATATTAACACTGGTGGTTTTGGGGAGGGAGGTGGCAAGAATTCTCAATACTTTTTCTCTTCTTTTGACTTGATATCCTTTTTCTTTTTTTTTTTTTTTTAAACAGTTTAATAGTTCAGTAAAATAATACTTTAGCCATCTTGGATATGCGTGTTTACCAAAATTACTTCATATATATTTTATTAGTTTTTAACTCCTAGGTAGCCTGATGACTTAACCTAATCAAGAAAAAATTTGTATAAATTGTTGTTTTAGTCTATAGCAGAAACAGATTGCTTCTAAACCACCATCACATCTATCAACTGAGCATTTAACTATATACATATATAGGTTGAAATATAAAACTTTTGATAGTATTCATTTCTTGAATGACAGATTTCCCAATCTATAGTCACAATAATTCAAGGACTGAGCTGTTCCTGTGTCTCTCATCATCTTGTTAAGATAAATTCAGAATGTCTTGGAAAAGTTCCAAGGTCCTGAGGCTGCAGACTGGTAGCTGATAGCCACATTATGGAGTTCAAAAGGGAAATCAGGTGCAACAGCGGCATGGAAAAAAGCTTTAATGTCTGTACACACTGCCAGTTAATAGTATAGGTTTGTAAAAAAGGAGAAACTTGTAGACAAAAAGTCCTTGAAAATATGTCAAATAACAGCTGAAATTAATTTAATAATCTAATTAGCAATGCCTTAAAGTGAGGATGTGTAAGACAATTTAATTAGTTAATTTAAATTAAAGCTCTATGTAATAATCTTATAAGGACTTACTTTTCCTCCTGCATTCAGTTAAAAATGATGAACTCTCACATGCATGTAAAGAATAGAAATGAAAATTTTGTGTAACTATGTAGTAGAGAGAAACTGCCTAGCTTTTCATACTGCCTGAAAGAAATTCCTTAGAAATCTATGGTGAAAATGAGAACTGGCCACTTACCAATTTGCATATTCCTTTGGCTCAAGATAGAATATCTTTTAAGCTTGTGCGATAAGGAAGAGCAGATAGTCAATACTTGGTCAGTGGCTCTTTAGACTTTGAGCATGGACACTGTTCACTTTAACTTGCCTTATTCTGTAAACTCAAGTGTTTGTCTTCCTGCTTATTTATTAACATGTGTCTTTAAAAATTCCCAAGTTGCCTTTGAGTTTTGCTTTTTTTTTTTTTTTTTTACAGTTTGTTGTTTTTCTATATTTAACTTCTCCTAAGGTTTTTATTCTTTACATGTCTTATTCAGTCATCTGGAATTATATTTTATGTAAAAGTTTATCACATTTTAATAACTCCTAGGGTGCCAGCATCCTGGGAAATGCTTGCTGTTACTGCTGTTTGTTTGCTGGGTGAAGTTTTTCACTAGAAAACTTGGGCCTCAGCTGAGCTACCACCCATTAATACCCAAGGCATGTGTTCTCCTTCACTGCTCTTTCATCCCTCCTATTTAGCATAGCATGGGCAGCAGAGGGAGAGTGCAGTCTGTATGGTTTATCTAAAGCAGATGCATCAAGAAGTCCCCTGGAAATTCCAGTTTCCTCCATACAGGCATTTAACAAGTAGGAGCTTTTAGTCACATATCATTGTTTCATTATTGGGAATAAATGTATAGTGATTAAAAAAAAAAAGAAAAAAAGAAGACTAGTACAAATACTCCAAATGCAAACAGATGTCCTTGCTAACGCCTCATAGGTAGTATAAACTAGTTGTCCCTTTTGGTCTCCATTTTATGCTACTGATGTAATCTTTATGTGAATCCAATAAGTGCTTTGTCATTTTATGAATGAAAATGATCCAGGTGTAACAGTTTATTTTATTGTGCTATAATGAACAGGTATAAAATCTCTATAGACTCTGACCATCCAGGGAATTGTGGTTTTAAAATCTCATCAGGCTTTTCTTCCTATGTTAATTGTTTTTAAGTACATCTCACCCAACAAGCTAGAAGTAGTTGGGTTTGTTTTTTTTTTTTTTTTTTTTTTTTTTTATATAACTACAGTATGAGAAAAGATTATACAAATTATTTGCTGTTTTCAAATTTGTACAATTTTTATAAACATGTTCTTGAAAGTTCTCTTTTTTCAAGAAATACTGTTACAATTTGTACAGCAAAAATCTTGGTTATATATTTAAATTCAACTTTACAACGTAAGTAGAATCAAGACTAGAACATTCTCTGGGTTAATTACCTACATGGTTTTCATTAATTATCTAAATCTCATAGTTATTTAAGGTGTTTTTAAATCCCTATGGTTTGTTTTGTTTTGTTCTGTTTTGTTTTTCACAAAGTAAGACTCTTAGAAATAAAAGTAGAGACAAAAAAATTAGGTTTTTTATGTTGTTTGAATAAAGAGGAAGTAGAATAACACAGATCATAGAAGCTAGCATAATAGTCCTTGTGTGAAGAAATGAAATAGTGACATGGATTGCTGGCAAGTTGCTCACAGTGGTTAAGCTTTCTTGGGCATAGCCTATTGGCATGCACCTCTGCAGCTTTGGCTTAAGGTTTCTAATTATCAAAATAATTAGCACAGCACACTGATAACACATGGTCAGGTCTGATTTGGCAGGAAATGCCTTCATTGTCTTCATGCATTTTTAGATGCACACACATAATACACATTTTTCCTCCCCAGAGCCATTACTTTAAAATAGCTTTATCTGTGAGTGGCCTGAGTTATAGGCATTTGCAGGACTCAATGTATTCCAGCAGAGGGCCATCGTGCATGCATACAAATTAATGGCGCGTTTGTTTACTCTGGTGTTCTGAGTGGGGAGTGGTTCAGCAGCTGCAACAAGGGCAGAAGCCACATTATATGTGGGGGCACATTCCCTCTACCCCGCCAGTACTGAGAAACATGCTGTCTGATAAATCACACAACGAAGCAACTATACTGTTCTTAACACAATGCAGGGAACTGCTAGACTATACACGCCTCACATGTTCCTCTTCACAAATACCATACAAGTTTGAAAATGATGGAAGTGCTATATGAGGCTGTTTTAAATTAGCTGATTTTTTTTTATTTTTTCTTAAGAGGGTTGAAAGATATAGAACACTTCCAAAGTGTGTAGGTTTCTTCATTTGCACAGGAAGAGGTATGCATGACTTTCCAATAATTCACCTGCAATTTTATATATATATATCCATATCCTGATACAACTTTTTGTGATGTTTTGTATAAACTGGAGCATTCTCACTTATTCCAGCAAATGAAGATAAAATATAATACTCTCACCCAATCATGTGGTTCAGACAGCTGACTAAACTGTAGTATTTGTAGTAAAAGGTCCCTCAGATCCCTCACAAGAGCACTGAAGCCAGATTCCGCTCTAGTAACATGAGACTTTAAGTCCTTTCTCGCCACAGATCTATGCTTTTTTCATTTAATACATTCAACTTTGAAATATTCAAGAAAGAAGCAACAAACTAGATAGCTAAAATTTAATCGGCAGACTGTGATTATACATTTCTTTAAAGCTAGCTTGTTTTAAAAGTGAGTTAATATTAAAATATTTTTGCTTCTTTTAAGAATTTTAAGATCTATTATAAAAGGCTTTTTAAGGCCTATTTGAAAGATTTCTAATTCATAGCTGGTGAAGTTTGGTGTTTTTTAAAAAAATAACATTTCATTTTATTCATCTTAAGGAATCCTAAGAGAAGCAAATATATACAGAATCATTTAGTTAATCTTAAATAGAAACAATTTAGATAGTAATGACCCCTCAGATTCAATGTTTTGAAAATAATACTAAAATACGGTGAACATATTTTAAAATCTCCAAAATATATTTGCAGCTCACTCAGGAATAATATCTTCAAAACCTCACTAAGACTGTGAATACTTATGTGTGGGGATTTAATCACACATATGAGTATCTGCATATAGAGAATTAACTTGATTAGTAACATATAATGATGATGAAAATGAATTGTTAATATTCCATTAGGTACTGGGTCCATCAGTTAAGATATGAGTCAGTCAAGAGGAAGATAGTTTTGATTAAAGTACATCTAAGACACCATTTAGCCACCTTTTTGAATCTTACTTGAAAGCCTCTTGATAGCAAATTTCACTGTCATGTATCATTTTTAGTTCAACTTCACTGGACATACCATTTTATATCCTTTTTATGGTCAATATTTGCTAATATTGTCATATGACATTTTCAAATATCTTCAGGCTTGGGAAGCTAGAAGTAGATAAATTGAAAATTTTAGAAGAATCTTTTATTAGTCAGAAAATAGAAACCTGTTGTGGCTCTGGGCATTCACAGTCATAGACTTGAGTAGCATGCCAGGACCATTCTAACTTCACACAGACAGTGTAAAACATTATTATTTTTCTTTAATTATTAAAGCCTAATATTAGCAAAGTAAACTTTATTGCATATAAAACAAATCTGTGGGAACCAGAATTGAAAATAGTTCCTTGCTTAATCCAAATTAATTAAAATAATTTCATCAGGTACCATAGATATAACTGATGGTTTTCTTTTTATAAAATCATCTTTTTGGATAAGCTATTTAGTGATAATATGTTTTATTATGTGCAAATTATTTTCACTGTGTTAAGTGTCACATTTTCTCTTATACATGTTTCTAAGGCATTATTAAGAGTAAAAAAATATTCACTATCTTTCTGTCTACAATAAACAAATATTCCTGAATTTCCAAAATGAGTTTTTTTGAAAATTTAATTCATGTCAGATTTATAAAATGTTCATATTATTGAGTGTCACTTGAACTCTATTGTGTACCCAAAGTTTCTGACAAAAGTTGCTATTCTATGTTCAGTACTGTCGCCAAAAATCTTAGTGGTATGTTTGTGAAATGCAACTTTTTTTAAATGTTATAACAGTTTGAAGGGAATCCCACTTGAATTCAAGCACATTGTTCATTAATTTTAACTAGAATTTACTAAGATAAAAGTCAACGAAGAAAGCATGATGATATTCAGTTCTAAACAAAGAATCAATGTTTTAAAAACGGTTTTCCCAGCACAAACCACAGACTTAAAGTATTTTATCAGAGTAGTAAATTGGTGGTATCTACTTATCTACGGTTTTAATACCTAATACAATAACAACCTTCTATCAATATATGGCTAATTGCAGATATAAAGTATCTGCTGGTAGTCCATCTCTCATAAAACCGCCTTTAGTTTTAATTCAAATCCATTGATTCCTATTCCAGTTAAAGCTGAAGAACTTAATATGTCTTTTAATCCTTTTATTGTAAGCTAGGATAAAATTAATTTTACCCTAGAACTGCACAAAGCCAATTAACATGATCTTTAGAGTTATTTAGTAAAGTGCTTCAAATTGTTAAATTTATCTTGACCTCTCGGTTGCACTCTCTGACTGCTTTTTAAATGAAGTAATCAATATCTTGCAGCCCTTTTAATAGCTTAAACTTCTCAGATATTTTACCTGTGCTCTAGTTAAGCTGTAAGCAAAGTGTTTATTCCTGTTCCTGTAAATCTGGAGTCAATTATGCTAAGTCTAAAAGACAATTATGCACTTTTAAGAAACCCTATGAATTCAGTGATTGTTTTAATAAAATCCAAACTTTGTGTTGTGTTAAAAAATAAGGAAACATCAAATTCACACAGACTGCGGTTTCTGTTTGCAACTTCAATATAGGACATTTATGTCCCTCACCATCCAATTCCTTCTATTTTCTGCACAGGCTAGTTGAAGGTATTAATTTTCTTACTGTGATAGGGTGATCAACCGTCCTGTCAAGAAAATGGATCTCTATGTCACCCTTTAGCATGATTAAATGGAGCCATGTCTCTGTGGGGGGGGGGGTAGATTTTCATGAAACTGTAGGAAGGCTTACTTTTAAAGAATTATTTTTAATATTTCCAAATTCTCTGTTCGATTGGCAGTTTCATGTATAGGAAAGCATTGCAGCTAATTAACACATTATTTCTTTTTAACAGAAAATCCAGGTCAGACCAATAAAGGAAGACATTTCCAAATCTGAGGAACTAAATGAGGGCTCGCTGTTATTTTTAGCACAGTCCCAGGGATGCATCTGGCACTTTATGGCATCACTCATGATGCTCATGTCTCCTCTTTTTCTGTTTCCTTCTTCACAAAGAAAATCTTTATACATCTGAGTGCTTGTAAAAATTAAGTACTGAATTTCAGCACCAATAGTGTTAATACTTGTTGAGACAGTGTTCCCTATGATCCCAGGCACATGCCAAACTTTAAATTACACCAATGGATGTAGTTAAAATTTCATATTTTGGCCACTTAGCAGAGGGCACCTGTTACAATACTTACTATTAGTTTAAGGATAAAATGTATAAATGGCTGATAGAAAGTACCAAACTAAACTAGTGTAGAGTCTTAATTCCTTCCCTAGGGGTGGGCGTTAAGACAAGATTGAGGTAATTAAACAGAATGAACATAGAGAAGGTGGGAGGCCAGGGAGAAGGTGGAACTCTGCAAGTGCCCCTTGTTTAATTTCCTACTGGAAGCTGACCATGTGCGCTGCTGTGCCCCTCCCCCTCCAGCCTGGCGTTGCAGAGGCTGAGCGGCTGGGGTCAATGCCTTGCCTATTGATCAGTATCCCTGCAGTCCCTTGCTCTAGCAGCTGCTTCATCGGCTTCTTTCAGGGCCTGCTTCAGTACATTAGAATAGAAATCCATAACCAGAGCTGTGCTCATCCAAGCAGGGGAAGAAACTAAATTAAATGGTATAAAACAATCTTGGATCAGGAGTTTGTGCCAATTCATCTTGATCTAAGATGTCACACCGGGCTCTCTGTCTGAGCACCTGGGCTAGAGGCAGCCATAGTGAAAATAGATGGAGCTGCGATCATTCATTTGTCAGCTAAGGAGCAAGGCAGCAGTTAGCAATTCCCTTCTGCAGAGGTCAGCTGACAGAACAATCAGCGCCACTGCAGAATAGAGCTTTCCTTTGAACTATTGTTGTGTGTGGAGCATGCTCCTGCTGAGGCGTGGGGGAGGGGAGTGGGTTGTTTCCTAGCTCCAGAATACTGTGTACAGAGTAAAGCATTCAGTACTATAGCAGAAGATTCTAGGTGCACTCTGCTCTCACTCCTTGGCTCGGTTATGTACGTAAATAAGGTTGGTTTTTCAGTGAATGCACAGAGATCTAGGTTATCAAACTGTGCAATATGACATTGTCTAGAATTAAAGTCCTTTAAACACAGAGCAAGAGACTACTGTTGTTTCTTCTCTTTGGTGTCATGAAGCTTTTACATTCTTTCTTCTACTCTAGGACCTATTACTATTTTAATAAACATTTCTTCTGTCTTTAAAAACAGAAAAATGCTGTGAAGTGGGAAAATGTATGTTATAGTGCAGATTGGAAAATATTTCTTAATATTAAATATTTTAAACAACTAAGACTACAGTTTTTATAGGAGATGTATGAAATGAGATGTGATTTTTTTTTCTTGACCTTAGAAGTTACAAAGTCATTTTCTTAACATTGGGGGAGTCTCATGATAGAAACAGCCTACATGTGGTCTGAAATGAACACATAAGACTACACATGGTAGGAATGGGGGAAATAACTAAGTTTTTTCTAGGGAATTGGTATATTTTAAGAAATAAACCTCTAAAGATTTAGGGCTATTAACAAGGTTTTTCCATCTCTTTGGTTCAGTGACATATTTATTCTTGCCCCACCCTGGTGTCCCAATGCCATTTTCTGAAAATAACTATTCTTTCTGAAGTGCATAATCTAGAATGTTCTCTAACCACACATATTTTTTGTTTGAATATTTTTTAACTTGCATTCCTATATATTTGGTTTTTAGGTTGCCTATCAAGTGTCCCACAAATGAAAAAAATTTCCACATCTTATGAAGAAAGAAGGAAGCAAGCCACTGCTATTGTCCTCCTGGGAGTGATAGGGGCGGAATTTGGAGCTGAAATTGAACCACCAAAACTTCTGACCAGACCTCGGAGCTCTAGTCAGATTCCTGAAGGATTTGGTTTGACGAGCGGAGGCTCCAACTACTCACTGGCCAGACATACTTGTAAGTTTTCCGACTTTTGATGCTGATCAACTTGACTTTTAGACTTATTCTTTGTCAACGGAATGTCAGAATATTGAACATGTCGAGTTTTTTAAGCATACTTGTAATACTTAATGAAGTTGAGAAACACCACAATCTTCTGGGTCTATTGCTCTTTAGCTCTAATTGCCTAAATTTCATTCTAAAGTTAAAACTTCAGGTTTTCAGTGCTTTTCTAAAAGAACAAGAGATTTGTATTCTTAAAGTGTTGGTCAAGATTCTTCTGACACTGTGGTAGGCAAGGAATGGCTATTTGGGGAGGTACAGCTAGCTCAAAATAAGACAATTAGCTTCTGGATCTGCATCTTCTAACGTCTAGATGCCAATGCAGTCCTAAGCAGTAGATTGCTGTTCTCAGATACGGCTTTTCCTCAGGCATCCCAATTCACTAAAGCTAGTTTCAGTCATTGCTGAAAAACCATGTCACTTTCATAGGATACAATTTGAAAAGTTGGGGGGGGGCATAAATGGAAAAAGCACAAATGACCTCTGTAATTAAAAAGAGAAATTCCAATAACAGTTTAAAAGGGTTCCACTATTGCAGTTAGCCCTCACAGGTATTACATTGTGCTCCTGCCTGCAGCCCAGTGAGTGCTGGAGCAGCAATGGGTTTAAGGTGTTTTGTGATGAGCCTTGTAGTACCTGGTGTTGGAAGTCCTTCAGGTAAGACCAGAGTATTCTAAGCTTATGAAAAAAACAAAAAGCAGTTATAATGAATTGGGACATCTTTTTATTTATTGAAACAAGGTTTTACTATAAACTCTGACTGGCCTCTAACTTACAAAGACCTGCCTGCTTCCTCCTTTGGAGCGCTGGCACTAGAAGTGTTTGTCACCAACCCCTTCTGAATTGTGGCATCATTAAAAGAAATTTATAACCCTACTGATCATATCAGATATTCTTCTTTAAAAAGATTTATTTTTATAGTCAATTTTATGTAAATTATGTGTATGTATCACAGGTAAGGCTTGTGCACCTTTGTGTAGGATGGTGGTGGCTCTGGAGGCAATAGGCATCAGATATCCCTGGAGCTCAAATTACAGGTGGCTATGAGCTACCTAGTATGGGTACTGGGAACCAAACTCAGTTTCTCCGGTAGAACAGCAAGCACCGTTAACCACTGAGCCGTCTCTCCAGCCCTGTGTGTTTATTATTAATTCATGTGTATATGTATGCTGGTATGTATGTACATGTGTGCAAGGGTTGTCGTCAAAGCTAAAAAGAGTATTGGGTCCCCTGGAACAGTTGTGAGGCCCTGATGAAGATGTTGGGAGCCAAACTCAGTTCTTTTGATAGAGTAGCAAGTGCTCTTAACCACTGAGCCATCTCCCCAGCCTCCACAAGATGGTCTTGTAGAACAAAACACCAAGGGGGCTTGACCTTTCTGCAGATGAAGAAGATAGATGATGCTTGGTTAATCATCACAGTGGGGAGTTCACTGCACCTCTGCTTCATAATTCCACTGTACATCTGAACTTCCATATTCATCACTTTGATTATAAACCTGGTCCATAGGATTACCTTCTCCTCTGCACCTTTTCTTCAAGATTTCTAATTCAACAAACACACCCTGCTGATGATAACCTCCTGACTTGTATTGACACTGAGATTGAAGAGAAATCATACCACCCCACTAAAGCAACTAACTGATACTATATTCATTAAGTTAGTCTTCCTAATTAATCTTGTAACCTGGTGCCTGTGTGCCCTCCATTTATCAAAGCTCGGGACATGCAGGCAGGCTTTGTTAGCCTGGTGAAATCATACCTCCAACAAATAGTATTTCTTATTTCAATATAGCTTGTTATTCATGGAGCTCATGCTTTGACCATTGTGGGGTCCCAGAAAAAGAGGGCTGTATGATGAACATGAACCATTTAATTATATCATTTAAGAAAAAGAAAAGCTTCTTTTTAACCCACGCCCCTCCTTCCATCTTCTTGTAATCTGGGAACTCAGGCC
Organism: Cricetiscus sungorus; assembly: GCA_030556225.1. Classification (NCBI taxonomy): domain Eukaryota; kingdom Metazoa; phylum Chordata; class Mammalia; order Rodentia; family Cricetidae; genus Cricetiscus; species Cricetiscus sungorus. The sequence continues at coordinate 100,913,020 of JANBXA010000651.1, read as the reverse complement.
TTTTCTATGCTCCGCCTGGAGTACTGCATTACCTTTGCAAAATGTTCCTTACTTCTACCCTGCTTCTCAGTTCTAGCCTGCTTACCTTTCACGTGTTCTTAAAGGGCCCTGCCTTGCATTCATAAACCTTTAAGCAGACCTGTTTTCTTCTGTCTGCCACTCCATTTGGCCCAGGACCTAGATACTCGGCTTCTTTCTTACTTGAAATTTTGTCATTTGGGTCTTAGAGGTTAGGAAAGTTTTCATGGGTTGGTCAGGTGGCTTGTAAACTGGTTTACTGTTTATCACCTTAGCAAGTGAAAGAACTGCTTTTTCCTTTCCATATTTTTTTGTTGATCGTGTACATTTAAACTTTTTTACAAGTTGCCATTTTGATGATTTATGAATTTAAACACTATGTTTAAATATGTTGTTGTTATAATATAGTGAGTGCATTGTTTAAAAATGCGAGATGGCTCAGCAGTAAGATCACGTGCTGCCTTTCTAACAGGAACAGAGTCCAGTTCCTGAGACCCACACCAGTCAGCTTACAACCACTTAGAAATAACTCCAGCTCCAGGACATCCATGTGCCCACCTCCTGGTCTCTGAGGACACTTGCATGCATGTGTGCATGCAGACACTTGCATGTGTGCACACATGTGAAAGAAAAATATCCATACATTCACCTACACCTCCACACACAAGTGAATATATGCATATGCATAAATAATACACATCTATATGTGTTTATGTATTTATGTATATACAAACTTACACACATATATGCATACACACATGTCATGTGGAAAAAAAATTTTCCCTTGAAAGTCAGTTATGTTATTATTTTTCCCTGAATAGAGAATATTATTTGAACAGTCAAAATATTTGTGTATATGTGTACATGCATTTTCATGTGATTGCACATGTATGTGGAACCATGTGTGTACATACATACAAAGGCTAGTAGACTTTGCTGACTATCATTTCTCAGGGGCCATCTGTCTTTAAATAATTTTCTTTGGGACAAGGCTTTTACTGGTCTAGAACTTCACACATAGACTGGGCTTATGGCAGTGAGCCCCTGACAGCTGTTCATCTGTATCTCCCCAGAACTGGGATTATAACCACATATCTCCATGTCTGACTTTTTTGAATGTAGATTCTGGGGATTTAACAGGTCCTCAGGCTTGCAAAGCAATTACTTTACAAACTGAGCTATTTTTATAATCCAGATATTAAATACAATAAAAGTAATAATGAACTAGCCTTCATGTGTTCCTTGAGGATGGGCTTGCCTACAATGACAAGTGATTTTTGAAACCTTTATTTTTCAAATTGGAGAGCTTGATTAAATTTGTCATTTTTAAGTCTTACTCTGCTTTTTTGGAAGAGATGTCTAAATGCCCTGTATCTTGTTTAGTTTTTTCGTTAGTTATGCATAATATTAGTCTACTGTAATGCTATCTTCCTATAATCTGTGGCTGTTTTTGTTAATATTGGCATTAAGAATGCATTGCTACTGTTAAATATTTGGTCTCTTTGAATGAGTAACAATTATTGTCATTTTGAGATAAAACTATCAAGGTGCACTATTTGATGAATTTAATTGCTAATTGTTAATTGACCAATGCAACTTATAGAAGGAATGTTTTATTTTGGCTTAGTTTTCAAGAGTGTTAGAGTGTATAATGGCAGAAGAGTGTGGTGGCAGAAACAGGAAGGTGACAACTCACATCTTGACCTTAAACCTTATATATTTATTGAAATAATATTGAATGAATGCTCCTTAATCCCTTGATTGTCAGGGTTTCAATTGAGAAGTCAGCTGTTTTTGTTTTTTTTTGTTTTTTTTTCTTTATTTGTGTGTGTGTGTGTGTGTGTGTGTGTGTGTGTGTGTGTGTGTGTGTGTATGTGTGTGTGTGTGTGTGTCTGTGTGTGTGTCTGTGTGTGTGGTTTTTGGTTTTGGTTTTGGTTTTTTTGATGGGTTCCATGTGGTTTGGAGGTTATTGTTGTTCATACTTGGTGTTTTAACTGATATAATGTAAGAATTTTCTTTTCTGGTCTTTTGTTCTTTTGTGTCCATGAAAGTGCATCTTTCCTTGGGTTGTGGAAGCTTTCTTTTGTTGAAGATCTAATCTATGCCATCAACTTGGGATTCTTCTTCTATGCCTATAATTTGAAGGTTTTGCCTTCTCATGATGTCCTACATTTTCTGTATGTTTTCTTCCTTTATTTTTCCTTTTTTCATATTCTTTCCTCATTTTATCTAGATCCTGTACTTTATCTTCTAGACCTGATACTCTGTCTCCTACCTGGTTCACTGTACTTATAAGGCTTTTTGTTAGTTTCCTAGTGGACTGTTCAATTCCATCTTTATCTTGACTCCTCTCCAGTATCTGCATTTCTTGGTTGATTTCCATTTCCAACTTCTAGATTGTGTTTGTCATTTCTCTCAGCCTTGTGTTTGTGTTTTCTTTGGCAGAACTCATTCATTTATTTTCTAAAATTCCTTTCCCTTTAATTGGATTGTTCCTTTGTGCCTTCTTTAAACATAGTGAATTCTTTGATGAAGTTCATGATTTTTTAAAAATGTTCTGTCCTGTGGTTTGTCTAGGTAATTTTTACTGGCTAACATTTATTTCTACATGACTAGTAGGTTTTGAAGGAGAAACACTTGGTGTTTCATATGGTTTATATTTTTGTGATAGAGTTGAACATGTGTGTACTTTTTTGTGTGTTAGTTCTGTGTCTGTTATGAACAAAGCAGGTTGAGGCAGGAGAAAGGTTATGTCAGAGTATTGGCCTCAACTGTGGAATTAGCTTAGATGGGATAAAATTGGGTAGACACAGGATTTGGGCTGGTAAGTAAAACATGCATCCTGATACAAGCTTGGAGTGTGCAGGTAGATCTGGCCCCCAAGTAACACACAGAGACCCTGTATTTGATACAATGCTGTTGGCCAGTTACATCATTTCTTATCGGCTAGCTCAGTCTTAAATATTAACCCATTTCTATTAATCTAAGTATTTCCACGTGGCTCATCTTATCGGGTGGCCCAGCATGCTGTTCTCTTTAGGCTTGCCATGCTGACTCCTCCTTTCTCCTTCCTCTTTTCTCCAAGTCTCCTAGCCCTGCCTATCTTGCTTTCCTATTGGCCAACAGTGCTTTATTCATTAACCAGTATGAGAAACATAGTTACAGAATAACAACTCCCATCACAGTAGAGCAGTGGGGAGTGGGGTGTTATAGGCAGGCAAGGTTGTCTTGGTGGAAGCCTAGAGATTGGTTGTGGAGCAAGCAGGGATGGCCGCAGTAGGCTGCAACATTGGATGTGGAACATGAGCTAGATCTGTTGAGTTGGGGAGGGCTTCTGGAGGGGAAGATCATGCTTGCTCACTTAGATAGACCTAGGAGGAGGATGTGCAGGACCTCAGTGTACAGGTTAAAATAATTTTCAGTCATCATAACTATTAAAAGCAATATAGAATTATATCCTTTTTGATGACTAGAGTACAACCATAGATGCTAACAAAGGAATGTTTTTAATTTTATTATATTGCCATAGTGCTGCATATGTTTTTGTTGTAGTCTCCTTTGTGAAAGTAATCCTCCAGATATTCCCTGTGCTTCTAATCCTGAAGAGTATAGTAAATGAATGTGTTAATATAGATTGAGATTGATCTTATAATGAATCTCTTTCCTAAATTTTATTACATATTTAAATCAGAAGAAGAGTAAGCCAGATCTTAATAAATTTCTTACGTGTATATGTGCGTGTGTGTGTGCATATGTGTAAGTACGTGTGTGTGTGTGTGTGTGTGTGTGTGTGTGTGTGTGTGTGTGTGTGTGTGGTGCTGGGGACAGCACAAGCATTCTATCACTGCTACACATATAGCCATCCATCTCAAATACTGTGTCAGCAAGAGTAGGCCAAAATCACTGAAATATAGTTACCAAAAAGGACTAGTTACAAGTAACAAAAAATTAGCAGCAATCACACAAAAGATAGGCAATAGCCAATGAATGGATATATTTTCACTATTCAGTTATCAGCTTGTGTTATTGAGCTACTGTTCTGGCCATAGAGATCATATACTTATCTTTTCCCCCTTAACTCTGGGTTTTAATGCACTCTGCAACTTGTTCTTTCTTCTCCTCAACACCCTTTCTCAGTGTTCCATATCCCTTACCAGCTCTTCTCATCAGTTACCTTATTTCCTCCCATTCTCTAACTTTGGATGTTACTGTATTACCTTTGCTCTGAATGTAAGCAGTGAATCTTCTTGGTATCTGTGTTGTTTTCTTTCTGGTATTTTTAAATATAGGTTCTCATCATGTAGCTCAAGCGACTCTCACATTTACAGTCTATTGTGTTAACTTCTGAGTTTGGGGTTATAGGAGAGTACCCCACATCTGGTTACCTGTCATAGTTTTAAACTTTTCATAGGTAATTTTTGTGTATAGCCATATTAGAAAACTCAATGAATTATGGGATCTTTTATAGCTATTTTAAATTGAGTGTTTTATGGTAGTTCTTCGGATCGTTAAATTATTTTAATGCACAGATTATACATTTTTGTTACATTTTCAAAAAGAAGAGATAATGGAAACTAATAAGGATGAATAAATGACACTTATACTACCATATGGACTAATTAGTTAGATAACTCAGCCATTTTTTACTACAGTTTAATTATTCTGAAACCAAATTGCTTTGGTTTGAACCATGTCCTAATCACTTAGTAGCTGCACGACCTTCAGTTCTTTCTGAGTTTGTTTCCTTAACTAGGAAACATACACAACTATTTTTCAGAGTTACTGTAAGAATGAAGTAACCAGTGTATGTAAAGTATTTGGAAAAACACCCAATGCAAAGTTCTTTCAAGATTTGAGGTGTTATTGTTCCTAGATATATTTGTAGAATAAAGCCATGAAAGAGCTCCTTTCCAAATGTGTTTACATGTGACAGTGATGTGTCCCAGTTGGTAAAGTGCTTGCCTAACATGCATGGAACCTTGGGCTCAATCCTCAGCACTATATAAAATGGGTATGTGTCACAAGCCGATCCCTAGGAAACACTTTAATGATGAGTTCTTACAGCTGATTTCTCAACCCCAGGTAACCAGCATCAGTGACCTCCATTAAGCAAAGGTTTCACTTCAGTGGAACTGAACTCTTGGTAAACAACAGCTGATTGTACAGGTAGTTTTAAAATGATGTTTTACAGAAGCCTAGGGTTTCATAAAGATGGTATTTGTGGTAGCGTAGGTCCTTAATACTAATTCTAGCACAACGAAATTTTTCTCCATGTGTTTTAGAAGTTGGAATTTGGATTCACAGTGTATCTACAAAAGGAAACTGCCAAAAGTAACAACCACCCCCTTTTAAAGTATGAAATTATACTCAATAATAATAAACATTCCACACTAACAAGTTCAAGAGAGATCAACAGTCTTATCATAAAACAAAGTAACAATAATTTTATAAATACATACAAATTTTATTGTAAATCAGTAAAGTAAATGAGAAAACCCAGTGTGTCTTTGCATGCATGTGTCAAAATAACTGATAGGAAAAACTCATATTTTGAGGGAGCCTCATCCCAGCACAGCAGGGAAAGCATGGTGAAGGGAGCCTGTAGTGAGACACATAATGGCATAACAGGAAACAGGGAACTGGAAACTAGCGTCCCCTTCAGGTTAAATTTTTAAAGGCCAACCTCTAATGACTTAATCCTATTCATCAGGCCCACCTCACAAAGACGCTAGAGCTTTTGGAATTGTGCTGTGTGCTGGGTGTGCAGCCTTTTGAACAAGACCTCAGGAGGGACACTTTGGATTCAAACCGTATTAGTAGTCCTTCAGTTGCCACAAAACATAATATAATTTAATTTCTAATGTCTATTGCCACCCAAAGTCAATCCATGTGGGTTTATCAGTTTTTATAGAAAAGACAAAAACTTTTTACAGATGATTGAGAACAGTGTGACTTTGGGATAAGGACAGTTCCATAAATAGGCAGTAGAAAGCTCAGCCAAACCATAATGAAGATGGATGAGTTCAACCATTTTAGAATTCCAAATTTCTACCAAGCAAGTAAAAAGTAAAACCACAAAGAGAGGGAAAGTTTTATAATGTAAGTGAGGAGAGGTGATGAATTACTTACCCATAAAAAGCTTATAAAGTGAACAAAAATTATATATCAGGAAAAAAATGGGTGAAAGAGCTTCACACAAAGGAAACAGGAATGGCAATAAAATCATGAAAAGCTGTTGAGCCTTGTCATCAGTGACTTGGAAATTAGAAGCACAATGTGCTGTCATTTCTTTCTCAAGACACTGGAAGCTTGAAGCTCAATGGTATCAAAGTTTGTGAGGACTTTGAGTAATTAGAGCTCATTTATTCATCCATCATTCCATCCATCCATCCATCCATCTATCCTTTTTCAAGGCAGGGTATCCTTGTGCAACATCCCTGGCTGTCCTGGAGCTTGCTTTGTTGACCAGGCTGGCCTTAAACTTACAGAGATCTGCCTGCCTGCTGTGATTAAAGGCATGAGCCACCACTTCCCCGCTGAGCTCTTTTATTTTTATGATATTTAAAAGCCCACAAGTTGAATTTGTGATTAAGAATATATAAACATGTGGCAAGAAGATAAAAGCTAGGAAGTGAGTTTCCAATTTGGAGCAGCGATTCCTTGCAAGGGTTCCAGTACAAGAAGTGTGTTCAGGTTGGACTTCTTGAACGGTCTTCCTGGATATTTCATAGGCACTAATTTTCATGCAGCATGATGATCATAATCTCTAAGTGGACTTCTTAGATAATACATAAAAAACTAAACATTATGACTTTGATTTAGGTAGCTTGGTAAATTTTTACTGTCATTGGAAATTCCATCATGCCTTCCATAGATTGACTTGAACCAGGCACTCTTGACTTAACATCTGAAATGTACTATTACATTTCTACTATGTGAAGGAAAGATAGCAAGTCTTCTGTCTAAATGGGTGTTTCCTGTCTCAACTGCCTGGTCCCAGGTAACTGACTGAGAGGCTGAATGTTAATTATAAATGCTCAACTGATAGCTCAGGCTTAATACTAACTAGCTCTTACAACATAAATCAACCCATTTCTACTAATCTATGTATTGCCACATAGCTCATGGCTTTACCTATCTTTTAGCATGCCTTCCTTTCTTGGGTGGCTGGCTGATGTCTCCTGACTCTGCCCTTCTTCTCCACCCCCACCCAACATTTTCAGTTTGTCTTTCCTGCTTAGCCTTATTCTGCCTTGCTAAAGGCAAGTCTGCGTTTATTATTATTATTATTGTTATTATTATTTAATGAGAATATAGAAAGATTATTCCCCAACACTTCTGGAAGACTATTAAAGCTATCAGCTCAGAGTGCTTAAGAAATTAATTTGAAGTAGTCTGATATTGGATCCTGGAAATCCTTGAAGGGAAGTGGAGAGTTAAGGTGTACCCCTCAGGAAACAGAAGCTTCATCAGTTATCTATACAGAGAAATAGATAGACTTTCATAGTAGAAAGTGGTTAAACACTATAAGATGTTAAAGAGATGCTTTATAATATTTTTATTAATTCTTTGAATATTTCATATACTGTATTTTAATCAAATTTACTCTTTCCCCAACTTTTTCCAGATCCACTCCTACATCCCTATGAACCTAACTTCAATTTCTCTTCTTTTAAATAATAAATAAATAAATATCATTTTGTTCAATTTGTGTTTTCCCAACTACTCCTAGGTGAGGAACCTGATGCCACTGTTTTACCAGTAAGGCCAGTCATTGCTGTAGCTCCCTGGGTTCACATCTAGGTGAGATTGATGATTACTTTTCTCCTCCAGTGCTGTGCATAGCACCTTCCAGCTTTGTGAAAGCTAGCCAGTAGAGATGAAGCATCTAGGTCAGTTCCCACTTGATTTCTCCAAGTATGCGATGCCTTCATCAATGGGGTCTTTCTGACAAGTTCTGCAGGGTAACCAAGAGCAGTGGCTATAACTTGTAATGTTTGGGGCTCCATGGCACTCTACTGGCCAACAATTAAAAAAGAGGCAACCCATTCTTTATCCTGGGCTTACAATAGACACTCATGGACACAGAAAATATTAGTGCCAAATATCAGCTGTCCTTTTAACTATCTAGGACTGAGGGAGAATAAATAAGAAAGAGAGAGAGGGGGAGGAAGGAGGAAGGGAGACAAAAAAGAAGGAAAGGAAGGAAGGAGGAAGAGAGAAAAAAGAAGAAAAGGAGGAAGGGAGGGAGGGAGGAAGGAAGGAAGGAAGGAAGGAAGGAAGGAAGGAAGGAAGGAAGGAAGGACAGGACAGGGATAGATGCTCTACCACAGATAAGGGTGGAAGTCCTCAAAGAGGCATGACTTCAAGGAGACTGCCCAATTGTGCACGATCAAAAAACTGGTCAAAGAGCACAGGCTGAAGTGCTACACTCTTGTTCTTTAGTGTGAGAAACTTGGAGGTGAATCAGACACTCTTGGAGAAGTAGGAAGAGGAGCAGTTTTGATGCAGCTCACTGTTGCTGAACAGCATAGACTTGTCAAGCTCCTATGGGATTACCTGCCAGCTCACAAAGCTACACCCAACTGGAAGGGAAGCATCTTTCTCTTTGTAGGATCAATGCAAAGACTCTGACCAATTCCCTGCCTGACATTTCTATGGAGGCACAGTTGATTTGGGCCTGAGATGCTATCCAGTATCATCTGGTCCCAGGAGGAAGAATTTACTGTTACAATTCTAAATATAGTCACAAAACTGAGGATGTGCTCATCTCTACAATTCCCTTCTCTGCTTGAGTCCTTATAATGCTTTGTTATTCTCATTAAAAGTGATTGTGGATTAAGGGTTTGTGCTATTGTCTGTATTTGAGAAACCAAAAAAAAAAAAAAAAAAAAAAAAGTTCTCTTGATGCTGGAAAGATGGCCTGTGTGTGAAATGCCTGCCTTCAAAGCATGAGGACCTGGGCTTGGCTCCCCAAAACCTATGTACAAACCAAGTGTAGGACTTTGTGTTTGTATTCCCGGCACTGAGGGGACTGAGACAAGCAAATCCCAAGGTGAAGCTCACTGACCAAAGAGTCTAGCCTAATTGATGAGCCCTGGCTTTAATGGAAGACCCTCTCTCAAAAAGAATAAGGTAGAGAGCAATTACAGAAGACCCCTAACATTGACCCCTGTCCTCCCCACTCATACACCACCTATGTGCACTCACCCCCATAGGAACATGAAGCATCACACACAAAGAAGGCTTTTGATTTAAGTGGTTGAAGGGGGAAGGGATGGGGAGATGAGATGGTTCAGTGGATAAAAGTGCTTGCCCTTCAACCCTAGTTAGATTCTATAGCTCACGAAAAGCTGAAAGAAGACAACCAGCACTCAAGAGTTACTCTCTTATCTCCACATCCAGGCTGTGGCGCATATGCCTGTATACACACACACACACACACACACACACACACACACACACACACACACACACACACACACACCCCACAATAAATGAGTAAATGAAAATTTAGTGTTTCTCCAGTTTCTTCCTTTTTTTCTAAGATGTTCCTTATCATACCTGAATACATTTCTGTACAGTACAGTCTTGTAGCTACTGGATGAAGTTGAGTTAAACTGAAAAGAACTAGGCCAGTGACAAAATAAACTTTGTTTGTAGTAAGCACAACTAATCCTGTTTTGCATTTATTGATGAGTGAATGATGGTAGGTGACTGTTGACCCCCAGTTTGCATCTCAGTGGCCTAATAAAGCCCTATCCCTCACCTATTGCTTCAGAAGAATGTTAGTGATAAGGAATAATTAGTGATTTGTTCACAAGATTAAGTCTTTGATTATAATGCACAACAGATATACAAATTCTATATTTAACTTTTATTTGCCTCTTAATTGCATGGTCTGCTACGAGGTATTTTATCAGGCTGGAGAAATGGTTGCTATAATCTCTTATCCTCAGCCCCAGTGGACATTGCAATGTTTTTTCTCCCAAATAGAAAAGGCCGTTCAGTTCCATTATATGCCGTAAAATGTTGCAGTGCCATCCATTTTAGCTGTGGTTGTCAGTTCATAGGGACAGTGTTCTGGGAATGAGGAACAAATAAAAATGGCAAGCAGAGGATTTACTCATGTTTTTGTGCTAAAGAGGGAATAATATTGGCAGGTGGAGAATTCTTTGGACTCTTAAGCACTGAAAAAGAGTTTCTGGCCAAGAGAAGGTAATGCATTAAACCCAAACCCATTTAAAATTCTGCTTTGTCTGCCTGACCATCATATTATGAGAACAGTCTGCTCCCAGTGTCTCCTGTGCCAGTTCTGTGACCTTCCCATTGCCTCACGCAGTAGCCGGCTTGATTGGAGCAAGCCACCGTGCTTCTGGGAAGAACGGAGTTCTGGGCAGTAGCACAAGTCTTCAAATATTGATGTAGTCGCTCCCCAAGTAGGACGGTATTGTATACTTTTATGCAGAAAGTCATTTCAACTCTTTTCCTTGCCAGAAGTCATAATGCTGAACCTACAGATTGTCCATCAAGATAATTTGGGTAACTGTAGAGTTTGCTTTTTTGGATATCCATATAGCATAAACACACGTAATGAGTATGTTCAAAAAAATGTAATAATTTTAGTGCTAAACTAAGATGTGAAAGTAACTACTTTTCTGTTTTGTACCTCCCTTACATCTGTCATCTAAATACACACACATGGAAGAGAAATGTAATTATTCTATTTGCCAAAAATAGGCAAGGGCTGGGGAAAGTGGTATGTATTAGCTTGTTTTGCATGCAATTGCCATCTTGAAAGTCAAAGGTGGTGAAATAGTAGCAGTTTACATGACCCAACCTAGCAATATAGAAATAGTTGTGCAATGATCTGGGAGTGTACCAAATCATACAAGCCTGCGCCCAGATTAACATCTGAGTAGCAGACAAACAGGAATGACTCCTGGGTGGTACAGGTTCATGAGTCATGACTCAGTCCATGCCACAGTGGCATGAGTTTGGTTTACAACATATTTACAACATATTTTGCTTAGCAGATTATTCACTGTGAATCAAGTGTCTTATAGGTAGAATCATATGAACCCTTACAGCTTAAGTCCTCAAATTTTCATATGTAGTTTCCCTCTTGGCATGGCATATCACAATTTTACTTCTGAACTTCGCTGTCTTTCTGACTTATACATATCAAGATCATTGTTGTTGGTGATCTTATCTATTTACTAATGCTTTAGGTGGTGGATGCTTGTTTTCAATATAAATTCAAAAGGCAAATTTAAACCTTTCTTAAAATAATAACAAGGGTCTCATCTATCATGAAGATGGTGTGGCTTTTATTGGTCTAGCTTTTATCCTGTTAAATTTTGAAGATTCTTTTATTTATGTGTATCTACCTATGTCTATTTCTTTTTTTGCTTATATTTGAAACAAGGTTGTTTTACATGTCAATTTCCATGTGAGTGTATGTCATCTGTGTAGAGCTAGAGTTATAGGAGATTATAAAATACCTGATGCGGATGCTGGGAAAAAAACTGTAGTCCTCTGGAAGAGCAGCGAGCACTCAGCCACTGGGCCATCTCCCTGACTCCTATCCTGTTTGTTTTAAAGATTATATTTCTTTGTGGTGTTTGAGTTCTTTTAGTAAAATTGTAATTAACTTGATATTTATAATAGTCATTTCCTAATGTAGTGTGTATTTCAAAGCCTCAATCTTTAGAGAAGCTGTGGATTGGAAATGTTTTAGTACTCAAATTTAATTACTTCTAAAGTTAATAACATTAGTGTGATTTTGGTACAGTGAAGTCTTCCATAGCCTTTGTTTGAAAAAAAAAATAATTTATTGGGAATGTCATGCATGCATACAGTATGTTTTAATTAGAGCACTCTCTGTTCCCTTTCTGCAATTTCTTCTCTATCACCACTATTTTCTCCCAATTTTACGCCCCTCTCTCTCCTCCCACCACCTGGCCCCACACTGAGTCTACTTAGTGTAATGTTGATGGGTTTAAGGCCATGAGCTGGAGCTTGGTAGTCTCTCAGGGACCACATTCCTGAAGAAAACTGACACTCCCTTTCCCAGCAGCTTTCAGTTGCCAATAGCTCCTCAGCAAAGGATGAATTCCTTTAGCCTTAGTTCAGAAGATGCTGGGTGATTCAACATGAGACATCATCAGTTTTTACCATTGAAGCCCTGTAGAGAGCGCAAATCAAATGCAGTCACCTTTACTCTCTCCACCTGGAAACCAGGGTAAGGTATGTGGTTCTTCACCGACAGAAAGGAAGTCACCAAGAGGCAGAGCTTAGCCTTTGCTGAAGAGATTTGTTGACTCTGTGGCCTTACACTTGAACATTCTGTCTTGCTGAAAACACTTTGCTTTGCATTATTTTTTAAAGCAGCTTTTCCTCAACAGAATCTTGCTTTGTGGATGAACTATGCACCCATAGAACATTGCAAGGTTTGGTTTATACAACAACGAGAGGGTTGAAAACCTCAGGAAGTTTAAATCACTATTAAATGAACACAAAATGTTGACATGAAACTATTAAGATACTGTAAGGAAAAAGCACACAGGTGCTATTATAAACAGTCTATGGCTTGGGTAATAGGCAGATGGCAGATTTGGTGACGCAAAGTCTTAGCAGCAAATGAAGCTCAGACTTTGAGGTCTATCTTGGTCCACACAATGCTGGACTGGTGCACTCCAGGAGTTTCTTTCTGATAGTAGGGAAGCTTCAGAAAGCATTGTTCTGCATTTCATCTGGTTTTTACACTTTTATTTGGGTGACGCTAGAGAGGAATAGCACTGCCCTGGCGGCTGCAAAGTTAAGAATATAACCTTTTTTCAGGAGCAATGATAGCTTCTTGAATTTTATTCATAGTTATGTGATATGGAAATACTTCCATGTACAATGATTCAGAATTTAGAAGCAATTTTATCAGTTTGTATGAGCACTATAAGCTATACTGTACTATTTACTTTAAAAATATGAATACCACTTCACTGAAGTCAAGCAGAAACATCAAATTTACTTTGATCACAAGTTCAAAATGGCACCAGGTTTGTTGGTGTCGTATACACTTCTTTGTTATTTTGTTAATGATTTAATAAGCATTTATTCTGTGTTTTTATATGAATTGCCTTGGTTTAATCAATTGTCAAGGAGAGGAAATTCTGTAAAGCTTTTAAAATTATTTTAAAATGTTATTAATTTGTGAGCATGTGTGAAAAAGAGATAGACAGGCAGATAGATGTACAGATACAGTATGGAAATGTATGTGTGGTGACCTGTGGAAGCCAGAAAAAAACATCAGATCCACTGAAGCTGGAGTTACAGGTGAGTCACCCAATGTGGGTACTGGGAACTGAACTCCTGAACTCTGATCCTCTGCTAGAACAAAAAGTGCTGAGCCATCTCTCCTGCCCCAGAAATTCTTTATAATAGTGTTCTAGCCAATAAAATTAGGATGGAATGATAAAGTTTGGTTATTTTCTTCCCCCTGTGAATTAACAGTCCTGGACTACAGTTCCCAACCCCACCTTAAGTCAGTCAGACAGTATCCTTACTTCTGTTGGAAGTACATCATTCTTTTGATGGAATCTGCTCTGCTACTTTGTAGGAACACAGGAATCAGAGCATTTGAAACACTGTTGGAGGCATGTGATCATCAGAGCCAGACTTAAGGAAACTCCATGGTGTATGGGACTTGACAGTAGGTAGAGGATCATCAAAGTATACATTTAAAAATGTAAAGGTTACATTAGTGTAAATAAGTAGTGAAGGCGAAGCAGACAAGAAGGGGCATGGGGGGGGCAGGAAAAAATGGATACAATTGCAGTCCTGACTGTCTATTTGACTAATTTAAAGAATTGATTGTTATTCCAGACGTGATAATAGTTCTGTGGGTTTTTTTAATGTCTCAATCTTTAAGACAGACATGATGAAATATTCATAAGTGGGATTTGTTGCAAAGTAACTCAAGGTGCTAGAGAGAAGGAAGCCAAAAGTAGATCATTTTTAAGCCATGTGAATTTATTACTCACAGTTTTGGAAAGTATAAAGCCTACCATCAGAGTGCCAGAAGGCTTGGTATGTTATGAGGATTTGTATCTCATCGATGGCATTTTCTGATCTATATCATTATGTGATAGAAAGGATGAACAAATTATTTGAGGCCTATTTAATAAGAGTACTAATGACATAATCTCTTCCCAAAGTCTTTAATCGCTAACACTTTTACATGGGGTATTTTGATTTCAGCATAGGAACTCTATGGGACAGAGACTTTCAGATTATAGCATCTACACAGGTGGGCACACACAGGTGCTATGTGTACAGTATCTACACAGGTGGATAGTGTGATGGTTGTGCAGAATCTACACAGGTAGACAGTGTGCTGTCTGTGCAGTATCTACGCAGCTAGACAGTGTGCTATGTGTGACATCTACACAGATGGACAGTGTGCTATATGTGGCATGTACACAGGTGGACAGTGTGGTATGTGTAGTATCTACAGGTGGACAGTGTGCTATGTGTGACATCTACACAGATGGACAGTGTGCTATATGTGGCATGTACACAGGTGGACAGTGTGGTATGTGTAGTATCTACGGGTGGACAGTGTGCTATGTGTGACATCTACACAGATGGACAGTGTGCTATATGTGGCATGTATACAGGTGGACAGTGTGGCATGTGCAGTATCTACACAGGTGGACAGTGTGTTGTTTGTGCAGTATCTACGCAGGTGGACAGTGTGTTGTTTGTGCAATATCTATGCAGGTAGACAGTGTGCAGTGTGCAGTATCTACGCAGGTGGACAGTGTGCTATGTGTGCAGGTGGACAGTGTGCTATGTGTGCAGGTGGACCATGTTCTATCCGTGCAGTGCATAGTGTGCTGTTTGCAGGGTTTTTGTTCCTCTCTGTAACCATGAAATCTCCTTGTGGCTTTTGGGGGTTCACTTGCTCTTTTTCCTGCCCATGTAAGAGTTTTCTGAGTGCACACTTGACTGGTACAGTTAGGTTCTTTCTATAACTGAAACAGGGCTCGTGCTGAGCTCCTTTACTGTCTCAGAGCAGAATTGATCTCATTTTCACATTTGATTCACCCTCTACAGATTTTGAAAGGAAGAAAAATGGCATTGCTAGCTCACTTTAACTAGGCCAGAGTTAATAAGGCACAAGCTGGAAACCAGTCCTTGTGATATTTGCTGCCTTTTTCTGCCTTGATGGGTTGTACTAATGCAGTAGGGTTTCTGGTGAACAGCCTTCAGCATTCTGGAAGAGTTCTGATGGACATCATGGTGTATTTCATCCAAAGATTCAGTCATAAAACCCTTTTGCAGATAGCATCCACATTGCAGGCTATTGCCTAGATAATATGTTTTTTTTTGTGTAAGCAATGAACCTAATTTGGACAAGACTTAGGGTTCTGAGTCAGGAAGATTCATTCATTCTAGCAGTACCAATAGTGTGTTGTTTATGGTTTCTGGCAATGATTTTTTTTTATCACCTCCCCCAAAGAAAATGAAACTAGTATTATATTATTCAAAAAACTATTTTCAGAATTAAATGACTTAGCACCCATCATTACACAGCAGCACTACCCTGCTGCCTACCAGTCGAGGAGCAAAGACAGATTTCTCTTGAGCATCATTCTTTCCTTCCTTCCATTCTGTGTGGTTCTTTTTATTTTTCCTTATTGTTTGCTAAAATGGTTTGTGGCGACTTAAAAAGGGTTAGTATCCAATAAGGTTTTCACTTTTTAAAAACTCCACTTTGAAACATGAGTATAATTACAGTGATCATGTCTATGGTTAAAGAAAATAAAAATAGTCTAAATAATAAAGATGAGGTGATGGAAGGAGAGGATTGTGATCTAGAAAAGCCTGCCCTCTGTTTGCAGCCATGCATTATCTTACTTAGTGGTACCAACTCAAGCAGGTTCATTCAACTCATTTAAAAGGTTTGTCAACCAGTGCTCGCCTCCACTCACCTTAGAACCTTTTACATTTACCACAGGATTCTAACCAGCAGGGAGAAAGGTATGATTTTCCTTTTAATTGGAAGCAGGTCGAGGAGGAAGTTGTGATGTGAGAGAACATGCTTCAGTTGTCTGAGGGGCATTGTGATTTTCATGTTCCCCCCTAATTCTGCTACTCTTATCCTGACGTTTTAAACTATGGGTTGGTGCTATGCCTTATTCACAAGTCTGTGAGAATAGCTAAAATGATGACATAGTATTGTTCTGTTATACATTCCTATATATGGACAAATGATTTGATGGAATCAAATTAAATCCATACATGGATATAGAGCCTTAACAATATTTTGGCGATCTTGTTTTTTATTACTGATCCCAAGTGATTTAGAAGGATTTGGATTTGTGTGTGTGTGTGTGTGTGTGTGTGTGTGTGTTAACAAGCCTGTTTCAGGTTTTACTTAGATGTCAATGATAATGAAATAACAGAAAAACAAATTTCTTAGTTTGATTTACAGCGTCACTTCCTTCATGTCTATTAAAAATGAACACTGGCTTGTAGTGGTTTTTGGTTATGTTGAAGAACTAATTGCTGAAAGTTAATCTGTTTATATCTGCTTTGCAAGTTTAGTGAAAAAGAGCTATATTTGAAAAAAATTGTTTTTGCCATTAAAATTATACGTTAGCTAACTCAGTATGGAGCATCTAATTGCTTCCTGTCCCTTCCAAAATTACCCAGCCTGAAAAGATAGCACATATTGATTTACTGTATAGTAAATGTTCAGTGGTCTCTGTTACTCTAACATGCATGCACACACCACACTTGCATACACTTCAGTCAACTGCACATCAAACCCTTGCTTTCATCAGCCATCACCAAGTAAAGGTGCAATGTCTTTATCCTCTGTAAAAGGAAATAGCATCAAATACACAAAGTAAACAGCAGTGGTAGTGTGAGTTTCACATGTAAGGTCCCTGTTTGCTTTTATGATCAAAATTAAAACAGATTTCCCAATGCAAAATGCCCATCTCTCAACAATGTATTATCAGTCTGTTTATATATGTGCACACATCACACATAAAGTGTCTGCTTCAGAGTTGCAGACACTGTGAGACGCAATCTCAAAATGTTGTATGTACTTGATAATGTTTTTAGAAATTCATAGAAATATTATGAGATTTCAGTTGTTCTTTCCCCCACGATCTTGCTTTATTTCAGGAAAGTGCCACTAAACTAGAGAATGGGGTTTTATTCATATGATAGACTCTGGAATTACAACTATATCAACTTTTGTCATCCTACGTTGTAATTTTTTTCCCAGCGCGGGCTGAACTACTAGTTTTAACCATGGGGAAGCTAACTCAGTAAAATGAGAGAGCAGGTCCAGCAGAAGCATTCCAGGCTCTAAGGCCCGGAAACAACAGACTCCAGAAGTAATGTTGGGGGAGGGGGTCATTTCTTCTTATATGAGTGTAAATCATCATCTAGGATTTTTAGTCTGTGATGTTGGTTGCTTCAAGTATTTTTGAGATTGACATGACTTTGTCTTTGTTACAGCTTCAGAGAAACCTGAATATTTTAAAAATGTATTTGACCTTCTCTATTTGAACATTAATACCTATGCCCTGTTTAGATTTCCCCAGAACTCTGACACCCTTTGCATCCTAGAGCAGTGAGGTAGACTGAGTAGGGAGCTGGTGTTTACTGGAGCATTCCCATTAACATAGCCACCACTTCTGGTTAGATAATGGACTCAAAGGTTAAGAGCAGAGGATTTCAACAGCTCCAATCAGCAGGGCCTTCCCAGGGCTAATTACCTCTTTACTGCGCTGACTCTAATGTGACATGTTTATTGCTTTAACTAACAACTCATTAGCTTAGTTGATGTTTTTGTCAATATTAATTCGTTCATTTAAGCCAAGTCAAAGCTTAAACAAAGATGTCCAGACTGAGAAACGGGCAGCCAAGTGACTTTTGTTTGCCCATCTTCCCCAACCCCTTATTCACATTCATTAAAATGAGTGTGTAGAAAGGGAGCTGTTTAAAGTGCATGTATGGATAAGGTTGGCATTTGTCCTTTTCCCAGTACCCAAAACAATTCTGAGTGTGCTTGTATGCTCACTTCAGTCTACATGTAACAGATGTGTGTACAGCCTTGGTGATCCCCCACCATGTGTCTGTGAAAGGCTAACCTGAAGCACCTCTTTGTTCCAGCTCAGGCTTTACTGTTAGTAGAAAAAGAGACCAAGTAATATTTCATAAGATTTTATTCTTCTCTTATAGTCTCATCATGAGACTGCTCTGAGATTTATCTTACAATGATTGTGTGACTTTCTTAATTATCTTGATTTAATTATTTAAAAGAAAATACAACTGTGAGATTAAAATGGAGTATTTCACTTCTTTCCACTTTTCTTGTGGATTTTTGCCCTCGCCTTTGGTTAACATTAGTAACCTTGCTTGGTTTCGTGTGGCTTTTTATTTTATATCTTTCAAATTTTATATCATGTGTATGATTGTGTTGCCCGAATATATGCATGGGCTTGTATGTGCCCAGAACTTGTGAAGGGCACAAGGGAGATTTGGAAACCCTGAATCTGCCTGGAACTGGAGTTACATTGCTGACATTCACCAGGTATAGCCTGGGAGTCAAAACCGGACCCTCCACAAGATCAACAAGAATCCTTAAGCACTGAACCATCTCTCCACCCTCTAGTTTCTCATCCTTTTGAGTTATGGTTGGGTTCTTATGCATTACAGTTGTATGAGTGGACAAAAGAACCGTGTTCCTCAGATTGAGTGTAACTTCTGAACCCTGGGGTTTAATTGGCAAGTCCTCTCCACCAGATATTTAATGGCACCAGAATGACAAGTCCTGTTGGAACCAAACCTGGGTAAAGTGGGACGAACAAGGGAATTGTGTCTTGGGAAGTCCATCCTCTGCATTAAAGGCTAGAACCTCACTCTGATCCTAAAAGATGATCAGACCCATAGAGGCCTCATAAAAGTGTGCATAGAACATAAAACGGAAGCACTTGTACCTTTCCCATCATTCTCTAACAGTAGTAGGTTCCATGGACAACAGAGTGTTATCAGCAATCGTGGGAATTACTGTCATAGGAATATTCTTTCCCTCAGGAAACAAAAACAAAGATAATAAACTTTCATTTGGATACGTGTATACATTCCATACTAAAATTCTGACTATATTCACCTCTGTAACTTTCTCAGCTACCATTATTTACTGATGGTGCTTTGGGATTTTCTACCTTTCACTCTACTGAAACCATATTAATATCACCAGTAACTTACACAGTGGCAAATCTCATTATCATGTTTAGTCTTTGTGTCAGTCTCTTTGTCACACTTGACAGTACTAGCTCTGCAAGAGCCTGAAACAACAACTACTTCTTCTCCTCCTTCTTCTATTAAATTTAAAACAAGCTTGTTTTATATGTCAATCCCAGTTCCCTCACCCTCCCATCCTCCCCTATTCCTCCCACCAACTCCCATCCCACCCCCTTTCTGCTCCCCAGGGAGGGTGAGGCCTTCCATTGGGAGGCTTCACAGTCTGTCATATCATTTGGAGGGAGCTTGTTCCACAGAGAGGGATGGATACTCCCTCAGCCTGAAACTACTTCTCTTGGTTTCTGAGACACCATCTTCTTGCACCTTTTAGCACTGTTTTGGTATTTAAAAATTCTTTTATATCCATGCTCATTCTTTAGGTATATAAATGGATGATTTCCAGATTTGTAACTCTGACCTTAGTTTTCCTGCCCTCTCATTGGTGAATCTTTCAGTTGCCCTTCACCTTCTGAGAAGAGAGCAAGGAAGAATTTGGATTGGACGATATTTCTGTGGATTGTAGATTGTTACAAGTCTCTGATCTCATAAACACTTCATTGCTGACCCACACCTACCCAACTGTTGCCACTTTCTACTTCTTTTTTGTAGAAGGCTGTGTGCACTGAGCAATATCTTTTTGTTTGTAAGATGGCCAGTCTATCTCATATTTTAGTCTGTTATCCAAAATGGGTTATACCAAAGCAAAATGAGACTGAATTTCCTTGTGTGATGCAACTGTTATTTTGACCTTGAGTAAGATGAGAGAAAAAATTTGTACTTTGTGTCCTAGAGAACTATAGTCTTCATTGTAAGGAAGGAAACAAGTAATTATTTTAAACTAGGACTATTTTGGTTAGACAAATACAAGACTAATGAGTTTTAAAGTATACCTGTTAGTTCTCTAACTTAAAAGGTTTTTTGTATTTTTTTTTAATCAAAAGAAATGATGGCTTATTTTTTTTTTTATGCACTGCACAGGAAGCAAAGTTTGCCTGGGGAGGGGGTTGTTGTTCATTGTTTGCTTATTTGTTTGTTGTTGAGGAAAAGTCTTATTATGTATCTGTGGCCTGGAACTAACAGAAGTCCTCCTGCCTCTGCTTCCTAAGTGTGGTAGTTAAAGGCCTGTGCCACCAGCATCTAGTTATAAAGTGTTTCCTAATTACTCCATACTTACAAATAACATATATTAGAATCATTTTTAATCAAATCAGGTATCTGTGTGAAGCAAATAAATAGAATTCTCTTGGCACTCTGCTATCCCTATTCTTTGATGGACATAGCAAGTAGGAAAAGGCTTCATTTACTAGGTTACACTTTGAAATAAGTAGCCAATCATTATTTATTCATTTTGCACTCATTGTAATGGCATAAATCATAATAAATTCATTTGGTTTAAAGTGTATATAATATTCTTTCCCTCAGGAATTTCCCTGTAATTGAGCTATTAATTAAAGTATTTTAAAATTATGACCCTTTTTCCTTCTCTGCTACTTAGACCCAAGGATAGTTAGTGGTTGTTTTAGCATCCATGATTCCAAGTCTGCTGAATGAGGCTGTTGTGACTAGGACTGTTGCCTGGTATAGGAGTGAGCAGAGCTGAGATCACAATTTATGTTTCCTTCTGGTAGCTATGATTGTACCTGTGCACAGTCTCTGAGGCCATGTAGGAAAATTCTCTGCATTGCTATGGTGTTTTAAACTAGTAAAAAAAAAAAAAAATGCCATTTAATTTTTCTGATTGGGGCTGACGTCCATTTACATTTCTAATTCTTAAATCTTTTCCTTCTAGCTAATATTTTCCCACCAGAATCGATGGTCATAAAACCCAGAGTTGTTCCGAACTTGATGCCTCCTCCCCTCTCTTATATTGTTCTTCCTTCTTCTGCAGCCTGTACTTACCCAATGAATCCATCTCCTGCTGACAAGGAGCTGATTGCTGGAGGGTTTATGACAGTGAGTTCTAGACCTAGACTTGGCTTGGGTAACCACGAGAGTCCTATGAGAGCTTCAGGTTTCAAACAAGAAAGGATGATTAACCTTAGACAAAATTACAATGAAAGGATTTTTTTAAAAATCACAAATGAGAGGCTGGGCAAAATGTCACTGGTTTCACACTTCTACAGGATACTTTCTTGTTGATTGACATTCTATACAAACTGGGTAGAACTGTGGGAAATAAATATAATGATGATGTTGTGCTACTGTGTCTAGCAGGTGGGTGGCTCTGTGCGTTGTTTGTGTCCTATGTGAACCCAAAAGAGCCTGCTTTTCTATGTGCCTGTTGTATTTGTGATGTGCTATGAGGAATGAAGTCTCACTATCAAGGTAGAGTCAGTGGGGAAAGTGAAACAGTAGTATATAGATGTCATCAAACAAATAGTGATGAAAATAATATATGATGCTCATACAAGTGTACCACTATAGTTCTTTTCAGCTAATAAAACATTTTCATGTAATATTAAGTACATACAATATTGTTTAATAAATTTAGTCTGTGCTTTGTGATAAATACATGTTTCAGAATGCAAATTCGTTAAACATTTTCTGTAATATCATTATAGCACAAATGCATTCGTGTGCCTCTGTGCTATTATTCATATACTTATTTTTGAGAAGCCATTGTAACTAGGGAGATATTACAAAATAATTAAGCACTGTTGGGTAATTTTGGAGTTTTTGTTGTTGTTGTTGTTGATTTGCTTTGTTTGTATGTTTGTTTTGCCAGTTTATGATTGAGTAGTGTTCCTTGTGACAAAGTAAAGCAGTGAATGAACCTTAGTACAATGCTTCCTAACCCCCTTTTAACCACAGCTTATAAGGGCTTTACTTTGCTATCTGTCTCAGCCCTTTTCTCTGTTTTAGTGTTTTACTGTTAGAGCAAAGTGTGAACATTTTCTTGCGTCATTGCTCCCTTATAGCACTTTTAGAAACCATTAAGATTAAAGTTGCCATCCCTCAAAAAATAAGAAATGAAGTAAAATAACACTAACATATTAGCTATTGACATTACCGTTGGCTGCATGTAGACAGAATTTTCTCAACAGCCAGAGGCTCAGAGTTAATTGTGATTTATCCAGTGCTGGGCTTTTGTGTTCAGCTTTTATTTTGTTCTCCTGGGTTCAGCATCTGTCTGAACTTGGCAGTGTGCTTGTACATTCGACTCCACGGAGGTGATGGTGACAAGCTGAGTGCTGAATTCTCACTATAAAACTGCCACCATCTATACCACTCACTTACAGGTAGGGAAAATTTAGAATTCCATCATTTAACCCTGATTTTGGCTCCAGATTGTGCAAAATATTATATAAATTTAGTTTGTGTTGAGTTGAGGTAGAGCCCTTGGTGTGTGCAGTTTCTTAGTCATAAAGAAAGAATTTCTTTGTAGTTTTTCACAACATTAAATCTGTCAAAGTGGCTGTGCTTTGCAGTTTCAAGTACCATAAGCCAGTAAAGTTTAGAGAATTATATTTGGGGAGATTTAGAACTGTTTAAGTTAATTTTTTTATTTTGTCTGATAAGAACATTAGAAAATACATATGCTGTACACATACAGGATTGGTTGACTATACTGCATACAAACAGCACCGCACCTGTATGCATAATTAAAAATAAAAACAGGTAGTGTGTTGTAGTATGTTGTTTGTTAAATACTTAGTTTATGGTCATTGCAGACTATGTGCTTAACATGAGTAATTCCTGCCTTCAATCATTAGATTGGTTCAGTAGAAAAAAAAAATGAAGAAAGGGGAGTAGCAGAAATTGCTTGCTACACACCCTTTTCCTGTTTATACAAAGCTCTGTGTAATTCTCAGATTTTGCTGTGTTTTTCTTTGCTTGGACTGTTTTCTTCCATTTACCTTTGCCTCTGATTAGCTTATTCCTACTTAAAATTCCTTTAGGGCATTGATGCCATTATTGCTGTTTAACAGTAGTATGGAATATTACTTTAACTAGGCAAAGATGTGTTACACTTGTTTATGCTGCAGAATATTACTTTAACTGTAAAAGCTACCAGCCAAGCATTTATAATTGATATGAAGTGGTTAATTGGGAGCCAGCTGGTGGGACAGAGCTGACTGACAGAACAGAAAAACTCCACCTACAAGTGGCACCCCATGTTGAGTACCAGATAATGCAGTTTCTTTTACCATCTATTATAAAACAAAACTTGGGGACAAATATTAATGCTAAAAACCTGAGATAATCACAAAGGACCGTAAAACACACAGCCACAGTTGGACACAGTAAAACATACTTCCCCAGTTGAAAAGGCCCACACAACCTCTTCTTCCTGGAAGCATCTCTCGAGTCTCTATGATCCATTCTGACCAGCTGAATATGAACCTTGCTTCTCAAACCAACACCTGACTCCATTGGACACTGGGCCACAACAATTTTCCATAACACATGTTATATGCAGATGACTCTGAAATGTTCAACACATTGTATCTAGGAAACCTATTCTTCTTTGACTTAGGGAGTCCTAGTGCTAAGATTGGAAGCCATTTCTGCTGGTACTTCAGGATTGTCTGCAGAAAACAGCAGGATGGATTTATCTGCAGCTTCTATGACTTCTTGAAAACACACAGGAAGGTGACAGTTTTCTTGTCATTTTGTACCAGCATTCTGACTTGCTGCATCAGGGGGCTGCATGAGAAATGTTCATGCAGTAGAAGCAGATGTGAATTCCATGCTAGGCATTAGTGTGTACTGTGCTGATGAAGTCGGAAGATGCAGAGAGTTACAAGAAGCACAGTTCCTGCCTTCAAGTGGCTGGCACAATTAACAGAGGAAAAGAGAAACGGGCAAAAATGTTTGAAGAAAAAAATGGCCAAAGTGTAGAGAATAGTGGATTACTTCTTTTAAAGAAATATGTTCATTCTTTGTCCTGAAAGTAAAGCATAAAGGTTTACTAGTTCATTGACATGGTTGAATATGGGTAAATTCATAAATCCCATATGAATTATTTATAGACCTTCTGAGTATACATTTTTAGTTTCATGCATGAGTAGTGAACCCATGGTCACAGCTGCTTTGTCATTCAGAAACAGAATTGGTGGTTGTGTCTTTGTATATAGTGTTGTAGGGGAAATACTTTGGTATCCTGCAGTTTTATATATGTATTCACATATATGTATATATATTTTAATATGTTTTTTTCTTTAGTAAAGTATTGGCTTTGCTGTGGCACTTTCATATGTTCTTTGTATTTTGCTGATCCTCCTTTCCCATTTCTTTCCCATGTCCTGCTGATTCACCTCTGCTTGTCTTGCATAGCCACCCTGTTGTTTATATATTGTGTGTAGGTGGGAGCATGCCATGCTGAAACATAGAGACAGAGTCAGAAGATAGTGTCCCTATGCCTAGGTAATAAACTCAGGCTCTCAGGCTTAACAGATAGGAGCTATCAAGTCACATGTGATCTGTTAACTCTCCCACCTCCAAATAACATCTTTTTCCTACTTTGATGCTTCCTTTTCTAGTTTTATGAGCTCCACCCACATCCCTAGAAATATGTACAAAAATTAAAACCTAAGATCTGCATATGAGAGATACGTGGTATTTGTTTTTCTTAATTTGAGTTATTCTACTTAGCATGCTTCCAATTTCTATCCATTTTCCTGCAAATGTCATGATTTCATGTTTCTTTATAACTAAATAAAATTCTATTGTATGCATACACATTTCATTCATTCATTCATTCATTCATTCATTCATTCATTCATTCCAATAGATTCTAGAAGGGTTCTGTGAGTGAGAAGTTCAGAACCACCTGTATACGTAGACTCAGACTTATAGAACTTTCCCTTCTCACCTCCATTTCAAACCATTCTACCCAGTACTTGACTACTTAAGACTAAATTAATTTTTGTGCCAGATATATTATAGTTTATACACCATGTTCTTTTTAGAAAATGGATGGATTAGGTCAGTGAGATGGCTCAGTGGGTAAAAGCACCTACTTTCAAGCATGATCTCTCTAATTTGATTCCAAGTACTCACATAGTAGGAGAAAACCATCTCCCAGAAGTTTTCTCTGACTTCATACACACACACAATAAATAAATAAAGAGAGGAAGGAAGGGAGGCCATTTTAGACAGCAAAGCAAAGACTAATTGAACATGTTCTTCATGAACCCTGCACACCAGGGTAATTGGCTGGGTAATACATTCTGCAGCATAGGCACTATCCACACTTGTACCTTTCATCAGAGAAAGCCATCGTTGTCACCATAGACAAGGACACCAAGGCTCAGTGAGTAACTGATGCTGCAGTCTCTAGAAGTTAAGAAAGCGTGGTTAACTCTCTGTGTGCGCCTGACACTTGTGCTTTTCTTTCTCAGAAGATTGTTTGTTTTATGATTTAGGAACTGCTTTGTATCTTTCCCTCCAGAGAAGAAACAAAAGAAGCTATTCAAAATGAGTTCTCTTAGCCTCAGGTGGTGGCATGTGCTTTTAATTCCATCACCTGGGTGGCAGAGAGGCTGAAAAATGTGCCTTTGAGGCCAGCCGAGTCTACATAGTGAGTTCTAATATAGACAGTTGGGGATCTGACAGAGAGCATCTCAAAAAATAAATGAAAAAAAAAAACCTAAATAATAAGTAAAATTCCCATGGTTTCTAGTGGTTTTCTGTTTGAATGTTAAAATGCCTTTTGAAGTGAATGGGCCTTCGCAGCTAATGGTCACTGAGCACAAAGGAACAAACTGTCACTGGGCTCAACCTTCAACATGAAAGGAAAGATGTACACCCAAAGCTAGGTTGCTTGGTCACACTTAGAAATCATATTATGCTGTTTTTATACTTATATAATAAACTTGTGTGAAGAATGTTATTATAAATGTACCAGAGTGGGGAGACAAATGTCTCAAACCTCACATCTCACGTGGTGCCTTCTGTAGTCTCTTTACTGATATTTCCTCTACAAACAAGGCTTCCTGATGGACACGTTTGCCTGTGACTTATGTTAGATACAATAGAAAAATTAGAAATGTTAAGATCCTACATTGCATTGTTTGAACCATCTTTAATTTGTGATGCTGAGTTGAAAGAAGTATTGGCAGCTAGGCTACTCACGTTTTAATGTAGAAGTATATATTTATATATAATTTTTATATAATTAAGCACTTGAGAATATGTTATAAAATATTGTAGCCTAAGTTTTTTCTTAGGCTTAACAAAGTATAAGTTCAAAATCTTTCATGGTTTCATTGTTCAAACCCTTTTTTTGGGAAAAAAATTATATTTTCAAAGTATACTTAATATTCTGATTTTTTTATTTTTTAGGTAAGGCACTGACATTTCTTCTGCTACAGCCACCAAGTCCCAAACTTCCTGCACATAGCACCATCCGGAGGACTGCCATTGACCTGATTGGGCGAGGGTTCACTGTGTGGGAGCCTTACATGGATGTATCTGCTGTGCTGATGGGACTTCTGGAGCTGTGTGCAGATGCTGAGAAACAACTTGCCAAGTATGTGTGAATTCCAGTGTTGTTGTTGGAGGTATCAGTTATACTTTAGAAACTGTAATGTTTAATCAGCTGTAAATATGCTGGGCGTGATGACCATGCTTATAGCCACAGCATTCAGGATGCCAAATCAGGAGGATTGTTGTAAGTTCAAAGTTAAACAGGGCTACATAGTAAGACCCTGCCTCAAAAAATGAAAACAAAACAATATAAACTCAACAGAAAATAAAAGATTGAGATGTATGTAGCCTTGAGACAATGAATGATCTATTAACATAATTTTCAAACTGTGTTTATTATACCATGAGACATTACTGGCTAATGATTGTATAAACCTATTGTTTGTAAGGAAAATGATATACATAGTTGGCATTAGATCAAAACTGTTTTACTAATAGAAAATTGGACTAGACAATTTGGAGACTTCCTCCTCTACATTCTTGTTAATTTTTAAATTAACTTTATTGGCATTTCCTTTGCATATAGTCATTGGCAAGTTGTATGATGATTGGAGTTGGGAAGGTAGGATGGCTCACTGGGCAAAGATACTTGCATCAAGGCTGACAGTCTCTTGGCCCCACATGATGGAGCAAAAGGACAAACTCCTACAAGTTGTCCAGTGACCTCCCCGATGCAGTTCATATACATGCACACACAGGTGCACATGCACATGCACCCGTACACGCGCGCGCGCGCGCACACACACACACACACACACACACACACACACACACACAGTAAATGAAATGCATTAATAGACCATAATCATCACTTTAAAATAACTGAAGAGGAAAATGTACAGAGGGAGTTGCTAACCTGAAGTGAATGGGAACACGTGCTGGTGAGCTGGCTAAGAGTGGTGGTGGTGAATATGGGCGTTGGTGCTGTGTTGGAACCCAGTCTCCTGATTCCAGAACAGAGCTCTCTTTTGGTGATATTATACATGTGGCATAAAATGGGCGATTATCAACACAAGTGAGCTGAGAATGTACAGCCATCACAACTACCTAGTCCCCAATAGTGCTAACCCCAAGTAGACACCATTCTCCATTGGGCACTTTCTCTCCATTCCTCTGTCTACGTGCTGTAGGAAACACTAATCTCCAGCCTTTCTTAAACTTGCCTGTCCTAGGTAGTTCACAGAAATGACACCATGCATCCTGTAGTCTTTCATGATTCACTTCTTTTGCTTATTCCTCTTACAGAATCTGTCCACATAACAGTGTGTTTCACTGTGTGTTTTATTTTGGATTTTAGTTGAGTTCCATCCTACCTATGGTTAGACAGTGTCATGTTTATCTGTTGATAGACATGTAGCTATTTTCACATTTTGGTCTTGTGAACAGAGCTACTGTAAACATTCATATATGTTATTCATTTATTTATTTTCAATTTCAAAGTGGCTAAGACTTCTAATTCCATGTTTAAATTTTTCAGAAGCCACCAAACTGTTTTTCATAGTGGCTGAATTTTCATTATCATCAGCACTATGCAAACAAGATTTCCATTTTTCTATTTACCTTTTAAAGTATCTCACATTAGTGAATATAAAGGGGTAGACATTCCACCATTGTCCCATGATGCCTCTCTTTGTGAAAGTGAATGACATACCAATGTCATCATTGTTGACCATTTTAAAAACTAAAATGATCTACTTTTTGCTTCAAGACTGCTTTCTCTTATTCCCTGGTTCCCTCTGCTTACAGGATTTTGGGGGCAACTGTCTTCCTGCTAGATGCACAAAGTACACTTTAGTGGAAATCAGAAGGCTAGAATACAACTGTAGCTTTGCCTACAGATTAGCTATCTGTTGCTCAGTGCCCCCAGGTTAACTGGTAGGAGGAAGGTATTCACTGCATCCCTAGACAGCCGCTTTTTTCTCTTACCTCTTTTCACACCTCCATGTTTTCTAATGTCACCTTTTGGTTTCACTCTCTACATGAGTGGAATTAAAGGATCTGTTTCAAAAGGTTGTTGCTAAATGAGATTATGTTTGCAAAGAACTTAGAGGAGTGGTTAGCACATCCTCAGTGTTTTAATTTGTTTCTCAGTTACTGTGACAAAAAATTCTGTCAAAAACCAACTGAGGACAGAAAGGGGTTATTTCCCTTACACTTTCCAATCACAATCTGTCACTGAGACCTTGAAACCAAAACCATGGAGGAATACTGATTGTTCATGCTCTGGACTGGCTTTGGCTCATGCTCAGCTAGCTTTCATTCATATATACATACACACATACACACAGCCCATGACTGCCTGCCTAGGGATGGTGGTATTGCCCACAGTCAACGGGTCCTTCTACATAAGTTAGCAATCAAGACGATGACCCACAGACATGTCCATAGCCCATTCTAATAGAGGCAGCCAGGTGAAGTTGTGTCAAGTTGAAAATAAAAACTATCCAGAACATTTAAGAGATGGATGAAGTTACTGTCCTAGTAGCTGTGTAAGTGAAGATGCCATTGTGATGGTCCCAGTGTTCAACACATTACAAGCTGGCAAATGTGCAGCTTTATAGATGAGTAGCCAGAATAGTTTCTGATAAAGGATGAGAACAGATATTCCTCAGGTGACTTTTGGAATTAGGAAGGAATGTTTACCCATAAGTTTTGCACCAGTAGTATAAGGCAGCTGGTCTTTGTGCAGATCTCTAGGACATAGTTTCTGTCTTTAGCCTCCTCCTGACTCACTGTTGTGTACCCACAGGAAAATGCAGCAGGTACCGAAGCTCTCTTGGTTTATCTGGAGAAGCATGTAATATGTTTAAGTATCCAAAAATATAGTTTGTTTTCAAATATGACAAAACCCAATTTCACAAGTTTATATACACTGTTTTATTTTTATATACTTTGTTTTGTTACCTGGAATGAATGGTAGCTTTCATTTTAGTTTTAAAGTTTATAATTTTGTTTTCAAAATAGGTTCACATCAAGCTTCTATCAGCAAAGAAAACATGCATATATGCCTTATCTACAGATAGTATGTGAAGAGACATAAGTCATGTGGTTTTCTGTAGGTAATTTAAATCACAAGTAGGTAATTTAAGTCACAAAGATTAGTATGATGTTTCTCTACACAGCTCTGAATAAATGAATGTAGCAGCATGTAGCCTTGAGGAGTCCAATGTACTTTTCATCATGATAGATTGCATAATAAGCAAGAAAATGTTTGCTTATTAATCTCTAACAAGGTTTAGATTGAAAATGGCCTCTTACATCCATGACACACTCCTTAGAGGCTAAGGAGTATTGAGATGGGGAAAGTAGAGCAGCAATGTACACAGGGTCGTAAAGGTGACTCTTATCACCCCCCCACCCCTCATGCCCAGCTGTGACTTATTTACTATGTGTACAATAACAAGGCTCAACTGCCTTGCTTCTTCTCAGGATGCTAAGCTTGCTGTGTAAAAAAGCTTTTACATTAGATAAGTGCTTAGCATTTCAATTCACATTTATGTAAAAAGCAACCATAGTAGATATTTCCCAATATTCCCACTCTTGTGAGTTCATGAGGACAGGCTTGGCAGAGACAACTAGTTATGCAGAGTAAGCATCAGGGAAGAATTCTTCCTTTCTTTCAAGCATGGGCATTCCCTGTCAGAATCAACTACTTAGAGTTTTTCCACAGACCTATAGGTGCCTTGAGATCAATAGAATGTTTTCCTAGAATTCATAACACCTTGCTGTAGAATTCTGACTCATCATTTCTGTCAAGTTAAACATCAGCACTTATAAATTTTTTTCAGTTATTTTGCCCAAAGGAGTTCTTACTAATTACATGGGCATTTATTAACTAAATATGAGAGGGCCAATGCTAGCTATTTCTGGTTTCAGATGGACTCAAACAGAGGTCCAGGACAGTGTCCAGGACATTGATGGGGTGGGGTTGGAATGGAGAAAGACAGGCCTGATAGAGTGCATTAACAGGGTAAGCAGAGTGTGGACCTGGATTTTCACATCAGAAGAATGGAGATACACAACAGAACAAGACCAGGCACTGGCATGCCTTTAAACAGATCCTGAGTGAAAGTGCATTTCCTCTGAGTTAACAACAGAATGGGAACTGGGATTCACCCATCACGAAACACAACTGCTTCCTTTCCAGCTGTCTCTGGGAAGTAGAAAAGGTTAGGCTGAAAGGTGGTTGTAACTGAAAAGATGGGCCTGCAGTTCAAAGCGAACTCTTAAATTGATACAGGGGAAATTGGGATCCACTTCTTGGAGCTCTTAGTGTAATTAATAAATAATTTAAGAATTGACTCAAATGGAAGTTCAAGGACAATTTTATTAGAGTTTAAAAGAAAAAAAAAAAAAACAAAACATGGAAGCAAGCAGTAAATCTCAACAGCTTCCTGGAGGAGAATGGGGGTGGGGAGCATATGCTGTTTAAGCTGTCCTGCCATGAAGGTCAGACATATAACAAACAAGCATCCACATTGCTGGAAGGAAGCTTTATGGAAAAAGTAGGAAAGCCTAAAATGTTGGGGAGACCCAAAGTGTTAAGCAGTGTCCGCTTAGAAAATGCATAGAAGGAAAGAAAGAAGGAAAAAAGGGAGGGAGGGAAGGAAGGGAGGAAGGAAGGAAGGAAGGGAGGGAGGGAGGGAGGGAGGGAGGGAGGGAGGGAGGGAGGGAGGGAGGAAGGAAGGAACATACACTATTCTGAGTAATTCAGAAAAGTGGGCAGGTGTACAAAGCTGCATGGCTACAAATCAGTAAACTACAATTCTAGGGGTAGGTGTTCTAGGAAGGAAAAGTACAGTATTCCCTTAAAGGGCTTGTTCTGCCTACATCCTTACAATGCTTACTGTGAGCTGACTTCCTAGGGGTGGTCCTTTAACTAAGTGATTGACTTGACCAAACTTGAGTGTTAGAGATTCTATTCTTACAAATGAGATTTTCCTTAATGGACCTTTATTGCACACCCACTTCTGAAGTTAGTTCCAAAATCGTTTAGGAACTAAATTAGAGATCAAAGTCCCCCAAATTATGGCATCACTGGCTACAATGAGGCCATCAGGGGCTCAAGGGAAGTTTTGAGTTTTGTCTAGAGAAAACTGGGTACTTTTCTTGGAAGTCTTTGCCCTAAACTGCCTACCTAATTTCTATCTCCTGTCGGGCCTTTATTGCTTACTCTACCAATATGCAATGATTCTTGGGGGGAGGGTTATATGCTGTGTTTATTGCAAACACGTTCATTTAGGCATATAACTATCTGAGGCAGTGAACATGATTTTTTTCCATTTTGTAAGTAAGTGCACACACACACACACACACACACACACACACAGCTATAGTGTATGAATCTGTGAGAGGAGCTATTTCTTGTTTTCTAGATGATAAAAGTTACTGGGTTTAATTCTAAGTCTACTTGACTGCAAAAGCTAAAAGCATAACACTATTCAAAATCTAACACCTTCAAAATTAAAAGCAACTTAAATAAATATTACAAAAAAATGGAATCTTAAATGTCCTTTTGGATTTTATATTTAATGAAATGTTCATTAAGGATTTTGTACCTTATAGAAATTAAAATTTTACTTAAATATAACTAATTTAAAAAAAAATACAGAATGTGTCATAAATTTGGTTGCCAGCCTTGCACAGGGCCACAGTAATCTTCTCCGATGGTTGCAGTTTTAGTATATGTGCTGCCAAAACAAGCACCCACTAAATTCTTAAAGAAATGTGTTGGCTCTACT
This sequence comes from Cricetiscus sungorus, assembly GCA_030556225.1. Lineage (NCBI taxonomy): Eukaryota > Metazoa > Chordata > Mammalia > Rodentia > Cricetidae > Cricetiscus > Cricetiscus sungorus. Next base: position 100,880,504 of record JANBXA010000651.1, on the reverse strand, counting down.
CATTTGTAATTGTAGGCAGTGATTTTAATAAAAATATTGAGGTGACAGTCTCCATCAACTCCTTCTGACCCAGTGCACTCAGCATGAGAAGGGCTCTCAGCTCTTATTTCACAGCTATTCTACTTAAGGCTAATGCTTTTTATTTGGTAAGTGATCAACAGGTAGCATCTTTTATGTGGATTATTTTAAAGTTCAATATGGACTATATAATAACACAATATTAAAATAATTTATAATGCAATTATTTACAAATAATTGAATGTCATAATTAACTCAGTTAATGTGATAAAAATAGAAACCCAGTTTTTGTGTTTGTTTTAAGAAGTCCCCTTTTAAGATCTCTTTGGGTTCTGCACGTACTGATCTAGTGTTAGACATGTCAGACAAATCTTGCCATATAGGCAAGCGGACAACTCCTGTGCTCTTGGAAGGCTAAACTCCTTCCTGGCTTTGTGTGACCTGTGAGTTGGATTCTGTTTGCCCAGGTCATGGTATAGAACTTTTCTTGTGCAAGAACAGTGGAGCACTGCCCAGCTGTTGAGGGAGCCACACTCATTGATGCCACAACTGAGGACATGATGGGCTTACAGAAAGCCTGTTGCTTTTACCAAACACAGAGGGGATGACAGAGCTGCTGAAAGCCAAGCCTCTTTGATATACAAAGAAGCACCGTACATTGAAAAGGGTTCTTTTGAATTATATAGATTAGAGAGAATAGTTGAGAATTTTAACTCAAACTCAACCATTTCTGTTGTTTGAGGGATAGAGAGAAACACACTACAAAACAAACACGCTTTAGGATTCTACATTGAGCAATTTTTTCTATTCCAAAAACTTCATTAATAAGGGTTTATAATAGAGGAAGCCCTTTATGTAAACCAGGTTAGAATAGTTTTTAGTTTTTTATTTGTTTGTTTGTTTTGTTTTTTGGGTTTTTTAAATTTTTTTTGTTACCGTAAATGCATGCAAACTGCATAAAATATTTCTAAAAGACACATGTTTGGAGGAATAGGGAAAATGTATATCTTTGAGCTTTAGAAATGAATGATGCCTTGAGTTATAAAAAAAAAATGAAGCTTTATGCACTAATGAGATGGCTCAGTGAGTAAAGGCACTTGCTGACCAACTATACAAGCTGATGACCTGAGTTTCCTACCTAGAACCCATGTAGAAGGAGATGAAGAGGACCAACTCCACAGAGTTGTCCTCTGACCTCCACAAGCATATTATAGCATGCATGCATACATATGCAATAATAAGTATAATAACTATATTTCAAAAATGAAGCTCTAACTTGACACAGAGGTGTTGTGTATGTTCTTTATTAAGTTGAGAACAGACATTAATACACCATTGTTCCCTGGAAAGTCCTAGGTGTCAAGTAATTAAGAATAGCTTTTTTTTTTTTTTTTTTTTTTTTATCTGGACTGTTTTCAAAGCCTTGTTACTGATGGCTCAGATTTGCAGGCTGTTTCCAGAAAGCTTAATGGTTTCCTGGGCTATATACTTACAGTATGCCTTAATTTGACAGAGGTTGATGTCTCAGAATCTTAGATGGTAACATTTTACTAAATGTTCTTTATGTAAATTTGAAAAAGATTTTCCTAAAATGGAACAACCCTTAGAACTGGATTAATGAACATTTGTGAAAAGAAGGAGCTCTGCCTGAGGGAACTATGTTTCTATTCATGTTATTTATCTTTGATAGCATTCATCCCTGGGGTTTGTGATTAGATAGGTGTGTGTGTGTGTGTGTGTGTGTGTGTGTGTGTGTGTGTGTGTGTGTGTGTGTGTGTGTAGGGAAATAATGAGTAAAATAGTCTGTGATGTTCAGCTTCTGATTCATAAAGACTAAACACAAAGGCCTATCCACCTATCCTATAGATCTATAAAGCAAATGGTCTACACAAAAGCCCATGGATAGGATCACGAGCACAAAGTAAGACTTGGTTTACACCTGACTTCCAGAAACAGGCAAACAGCCATTCCCTCCAAGCCTCTCATTCAATTAGAGTCTCACATTAAGATGCTTAGCACACAAATAAGAGAACAGGAACATGGCTAAGCAGATATCTGTGGCATAAGATGATGAGTCTTGTGGACATATGCCAAGGAGTGGTATAGCTGGGTCATTTTGTAGATCTATTTTTAGCTTTCTGAGAATTTTCTACACTGATTTCCAGAGTGGCTGCTTCACTTTGCAATTGTACCAATGAGATTGAGGGTCCTTTGTCCCCACATTTTTATCAGCATTTGTTGTCATTTTCTTTATTTATTTTGATCTTAGACTTCTGGGGTAAGATGAAGTCTCAAAGTTTTAATTTTCACTTCCCTAATTGCTAAGGATGTTGAACATTTATAAAGATATTTCTTAGCCATTTTCATTCCTTCTTTTAGGAATTCTCTGTTAAGATCCATATCTCATTTTTAAATTGGTATTTTTCTTGATACTCTGGTTTTTGAGTTCTTTGTATAGTCTGGAGGGTAATCCTAGCTTTGGGGGGCATATTCAAGCACACGGTGAACTCCCAGATTGCATTTTCATTAATTAAGTAAATTAACCTTGAGTCAGGCTGAATTATCAATTAGTTGCAGAAAGCAACTGTAGAGCATCAGAGGACATCTGGAAGAGATGAGACACTGACAGTAGTAGGGAGGGTTTTGAGTGGGACAGCTTTTTCTGTTTTAGTGGAGTGAAAGAGCAGGCTTTTTTGAAGATGCCAGCAAGGAGAGGTTAACTAGGTGCTATTCAACCTCCCTGAGCTAGCAGCCTTTGAGTCTTGAGTTTTATTATAAATAGAATGATAGAGGTTTAGGTAATGCTACCTTCAGTGGCAGCGGCAGAGCCAGTGCCTGCAGGAACAGGATTCTTGCCAGGTTTCTCTGTGTAATCTTGGTTATCCTGCAACTCAATGTGTGAACCAGGCTGGCCTCAAGCTTGAAATCTACCTGCTTTTGCAGACTAGGTGTTAGGATTAAAGGTATGAAGCAGCACAACAGTCTGTCTTAGGGATTTACATATGTACATACATACATACATACATACATACATACATACATACATACATACATACATCATGAGGGGGCATTGGATTTCATCAAAGGTCTTTTGTGCATCTAATGAAATGGCCATGTGGCTCTTGTCTCTCATTTTGTTTGTATGGTGGGTTACATTTAAGAATTTACTTGTGTTAAACCATCTTTGCATCTCTGCTATGAAGCCTACTTGATCAAGGTGAATGATCTTTTTGATGTGTTCTTAAATCACTTTGCAGGTACTTTGTTGAGAATTATTGCACCTGTGTTCATAAGGAAAATTGATGTGTAATTCTTTTTCTTTGTTGGGTCTTTATGTGGTTTGAGTGTCAGGATAAGTATGCTCTGAAGAGTAGATCTGACTACACTCTATAATCTGCTCTCACAGTTCAAGATTTCAATGGAGGGACTCACACAAATGTGCACATTAATCCCTCCTCAAATGTTCACTATCCACCAAGCCCAGTGGGCAGTGTGAATGTTGGCATTTGATCCACTCTGATCTGCATTCACTTGTGACTTTACTTCAGACTGTGCCTTTCACCAAACCTTCACATTGTTTTTACCTTAAGTTTGGTGATTCTCTCAAATTTACATGGTCTTTTACTGATGCGAGAAAAGAGTAATCTGTGGTAAGCCTTCAATTTGAAATGAACAACTTATTTGTGTTACCCTTCCTTTCATATACAACCATGTAAGGTACTTTTCATTACAAGAAGCATCTATTGTCCACACGTGGCCCTGTCTCCTTTCCTTTCTTCCTCTCTCTTCCCTGCCCACTAATAATTTCTACCCCATGTGAGGAGCTGAGGCAGGCTAGAAGTAAGAATTTTCTGCTATGCTGGAAGCCAGCTAGCCCCAGCAATCCTGCTTGAAGCTTGGGTTACAGGTATTTACTCATACTCTGTGTTCTGGGACCAATACCTGGTCCCTACAATTGTGGAGCAAGCACTCTTTAACTGCTGAGTGGTCTCTCCAGCCCCAAGACTTCTTATTCAGCTCAATTGGATCTTTTGAAGAACTTTATGGATCCTACTTCTGTCACTTATTGTGATTAATCTCCTATCAAATATCATGATCAGGCCAACTGATAAGTATAAGCTGATCTCATTTAAACCACTATTGATGTTTAATAAAACAACTGGAATCCTAGTATCTCAACATATCCCTACAAACTTTTCTCAGGAAAAAAGTCTAACCATTCACCCAAAGTCACTAAATTTGATCATGGTGTCAGTTCATTAATTTAGTTCACTACAGTGTCACCATGCCCCCTACTCTTTACTTTCTACAAGGGTCGGTGATTCTGAGGGACAGTAAACTCTCTTACCTATGGGGACACATTCCATGACTCCCAGTGGATTCATTAAGCCATGGTGATCCCAAACCTTTTATATTCAGTAATCCCAAACATTTTTTATTCGGTATTTTTTTTCTTTACATAGAGACATGTAATACAGTTGAATTTATAATTATGCACTGAAAGTTATTACAAAAGCAATGCAATTGAATAATCATAACAACAGTGTAATAAAAGTTATAAGAATATAGATCCCTCCATGAAATATCAAATTGTACTATGATTTCTGGTTGTTCTTCTTTGGGTGGGTGGGTGGTACCTACGTGAAGAGACTCATAAGATGAACTGTATAAACATTGTGAAACAGTGTTAGGTATCTCTAGAAAGGCACCTGCATACAAGTATTGCTAAAACTCTCAGTTCTCTAATAAAAGTGGCCACAAAGACAGCATATACTGCATGTGTACTCAGGACAGAGGCATGATTCATATACCAAACAATATTCAGCATAAGATTTTATCTCATTGCTATAAATTTCATGCATTTTTAAATCTATTAATTTTTGTTAGAGTTTTCCATTTAACCTTTTTAGGAAACCTAGAAAACAAATACGAAGGAACCATGGTGCGCTACTTACTACCTTAGCTCCTCACGTTAACTTCTCTTGATCTGAATTTTCATTTATAATATGTCTTTATCACCTTATTGGAATGTTTGGAGCAAATACAAGAAGACATGAAGTAGATCACAAGCTAGCCCAGCTTTTTTCTCAGACCCTGAGTTCTAGTTCTAGTTGTATGTTTTGAACTTTGCTATGTGGAATGGACTCCCTAGGAGTCCGATGTTCCTTTTTCCCTGACTGGTTTTACAAAAGTGTGATCTTACAAAAGTTAATTCGGGTCTGTTCAGAATTACTCAATTAACTTACCATTTTGGTGTGTGCCCTTCCTGTCATTATCATCAGCTCCTATTCTTCTAATTTATTGAAAATAAAGGAAACAGTACAGGGTAGCTAAAATACATAGTTAGCTTTTGAGCTTTTAAAGAAATCGACATAAAATGTGGATATATTTAATAAAATACTTATTAAGCAGTCTGATACTCTCAAGCCCCAGCATCCTCAGGCAGTAAATATTTCCTTGCTCAATTTGAAGTGGAAACATTGAACACAGAAGAGAGACTGGCTTGCTGCCATCCTGTTTAACACTTCTTTCTAGCCCCTGGGATCCAGGAGCAGCAGGTCACACTCTCTGCGTTTATACTTGGATCGGGATATGTATTTGTTCTCAAAACTCATTTTAATTTATTGTATTACTATTTTTGTAAATGTTGAAGAAGGCCTGTGTGTACTCTTCTCATCCAGGTCCCTCCTTTGTAGCTACCCTCAGTTTGGAAAAAAGCATGGAGAAAGCTATACATGTAATCAACCTCATATGCAGTGGTTCTCACCCTTCCTAACGCTGTGACCCTTTAATACAGTCCTACATGTTGTGGTGATGCTCCAGCCATAAAATTATTTCATTGCTACTTTATATCTGTAATTTTACTACTGTTAAGAATCATAATGTAAATATCTCAACCCACAGGTCAAGAGCCACTATAGTTAACAAATAATGAAACACAATAGTCACCAAATAATAAGGCAAGAATTTCTACCATCAGTTTACCTCCTTTGATGTTAAGATTGGTCATGTTATTCATCTTGATATTCAACTTAAAATTAAAATAACCATCTTTAGGTTAATTACAGAAAATGTTTATTAAAAAAATCCAATTTATACATACAGATCAGAGAGTTGTTTAGAATATATTTAATGGATCTTCACATGTTCATTTAAGTTAAAATGATTTAGCTAAAAAAGTTATAACTGAATATATTAAAATACTTCTTCTGTATAATTAGTATGAGGCTCCTTGGCTGGATTTTAGTTTTTTAACATGGCCTTTTGTTTAACATGACCTAATTTGTTTATAAACAAATTATCTTTAACTTTAAAACATCTAACACTATATGCATCCTTACCTTAGCTTTATGCTGTGTATTCAATCGTAGTTCTTGATAATTTGTTAACAAGGCATTTTTAACCTTTTGGACAGATGCACATACTGTTTTCAATCTTCATGGTTAATAATTCGATTTTGTATTTGATGCCAGAACACCCTGACTCTTAATCACTGCTCATTGTTGCAAGTCTATTATATTCTAACTGTTTGAGTGCTCCCATTGACCTTGAACTGACATTATAAGCTGTGTCTAATCTTTTGAGTCTATATTTCTAATGCTTCTTTTCTTTTTCCTTTTTTTCTGATCCCTGTTTAGCATCACAATGGGGCTGCCTCTGAGCCCTGCAGCTGACTCTGCCCGCTCTGCAAGGCATGCCCTTTCTCTCATTGCTACTGCCCGACCACCCGCCTTCATCACCACCATAGCTAAGGAGGTGAGCAGCTGCCTTCATGTGCAACATCTTCCCTTTCAGAGGAATTCCTCCATACTATAACTCGGGGGTCAGACCCACAAATGATCCCTCTAGTTCTGAAACAGAGCAGGTTAATAAATAGTATAGTGCTGAAATGAATGTAGCATGTCCTCACATACGCTGAATTCCACAGCTGAGCAATCAGAACTTGAGCTTTCTTGTTCCTTTCTGTTCTTAGAATGAACACACTTATATTATTTGACAGTGCCATTCAATATGAAATATAATAGGTCTATGCAAATTAAAAAGTATTAAAGGTATTTATGTTTCTCAAGTGTAAGCAAATACTTGTAATCAAAACTAAACTTACTTAGCAGTGACTTTCCAACTGTACACAACAATGCAAGCCATAAAATTGCTGATTGTTTTTCCTATTCTGTGTCACTGAGAAAGGCTTGAAAGTCCATTGATTCCTGCATTCCTGGTGTTCTAACTAATTGCCCACATCCAGCTGACAAACTAGTAAAGAACAATGAACCGATTCTGTGTTCTTTCCTATACATCTTAGTAGTGAGAGGAAAGGGAATGTTCCTAAACGTTTGTAGAGGTTTGTTCCATTTTGGCATTATTACTGTGCAGTTCAGTGTCTGTAGGGTATGGGCTCTGTCTGAATTGCTTTTCCTATAGCTATGATGAACTTTTAAAATATAATCACCTCTGAGTCTGCTTGGATAACCTGACACTGGGCCCATGTCTGCTCCAGAGCCATCGTTATAAGCACACTGTGGAAGGCTCTAGAAGGGAGGGAAGATGGTCTTGGTAGGAGTTTCTATGGTCGGTTATGAAGCATTGAAGCATGAATTCATATCTGACATGCACGTGTGGTGATAATAAGCTTTCACTGTGTTTAATTCCACAGCCTTACATGGCTGTATACTTGTAGCAAATCTGTATGTTGTTTGAACAGTTTTATTTAACTTGGAAATTTTTTAACTGGTTTTTCCCATGCATGGAATATGCATAGGTGGTAATATTGATTACCATGAGGAAGTTTTGCATTAGCCTGACAGGTCTTTATAGTAATTATATTTCTGAACTTTATTTTTTATTATTTACATAAAAATATTTTTGAATGAAAAGTTAGAATACTCATACCCAAAAATTGAATTGGAAAAAAATCATATGGACAGAGGCAGGAGAAACATTTCAAAGGCATCTTTAGCTACGTAGAGTTTAAGTCCAGCCTGGGCTGCATGAGAGTCTATCTCTAAGTAAATAAATAAACAAACAAACACCAGGAAGTTGTAGAATTTTATTAAACCATTCTTACTTGGTTTTCATTATACACAATACTTTTTTGTGATTAAAAAGCAATTCTTGACCTACCTTGAGTGATTTGTTTTCATAGTTCTGATTGATTGTATATTTCCTTTTTCTGTGGAAAGTAAACCAGTGCCTGAAAATGTAAATCCACATGGAACATCAATTTAATCTGCTGTGTGGCAATTCTTTTCTAGGTGCACAGACACACGGCCCTTGCAGCAAATACCCAATCACAGCAGAGTGTACACACAACAACCTTGGCAAGAGCTAAAGGGGAGATCCTGAGAGTCATTGAAATTCTCATTGAAAAAATGCCTACAGATGTTGTGGACCTTCTTGTGGAGGTGAGAATGTCCTGTTTCTGGTACCCCTGTCCCTGCATTAAATTTTTGAGGTTAAAAACAAGGGGGGAAGAAGGGAAGAGTAGAGGGATGAAGGGAGAAGGAATGTACCACATAACTAAGATTATTAACTTCTGTGCTGTTTCAATAGGCCTTAAATCCATTTCCTCAAAACTAAAAGTGATTGCTATCACCTTTGACCATTCACATGGAATTGATATATATTAGTATATTTTAAAGGCTTTATTGTCACCAATATTCATTGTAAATAAAACCACTTGCACCGTGTGCTTGAGTAACAGCCCTTCTGTGCACATGAGCACAGTCAGCTTTAGAAGAAATGAGTCTGTTTCTACAGACAAGACCAAGGTTAACATGTAGTATCTGAAGGCTTAAAGTAGCGTTTGTTCTTCTTAAAGTAGTAATCAAACACCATGGATTTACATGGATAAAAGGAGGCCCAGTGACTTTGGGAGCACATTCCCCATGGAGGGATACTCCCTTAGCCTAAAGGCAGGAGGGAGGGCCTGGTCCCTATTCCAAATGACTTGACAGATTTTGATGATCCCTCCTAGAAGGCATCACTTTCCTTGTTGAGTGGGAGGGGTTGGGATGGGAAGAGCGGTTGGGAGCATGGGAGGGAGGGAGAGGGAACTGGGATCAATATGTAAAATAAGAAAAAAAATAAATATATATAAATAATAAAAATAATAATAATTAAAAAATAAAACGAGGCCCAATGGAATCATTTAAGTTTTAGAAAATCAAGCATTTGAACTTAACTTTCAATCTTTCTATCCTGTCAAAGGTCATGGACATCATCATGTACTGTCTTGAAGGATCTTTAGTTAAAAAGAAGGGGCTTCAAGAATGTTTTCCAGCTATCTGCAGGTAAAGAAACCTTCAACAACATACAAAAGAATTGATTTTCAATAACAGATAATTAAAAATTTTTAATAAGCAAAATGAGAAGACTAGGTACTAATCATTATGTGCTTACTTTCTAGAATAATTCTGTAGTTTGTGGTAAGAACATAAAAATGATAGTTATTTAATGAATTCACAAGGACATTTTGGTTATGACTTAAAAGCACATTGCATGTCTGTTCTCACAGTCTACTCAAATTGTTACTTATGTTACAAAACACACAGAACGCTTCTGACTTAGAAAAAAAAATGTACTTTCCAGCAACAGAAATCAATAGGTCACTTTTTCACTCACTAGTAAAATTTATTTTTTCATCTGTTTATTTTACATCCTGGCTGGAGCCTCTCATCTTCCCCTCCCAGTCCCTAACCTTTATCCCCATTCCCTGCCTGCTCCAACCCCCCCCAATTCCCTCCTCTTCCTCTCCATTCAGGAAAGGGCAGGTCTTCCATGAATATCCATAGAACATGACATATCAATTTGCAGTATATTTTTATTATAATTGGAGTCCTTGCACTATGTCCTATTAGTGTAAGTATTTCCCCTGTGAGGAAACCGGGAAAGAAGGCAAGAACTTTGAAAATGGTACTAAATATGTTAAATATAACTTAGAAATTCTGTTTTATATAGCATATACATTTATATAACATGGAATGAAGATTGCTTTTGCATCAAAAGGTTGTTCTCTACTTACACACATCATCATTGTCATCGTCATTGTCATCATCGTCATCATCATCAGAATGCATGAAATAGTATTTTGTTTTGTTTTGTTTTGTTTTGTGACAGGGTTTCTCCATGTATCAGCAATGACTGTCCTGGAACTCACTCTGTGAACCAGGCTGCCATTGAACTCACAGAGATCCTTCTGCCTGTGCCTCCTTATTGCTGGGATTAGAAGTGTGTGGCACCATGGCCCAGCAATAATTTTTAATTGGTTTGAAAATGTTTATAGTTATGGGCACCTTGTTTTATTTTATTGTTTTTATGTTGTCTGTAGAAATAGTACTCTAATCTGTCATAAGTAATTTTGAGAGCACTCAGTTACTCAAAATAGTTGTGATTCTTTTGTTCCTAAGACAAGCTCAGTGATAGCCTTCTTGTCTTTGCTTACTTCTCCAAGTACAATGTAGTAAAAGCTATAGGAATGAGAACAGTGGCATGTCAGTGTGCCACTTCATCTGGTCACTTTCTAACCTTTGTGCAACTGGTGTGCTATGACTTATGCTCTGTTTGTCTGTATATTTTTATATGCAGTAGAACTTCGACACTATTCTCTCATGTTGCAGCTTGATTTTGTCACCTAGATGTTAAAATGTGAGCAAGAATAAAGCCATGCTATAACACACATGTACAGATGCTGTAACAACATGTACAGATGCTGTAACACACATTTCTGGATGCTGTAGAACGTATGTACAGATGCTATAGCACATGTTTGTAGATGCTGTAGCACACATGTACAGGTGCATTTTTTTTTCTTGTTACATAAACTAGACAAATTAGAATATAGACATTTTTTAGCATTGGATCTTTTGTGCCATTAACTGATCTTGACAAACAGTTGCTATTTTCCTAGCTGAAAAAAAAAAAATGCCCACATGAAAATGGACATTGCTGTCATATTGCTAAGTGGAGATGTTAAGAGAGTGGTTGTATTGGGACTTAATTCACTGAGTGCTAATGGTCTTCATAAAGCACTAGCCACTGCTGTGTAAATTAGCTTCCTGGATCTCAGTACAGAAGCTGTCCACTAAAGGGTCTGTTTTCCAGCTTGCTCCAAGCCCCCGCAAGCAGTTTAGGTTGCTGTGCTCTGCTGACTTCGATGCCTGTTGACTTTGTTATCCTACAAAGGGAAAGTTGTGCTGGGGTGCTAGTGGATTTGTGCTTACTGAACACTATGTGTACTTGTTTTCCCCTTCTGATTTGCCGAAAAGCAATTGCACTGTGTTTATTGACTTAGTAGTATTTTATTGAACACCAACTGTATATCACATAACTATTCTCTGGGGGAAGAAATGATAGATTAGATAACTCTGTGCTTCTGGATGACAGTGCCTAATGGGGAGGAGGATTGCCTCAGTTCTGTGGGCTGTGTAGGGTGCCTGCCTGGTAGACTTCCTACCAGGGGTTGAGCTGGGCAGTAATATAATGCTCAGTTCAGTATATGGAATCTGAGAAAATTCATAAGGAGAATGTAGAAGAAGAATAGTGTCTGTTAAAAATACCATCATGTCTCCAAAGTAAAGAAAGGGATCTGTGTTCTGGGAGAGCTAAAGTGATGGCTGTAGGAGCAGTGGTGGTCTTAGGAATGTTTACAGAAGGCTGACCAAGTTGACTTTGTGAAATGAAAAGGTGTGTGTCATCATGAAAGGCAGAGAAAGAACAAGACTGCTACATGTTTGGGGTCATAGAAGTATACAGTAAGTTTGGCAGTGCCACATAGTAGAGTAGTTAGAACATAGACTTTGCAAAGACATATAAAGCCAAGCTGAGTTCCCCCATGGAAGAGTTCGACCTTTTTAATAAGCAATGGAGAGTTAGAAAAGTTTAAGCAAAATATTCAAGCTATAATCATAGATAAGACACAGACTTTCATTGTAAAATAAGTACTTACTATGCTTTTTAGTAAAATCAAAGATGATTTTAGAAGAGTTAAAAGTTTACATTTTCAGAAATGATTTAGCTTTTCTTAAACTATGTTATTATGTAGACAGACTGATTGATTTTCCTTTTCAAGTAAAAAAGCTGAATCAGCTCATTTCACCTTAAATGGGCACTTAAACTCTAGTAAAAAATTGCACACTGTCTACTCCAGAACACTGCATGAGCTCATTTTCAAATGATTCCTCCAAACTTGTGGTTAGCCTGTTTGGTGATAACAGTGATGGATCATAGAACAGCTTCTACCATAACTTCCAGTAAAATCCTTAAATTAGTATTTGTTTTATATTGTAAATTGATACTGCATAATTAAAGATGTTACTCATACCCCTACTCGGAGGAATCCCTCTCATTATTTTATTCCTCTTCCTCACACCTAAAGATCTCCTTAGCAGGTTGTCTTGAGGTATTAAAAGTCTTCATGTTAAAATGAACCAAAATAGGACCTGGGTGCCCTCAGTTGTAGAGCAACTTGCATGTGCGGCTCTTTGGGTTTAATATTATCAAGTAAATTCATGCTCTGGACCTTCTATCTATATTCCATTGCACGAAAGAAGAAGTTAATTTTAAGGTTGTTCAAAATAGTATAAAGCATGAAAATTTAAGCTAGGGTATAGTAATCCTAGCACTTGAGAAATAACAGCATGAGGATGAAGGATTCAAGCCAATCCTTGGCTAGATAATGAGTCCTAAGCCAGCCTGAGCTTCATGAAACCTTCTCTCAAAAATTCAAAACAACAAAAAGGAACCAAAATGTATTGTATTTGAATTATCAGATTTTGAGGAAAAATAAGATAAGTTGTAATTAATATATGCACTTGCAAAGCCTAAGTCTTTATTACAGCCATTTCTTGTGCCTATAGATATTCAAAGCATGTGCATAGCTTATAGGGCTAGAGTTCGCAAGTATGGAAACAGTCTATGAAGTCACAGTGTTGTCCTTCATTGCAGCTGTGTTGTCTCTGTGACTGGTGGCCTGAGGACCTACTCCTAAATCTTTCAGACTTGAGGAATCCACAGTGCATGGCTCTTAGAAGAGCTTCATGACATTCATTTAGCCAAGAGGCGTGTGCAGTTGCTTGTCACTTGTATTTCTTGTGCAAATAAGGGTGACCCATGCTTGCTCCACTGCAAAATTTTCATCTTTTTATTTTTCTGGAGATTCAGTACCTGTATTGGGAGTTAAATCTTTCCTCATTGTTTATTGAGAACACATCATGAATATCTGAATTCTAGTCACTGTTCATGTCAAACAAAGGAATGCAGTGTTCTCTTGGTTAAATTTTAAGGAGATTTTCCTTACATTATTAATAAAGCTTGCTTATGTCTATCCTACAAAGTATAAACATGTGGATCAATCTAAAACAAAATATTGCATACAAATTAGAACAACAAAAGTGCAGTGCCATTTATTTTTCCCTCCTGTTGGCAAAAAACTTAAGAAATTTGATGATTCGAAATGAGAGTGGCATTTGGTGAGCATCTTAGGAACTTGGCATTGCCTATGTAAATTTGAAGTGTGCATATTATTTGATCCTACTTTAATTAATCTGTCCAGCAAAAATATTCACCTAGGTATTCAAAGATCCATGACATGCTATAGCCTATGTGTCTATCGGGAAAAGAATGGTTAAGTAGTGGAAGGCATGCTCACTGAAAGCAGTATCATCTGTGAGGAAGACTCCTGTTATCCATGTGCTCTGGTAGAGCATCATATCCTACAACACAAAAGCAGACACCTCCCTGCAGGGTGATATGCACGATACTGTTGTATTAAAGGTAGAAAATACTCAGGAAAGTCTCTCAATAATTACGGAGTATGAGAAGAAAGGTCTATCTTATTTTTTTAAATCATAATCTTAATTGTCTTTGTTTATGATTATGATAATTTGTGTTTATGATATATAATGATCAAATTCAGGTAGTGAACATTTCCATCTCCTTAAACATTATTTTTCAACTTTTGATTAATGCACAATAATTATACATATCTGCAGTAAAATGCGACATTTAAATATGTTCTTATAAAATCAGGTAGTATTAATATCTTTTCTATTATTTGGAGCCTTTGAGCCATCCTTTTCTTGTTATTCATAAAATATATAATGGTTTACTGTGGACTGTAATCACCCCACTGTGACATCGTGTTGTAAACACTAGAACTCTTTCTAGATACATTTAATTTGGTTGCCGTTACCCAAGTTTACCAGTCCTCATTGCCTCCCACACTTCCCAACCTCTAGTAATCACCATTCTACATTCAGATGGTCGTTTTTAGCATTCTCATATGTACCCATCTTTAGGTTTGATTCATTTCATGTACCATAATGTTTTTTATGGGTGAAGATAGTCTGTTACAGATATATGGCACTTCTTAGTATACTCATACAGTGTTGGGCTCCTTGAATAATTTTTTACCTTAGCACTGTACATAGTTGAATAATAAACATGGTATGTAGATATTTACTTAATTTGCTGCTATCATTTCTTATTTTGGAACATCCATACTGGTCTTCATAATGACTATACTAATTTATATTCCGACCATTCATGAGCTATTTCTCCACATCCTTATCAGTGTTTGCTTTTTTTTTTCCAGCTATTTTAACTGGAATGGGGGTGATATTTCATTATGCTTTTTCTTTTAATAATTTTAATTCTAAAAAGTCATAGTATGCAATTGTGCATACTAGTGTGATAGTTTGATATGTGTGCAAATTGTATAATTAACCTATTTCCTGAGGTTAAATGTGCCCATCTCCTGAAACATTTATCATTTGTTTGTAGTAGAACACTCAAAAGCTTTAATTTAAATTTATGTGCAGATTATAACTATACAAGTATGTTAAATGTGCTTACAATGAATATACATATTGGTTTTGTTGAGGAGGTTTTTTTGAATGTATTGCTTTAACTTTTAAGAATAGTCAAAAACTTATGAATTACTTAATTCAATATCAATAACCTTTAAAAGGAACTAGGTTCAGAATTGCTTATAGTGTATTATGAGGTTTGTTCTGCTACTTATAAAAATAGACATATAAATACTTAAGATAATTAGGACTCTATGTTAACTGCATTTATTTGTGGTAGGTTTTGTGTTATGTACGCAATCTGTCGTGTATTCCTGCAGATTTAAAGTCTGTTCATATTAAACTAAAAATTAATTCTGTATCAGGTAAAGGACATTTCTTGAATGGTGCCATCTAATAGCATAGCATCATTGCAGATTAACAAAGTCATGGTTAAGTAATTGTATAGGTTTCATCGTTTTACTAAATCAAATTTTTTGCCTAGAGTTGCATATTTTCCTTTTATCTATTCTAAACTGAATTTTTAAACTTGAAGGATTTTCTGTTCTTTTTCCTTTTTATTGAACTTATTTTTTTCCTCATATAATGTATCCTGGTTATAATTTCCCCTTTCTCTTCTCTTCCCAGTTCATCCTCACCTCTCCTTCCCTCTGGATCCACTACCTTTCTGTCTTTCATTAGAAAATAATAGACTTCTAAGAGATAACAACCAAACATGACAAAATAAGATATAAGAAAATGAAGCAAAAACTATCATATCTAAGTTGGACACAATAGCCCAATAGGAAGGAAAGAGTCCCAAGAGTCAGAGATCACTGGTTCTGACAGGAGTCTCATAAACATACTTAGCTTAAGGCTGTACTATATATGCAGAGGACCTTGTATAGACCCATGTAGGTCTTTTCATGCTACTTAGTCTCAATGAGCTCATAGTGCCTTGCGTACTTGATTCAAAGGGCCTTGTTCTTCTACTGTCTTACATCCCTTTAGACTCTTAAAATCTTTCTACTTCCTCTTCCTTGGGACTCACTAACCTCTGAATGGAGTGTTTAAAGGAGACCTCACATTTAGACTCTCAGTTTGTGTATTGTTTGGCTGTAGGTCTCTGCATGTGTTTCCATCTGCTGCCCAAGAAAACCTCTCCAACAATAATTGGATAAGGCACTGATCTATGAGTATAGCAAAATATACTTATGAGTCATTGATTTTTTTTTTAATTTTTAGACCAGTAATATTTGGTTTTATCTTAGGTCTCTGGGTTACCTAGTGTCTGGTTCTTAGTTACCTAAGCAGTGTTGGGTATGGGTTCCTCCTCGTGGACTGGGCCTTAAGTTAAATCAGACATTAGTTAGCTACTCCCTAAGCTCTGTGCCACATTGTTCTAGCATATTTTGCAGACAGGATAGGTTGTAGGTTAAAGGTTTTGTGGTTGGGTTTTTCTTTTTTATTAAAAAAAAAATTATATAATATATTTTGATCATGTTTTCCCCCTCCCCAACTCTTCCCAGATCACCCCACACAAATAAATGCACTCTCTCTTATTCTCTCTCAAAACAACAGAAAACTAAAAACAAAACAAGTAAACAAAGTACCAATGACAAAAATATTTCAAAACAAAACCAAAAGTCCACAAAAATACAACCAGGTTCATTTTGTGATGGCCATCTGTCGAACATGGGGCCTGCAGGGAGTGTGGTTGCTCTAAGCAATGGCACTTCATTGGAAGAAAGTGATTTTTCCTTTGCCAGCAGGTATCATTTGCAAAATACTTCTTTGTTAGAGGTAGAACCTTGAGTCCACTTCTCCCCTCTCAGTAATAGTACACCATCTGGCTTGAATCTGTACAGGCTGTCATAGTCTCTGTGAATCCAGAGATCCATCAGTCCTGTTGAATCTGGAGGTCACTGTTTCCTTGAAGTCCTCCATCACCCCTGGCTCTTATAATATCTCTGCTTGTTCTTTCATATAAATCCCTGAGCCCTTGGGGAAGGTAGGAGTTGATAAAGGTATCCCAGTTAGGACCGAGTGCTCCAGAGCCCCTCACTCTCTGCACACTGTCCAATTGTGGGTCTCTGTGTTTATTCCCACACACATGAAAAATTTACCTGGGGAGGCACTGGTAAGTGCCTCATGAGGTAAAATGACTCATGAGGAGTCATTTTATTGCCATGTTTCTTTTATTTTAAGACAGAGTCTCACTATGTATCCCCGAGTGACCTAGAACTTGCTACATAGAAAAGACTGTTCTCAAACTTACTGAGCTTCTCAGTTCACAGGTGTGAACTCCTGTGCTCAGTGAGGGCCATTTTCAGTAAAGATAAAAGTCTATCAATTCAAAGAAAACCATAAATGGAAAATACCACAGCTGTTTAGAGGTGAGTTGTCAAGCAAAGGGAGCTCTAGGGTGAGAGTTCACATTGTGTTTTAGATCACAGGCTATCCCTGTGGTGTGGGTGTACCCCAGTATGAATTGCTCCTGAATTGCAATTGCAGTTGAATTTGCAAATACAGCTTTGGAGAACTGAATTGTACCATTACTGAATTGTACCCCAAATGCCTGTCTCAGTATTTAATACTGTTTTAATTATGTTGTGTATGACAATATTGTATTCACTGAAATTAGTATGTGGTAGCGTTAGCATTTTACAAGCTCTTAGAATCACTTTTATCCCCAGAAAAATTAAAAATACATTTCATTGTACATGCCATTATCTAGACTACTTATATTCATTCATCTTTTAAAATTTCAACCTATGCAATTATTTTTAGACTCAAAAGATGGTTAAGCTGCAAATGTCAGGTTTTTTTGCTAAGGTACCCAGTCTCCAGGGCCTTAACAGACAACACTATAAATCTACCATTGTTTACCCTCATCAAATATATATATATATATATATATATATATATATATATATATATATATTTTAAAGGATCACTAGGCAGTGGGTATAATTCTAGATTTCTGCTTGACTTTGGAGGGAAATTTTTATTTACACTATATTGACCTCAATTGTTATTTTAGACCCTATGGAAAATTAATTCATCTTAAAAATTAACATTTAACGCAGCCCGCATGTTGTTCATTAAAGAATAAGCATTATGTGGATCTTAGCTACATTAACCTTCTGACTATTGTACCTTGCTTGCATGTGCGATATTTAAGCCCCAGTGAAAAGCAGTCTCTGATGGAGGAAAACAAGCAACTTTTGATCTATTGAAAAGCAAAAATCACTGTTGAATATTTCAGAGGTCATGAATAAAGTTTAAAAATAGGATACTGTTCTGAAGAGCAACAGGGAAAGGCTACTGTGTCAAACAGGGTGCTTCTTAAAGACTTTCCTTAAGAAGATAACCTGGAATGGGCCTTCCTTAGTGAAGTGAGTAGTGAGCAGCAGAGATAATGGGCCATTGAGATTTTTCCAGGACCCAGGAGTAGCAAGGCTTAGAAATGGGAGCACTGTGAGCATAGCCAATGATGTGCAAGGGGGTGACCATTTCTAGAACAGAGTAAGCAAAAGGAATTCAAGGTGATGCCCCAGTGTGTCAGGGATTTGAAGGATGGCTGTGAATGAAAAAGTGGTGTGATGTAATTCATGGTTGACATGAATCATAAGCTGCATGTGGACAATAACTGAAGTCTGGAGCCAGTGTCTTCAAACCTTTCAGATTATAACCACCTTGACCCTAGCAGCAAATACCTTTTCCATCAATACCCAGCCCCTCTTCCGTGCTACTGCTGGCTCTGATTGGGCAGTTACTTTGAGCCCAGGTAGATTCTAAGTAGTACTAGGATAACTTAGTATGGTAATTCTATCAACTTGACTCAATCTGCAGTCACCATGGAAGAGGGTCTCAGTGAGGAATCATCTAGAACAGGCTGTGCTGTGGGCATGTCTGTGTGGATTGTGCTGATCACAGTGACTGATGTGGGAAGACCAGGCTGCTGTGGATGGCACCATGCCCTAGATCTGGTTACTATCTGGGGTAAGAGTAGAGAAAGTGAGCTGAGCAATAATTGTGTGTTTATTCCCTTCTCTCCGCTCTTGACTGTGAATTGATGTAACCAGCTCTTCAGGTTCTTGCCTCTTGACCTCCAGGCTGTGATGGACTGTGACCTGGAATTGTGGGTCACAGTGAACCCTTTCTCCCCTAAGTTGCCTTTTGGCAGAGTATTTTATCACAAAGGAAACTAGGACCCATGGAATACTAACAAAAACTTTCTTGCTGGGTTGGTAACTGCCACCTCTCTTGTTACCATCACAGTGACTTGAACACAGAGATGCCAAAGTTCTAGAAAAATCTTGGGACTTTTCTGGTGATTGGGCTATGACAAGAAAAATATTAAAAACTATAATGGACTCCTGCCTCAACCTCTTGATGCCATCAGAGGTGGAGACAGATGATGCATATCTCACCATCCCTAGAACTCATCCCTAGGGCTCACATGCAGAATTGCTTCGAGAAGAAACTAGTCTAGGATGTGGGGGACCCCAGAGGCCTCAGGAGTTGGAAGCTTCCTGCAGCAGCAGACTAACATATGTAAGAATACTTTTTTATTATTACAAGGACCAGGAAGGAAATTTTAATACAAAACTCGGAGCCAAAAACCAGGCCATGAGACTGTCACTGCCCAGAAATCTTTAAAGTGTTTTTTTAGAAGTGTTAGTCAAGTAGTAAATTACAGAGAATGAAAAATGCTAGAACTGTAATATATGGGCCTTTCAGGCAGACCAAAGATTTGATACCAAGAATAGATTTAATCTTTTTTATCCCATAAATAATGGTATTTGTAGATGATATAGAAGGATGGGGTTGATATCCAAAGCATAAAGATTAGGTAATGTAACAAAACCTTTAGTTTAAGATTCTGTCATCACAAATGTGTTTTGTTTTGAAAAATGTTATTTTGGAGGTGATAATATTGTTTTGCAGTAGGATTTTGGCAGTATAGCTACTAAATATTTGAAAATAATAGATAAAATGCCACTGTAATTTTTATTTCTCTATAGTCATTAACTACAAAAAATAAATGTTAGTTAAAACATGTGTGAGATACCAAGTTTCATGTTACTGTAGGGATAAATAAATTTTTTATGGGCATATATGTACAGAGATGGATGCTTATATTAATACAGATATAGATACAATGATACCCAATACTCAAATATAGTACTAATATCAAAACAGCAACTGTTTAAAAGTCTTCTAAAGCATATTAATTTTCAATTATAAGAACATTAGATTTTAAGTGCAGATTCCCATTGTTTATTGAAGGAGAGCAATATACTACTTTCTATGAACACTATGGCCAGTAGGGCATTTGCAAGTATTATCTGACTTCCATATTACTGAAAATGAAGCCTTACACTTCTACAAAGCTCCTGCTGATAACATTCAAATTTCTCTCCCCCAGCATCTTTTCCTAGAATTACAGAATTGCCCTGTATTTTACCTCAAAAATACTTTGGAGTTTTCTTCCTCTTTTATCTGCCTCAAAGAAGAATAGAATCTTCCTTGGGGCTTCTGTGGCTGTGATAAAACACTGACCAAAAGCAACTTGTGGAGGAAAGGGTTTATTTTACCTTATTACCTTATAGCCTGAGGTCCAGCATCCAGGGAAGTCAAGGCAGACACCTGAGGAAAGGTACTGAAGTAAAGATCACAGAGGGATGCTGTTTGCTGGTTTGAGTTCCATGGTTTACTCAGCATTTCTTATTCAACCTGGGACCACCTACCTAGGGGTGGCACTTCCTTCAGTGAGCTGGTCCCTCCCATATCAATCAGTAATCAAGATAATACCCCAGAGGCCAATCCAATGGAGGCAGTTCCTCAGTTGGGGTTCTCTTTTCCCAAATGACTCTAGTTTGTATACAGCTGACAACTAAGCAGTACAAGAAAGTTTATTGTATTTTACTTTATATTAAAAGGGTCCTCCTGGCTGTCTTAGCCTGCTTTCTTATACAACTTAGGACCGCATGCTGAAGGATGTGGACTTGTCCCTTCCATATCAATCAGTAATCAAGAAAATGCTCTGTAGGCTTGCCAAAGGCCAATCTTAGGGAAGCATTTTCTTAACTGAGAGTTCTTCCAAAATGACTCAAATTGATACAAAATAAACCAACACAGAAAGTTAATGAGAGCAAAGGAGGGCACAACAAATAATGTGATTGGAAAAAAAATATGTTTTCAAATAGAATATTTAGTGTAGCCCTCATCTCCTGAACAGCTCACTGAAACCATATGAAATGAGATGTATACTTAAAAGTCTGGGAATATAAAAATCACACCTGATTTACCCTTCTAGTACTACCCTGACCTATAGATCCCAGCCACATGGATTTGAAATCAACATGCCAGGGCTTAGATCTGAAATTCAAATGCTTAATCCACTCCTGAAAATTAAGCTAGAACGTAGTAACAATAAGTCAACCTCTTACAACCTTCATACCATCTACTCAAAATTTATTTTATCCAATGGAACAAAAGTAATTAATATGCTTGTAAATCTAGTAAATGTAGGAGATCTTGGCATTTTTCAGGATTTTTCTTCCAGTGAGTAGCTTTCTAAAGTCATTTCAAAATAATGATGAGAATTCAGGAGACATACTATTCATGTAGGCTTTTATTGTTGTTCTGTGAGAATGTATATTTCATTAGTTAGGTAACAAGCCATGAGAGCATAATTAGTTAGGTAACAAGCCATGAAGCATAAAACCCTTCTCATATCTGCTGAAATAGAAATGTTTGCATGCATTTTCATAAGACTGGGTTTTCTCTTTTTTTGATAATATGTTTTTATTTAAATTTGCAACAAGCTTATTTTATATCTCCTCCTCCCCTGTCCTCCTCCAAACCCTCATTTCATCCCCTTTCTGCTCCCCAGGGAGGGTGAGGCCTTCCATGGGGGAATCTTCAAAGTCTGTCATATCATTTGGAGCAGGGCCTAGGCCCTCCTCTGTGTATCTAGACTGAGAGAGAATCTCTCTATGTGGAATGAGTTCCAAAAGTCCATTCATATACTAGGGATAAATACTAATCCACTATCAGAGGCCCCATAGACTGTCTAGTCCTCCTAACTAACACTCAAATTCAGGGGGTCTGGGTCAGTCCTATGCTGGTTTTCCAGCTATGAGACTGGGGTCCATGAGCCCCCTCCCCTTATTCAGGTCAGCAGTTTCTGTGGGTTTCTCCAGCCCTGTCTTGACCCCTTTGCTCATCACTCCTCCCTCTCTGCAACTGGATTCCAGGAGTTCGCCTCAGTGTTTAGCTGTGGGTCTCTGCTTCTGCTTCCATCAGCTACTGGATGAAGGCTCTAGGATGGCATATAAAGTAGTCATCAATCTCATTATCAGGGAAGGTCATTTAAGGTAGCCTCTGCACTATTGCTTAGATTCCTAGTTGGGGTCATCCTTATAGACTTTTGACATTTCCCTAGTTTCAGATTTCTCTTTATACCTATAATGACTCCCTCTGTTATGGTTTCTCTTTTCTTGCTTTCCTCTATTCTTTCCCTGATTCAATCTTCCTGCTCCCTCATGTTCTCCTCTTCCCTCTTCTTTTCCCCTTCTCTTTCTCCTAACTCCATCTCCCCTCTCCCCATGCTCCCAATTTGCTCAGGAGATCTTGGCCCTTTCCCCTTCTCCAAGGGGCCATGTATGTCTCTCTTAGGATCCTCCTTGTTTCCTATCTTCTGGTGGTTTGGATTGTAGGCTGGTGATGATTTGCTCTATGTCTAAAATCCATATATGAGTGAGTACATACCATGTTTGTCTTTTTGTAACTGGGTCATCTCATTCAGGATGGTTTCTTCTACTTCCATCCACTTGCCTGTGAATTTTAAGATTCCATTGTGTAAATTACCACATTTTCTCCATCCATTCTTCAGTTGTGGGGCATTTAGGTTGCTTCCAGGTTCTGGCTCTTACAAATGCTGCTATGAACATAGTTGAACAGATGTCCTTATTGTATAAATGTGCATCTTTTGTGTATATGCCTAAGAGTAGAATTGCTGGATCTTGTGGTAGACTAATTTCTATTTTCTTGAGGAACTGATTTCCAAAGTGGCTGTACAAGTTTGCACTCCCACCAACAGTGGAGGAGTGTTCCCCTTTCTCCACATCCTCTCCTGCATAAACTGTTCTTGGTGTTTTTGATTTTAAGCCATTCTGATACAAGTAAGATGGTCTCTCAGAGTTGTTTTGATTTGCATTTCAATGATGGCTAATGAAACTGGAATTTCACATTTATCTTTTTTGCCTTTGATCCTTCATGTCTATAACTTTCAAGTGTATTTATATTCATAAAATAGTTTGCTATCAAAAATAAATTTTAGAGATATGGTCTTATTCTGTAGTCCTTGCTGGCCTGAAACATACAATGTAGGCCACACTGGCCCAAACTCACCCCAGTCCTCTTGCCTCGGCCTTCCAAGTACGGGGTTTATAGATGTGAGCCACTAGAGCTGGCTAATAATTCATCAACAGGCTGGTATTCTCCATCAATTCCATTTCCAGTTCAGTACTAAATGGAAACAGTTTCTAATCTCCATTTGTTGATTACAAATGCATTTATTTAGAAACAATAGAGATATAAAGGTATTAAAGCTTTATATGTATGCATGTGTATATTTTATGTCTGTGTATATGTGCAAGTTGGCTTTAATATTTCAGTATGGGTTTTGTGTTTCATGTGCAGGCAATCTCACCTGACTTTTTGTTTTTTGTTTTTTTTTGTTGTTGTTGTTGTTGTTGTGAAAATGTTCAATTCAGGTTCTACATGGTCAGCTATTATGAACGGAGTCACAGAATTGCAGTTGGAGCACGCCATGGCTCAGTGGCCCTGTATGACATCCGGACTGGAAAATGTCAGGTAAATAAATCATTGTGACTTCCTCTCCATGAAGTTATTGAAAGGAGTGAGAGACCAGCACTTCACCAGGTGATGGACTGAGCTGCTGGAACATTATGGATAATGTGCAAGGGATCAATAGTTTAATGAAGGACTCAGAATATAGAGCCTTACTGTCTTTATTCCCCGGGATCGGAGGCTGCCATGATGGGTTCATAGTGGAGCTCAGAATAAGAAGGCACTTCTCATGATTGATTTTACAATACATCTCTTCTTTGTTCAGCATTGTCTGGTTTTCCTACTTCTGACATGTTTCCTGAAAAAAGTTTGATGCTACATGTGAGGATGTAATGATTGAGTGAAAATTAATTCTGAGACAGTAATCTAGCCAGAGTTCATACAACAAATCACAATAGCATTTACTACAACTTTGTAAAATGGGTGTTCTGTTTTCAATAATAGTGTACCATTTTTCCTGGTTTTTATACTACATTTTATGATTTTATAATATTTTTCATGAAAATCTTTTTCTTGGCTTTGATCTTGTTTACCTGATTTTCAAAATATATCCAGTGGATAGAGGGGGCCAGTATGTTCCCATTTGGATATGAAGGGAATTGAAGGTCAGTATTTAAAACCAACCTTTTTCAGAGTCACACCATTAGCTAACAGGAAACCAGGGCTAAATTCTACCAAGGTCCTTTCCCTGTTTCAATATAACATTTAGTATTGCTGAGTTCATACTGTACAGAGGGAATGTAAGAAATCTACAAGAGTGGCTAACAGTTTAGATTATCTCTTTGTTGTAATAAACTGTTAATCTAATGCCCGCCTTAAAAGTTTCCTTAGTAACTTGCCATGAAATAGTTGTGAGACATGATAACAAGTGCTAGGGGTAAAAGTTTCAGGTTTCAGACAAGTGTAGAGGATGCTGTTTGAATACAAAATGCATTTCTCTGTGGATGCCTCTGAGAGTGGACATTATGCACAGAGTATACACCATGGCCATACATACTTATTTAGCCACTAACCGGTGAGTTTCCTCTTCAAGACTACTCTGATAATATGGTGCTTCCCTCTTAGCTTTCATTGAAGTCTATGAAAACATTCTGAAGCCTGCTTAAAGATAAGTTTTGTGTTTTTATATGGTTCTTTCAAAAAGGATTCTTCAAACAGAATTTCCAAATTGTCTTTTTTTTTTTTTTTTTTAACCTTAATTTGTTTTGTGTGGGAGCAGAGGGCACAGCACATATGTGGAGAACAGAGAAAACCTGAGGGAGTCAATTCTCCTTCTACAAGGTACGTTCTGAGAATCAAACATAGGCTGTCAGTCTTGGCATAAGGGTCTTTACCCCTTGAGCCATATGCCAGGCCCCAGAATATCTTCTAAGAAGTTTCTTATTCCAAGATTGACAACTTTTAAAGATTGTTATAGCATTTCTTTTATTACTGTTACACATTTAGAATCTTTTTGAATTACGTTATTTTAAAATTCAGAGTGACCTTTTTCAGTTTTAGGTTTGTGGCAAAGTTGAATGAAAGATGTAGATGTTTGCTATGTATACACTGCACTTACACAGTACATGACTTGCCTCCTAGCCATCCCCTCCTCCAGAGTGGTACACTGGCATTGTAAGAAAGACCAGACTCTCCTCAGAGGGTTCATGGTTGTAGATGCTAAGCCAAATTGGTAGGAGATGCAAGAGGCCACACTTGCACACTTCTTACCATGTACACAAATGTCAAAGCTGTATGAAACAAGAAACTCACAGACAGGCTAAATGGCTGGGGCTATTTTATCTTCATTGTAGAGAAAGAAGTAGGAGGCTGAATACAATCAGGGGCAGTTTTCCTCTACACTCTGGGTGTGGTGTTGATGCTCACTGTTCCTTCTGTGATGTAGGTTAGGTCTTCCTCAGGTAGTGAGACCATAAACTTTGAAGGCCATGTGTTCAGTGATGGACCTGATGTTTGGGTAGATGACAGAACTTCGAGGAAAGCCCTTCTCTGCACTTTTTAATCTACATGCAAAACAACATATTGGGGGGGGGTCTTTTCTAATCCCCAACAATTGTAATTGATAAACTTATACTTAGCTTTTTCACAGTCAGCAGTTTGTATTAGGGTCCTCTCCTGCTATTCTGTATTGATAGATTTGAACAAATGCACTCATGGAATATTTCTACAACTGTTATGACATACAGAGGAGTTTCACTGCCCTAAAAATCACCATCTCTATAACTTTTTAGACATATTTTATTATTTTCAGTAACTGTTCCTGTCTGTACATTGCTAAGTCATAAATGAAACTATTAAATTAAAACTATTTCCCACACATGTATATACATGAGCAGTCCTCGTCTCTCAAACTGGCCATCAGACTATGGAAACTATGGACCCTAAAGAAATAGGGATTCCCCCAGGAATCTCATGCTTGGAGAAGGAAAGAGGGACTTCTCTCCTGAAAAGAGACTCCTGCAGGCAGTGCTAGCAACTTGTCAGACAATGGTGGGTGGGATCATACTTGACCAGAAGTACTTAGCTGTGCTTATGCTTGGCCTTCTGAACTCTGATTTCAGTTGAGGACTTCCAAGGGACTTGAAGGTTCTCAGGGTCTCTTTGTACCTCTTCCCAGTGTAGTCACATTTCATAAATGTCCTTTCTCTGGTTTTCACAATTAATTTGGCTCTCTTTATTGGCATTTTAAGAACTGGTGGCTGGACCTGACCCCCAAGTTCAATATGTCTGTGAATTACAGCATGACTTTTGAACACATAAGTTCTAATGGAAAATGAAACTTCATACTTGGCCTGATTTTCTTCTTATTTGTTTGGTGTGGTGAGAGAGAGAGACAGAACAAGGAAAACACTTGGAAATAAAAAGACTTGTTTTCAAGAGTTGGTTCTTTCCTTCTACCATGCTTTGAAACAATATCTTATTGTTTCTGCTGCTCTGCCACACATTGGCTGATCATTGAGATCCTAGCCCTTTTTCCTGTCTCCACCTAGTATGTTGCTGTAGGCATGTTGAGATTACAGAAGCCTGTCACTTCATCTGGCTTTTTATGTGAGTTCTGGGGATCAAATTCAGGGTCAACAGGCTTGTGCAGTAAGCATTTTTACCCACTGAACCATCCCTGGCTCCACAGTTGGGCTGTTTTGCTTCCTGTATTTGTCATCTCAGATAATAGACTATTTATTCATCAATTTATCATTTTTTTCTGTTTATTTTTTTAAATTAAAATAGCTCATCACTGTGCTAGACAGCATATTACATGCAAGAAATCACAAAATAAATGAGTATGTCTATCAAGAAACAACTGGTGGCAAAGACAAACATACCTATCTGGCTAAAGCATTGTTATCAGAGTTTGAAGGAGGAAAGCCCACAGAGCATGGAGGAACACAAATTAATGCAGGAATCTTTGAAGAACTTGTCTGGAAAGGCTGCTTTTGAGGGAAGATGCCCTGAACAGTGAGCCCTGAATAGTGAGGGCTCAGGCAAAGGAGGGGAGTGAGAGAGAGACAATATTCTAGGCGGAAGATGTGACGTGTATGGATCCCAGAAGTTTAGGGTACACAGCGATAGGCCTGATTATCAAAATCTCACGTGTGCTGTACTGTACATGGGAAGTGGCCCATGAAATAGCAGTGCTGACTTGGGCATTGCACCAGAAGTTACACACGTGATTCCAGTGCACAAGAGGAGTCACATCTTATCTATGACTTACTAAATGCTTACTCAGCATAGCTTTGTTAATGTGTTGGATAATATTAGCTGAGTTCCAAGGTGATAGCTGCCTACTGACATTTTCCATTAACTAAAATAGTATTTATAAGAAAAGGGGCTTGGTGAGCTTGCTGAGTGTTTTTGGTGTGGGATTTAAAGTGTTTTATGAAAATAAGCCCTTGTGAGTTTTCTAAAATACATTTAATTATGGCAAGCACTCTGAAGTAGTAGATAGCAAAAGGAAGCTAACATTTGCATCTGAACAGACATGCCAGCTGGCACGCCTATAGAGATAGAAGTTCAGAAGACACTATATTGTCCATGAGGATAACAATGGTTTGATTTCTAGTTTGGCAGCATGATGGACCTTAAGATTGATGTTTCTTTAATGCTTATAGTTGACATTTTAGGTATTTCCTCCTTTCTCTTTCAGCAGCTGCTTTTATGGCAGGTGCTTCCTATGACATTCTGCAGCAACAACCAGAAATATAACATCAGGGACGATAATAAGATGAATGGCTGGAGAACACAATGGCTGCCTGACACCCTTGAAGAATTACCTAGTAGGCTTCCTGTTCTAATAGTGAAATACTAGTTAGAGAAGAACTTCTAAGAAAAGAAACAGGTTCCCCCAAACAGTGCTGGAATTTAGACTGTTTTTCTGAAACCTTCAGTATCTTAGAATAGTATCTCAAAGTGACTATACAGGGCGATTGTTTTTCTCACCACACTTCTCATGCCAGTGTCAGACTTAGAATGTTTGTGAACCAATAACTTTGCACCAATAGAGAAAATTAAAACCCTAGCAATACCTTGCTCTTGACAAACCCAGCAGTTGAAAACAAACATTTCATCAATGGGCATACACCATCTTGAACACATCCGATCCTCTCTGATCTCGAAAGTTAAGAAGGATCAGGCCTGGTTAATACTTGGATTGGAAAAAAAAGCATTTCAAAATCCTTGCAAAAGTATTGAGTAGAAAAAAAAAAAGAAGGAAGGAAGATTGCTTTCTAACAGTATAACACAGGCTGACCTGGAACTTACTATGTAGAGTATGATGGCCTTGAACTAACAGAATCCCTCCTGCCTCAGCTTTCTAAATATTGTGATTACAGGTACCTGGCTTAAAATTTCTTTCAGTCCTGAGAATTCTCGTTGTTTCATTCACATTTCTCAGTAGCATTCAGATTCACACATTACCATTTTTCCCCTCCCTTCCCACATATAAAAATAAAAAATAAAAATAATGGAGACATAGTTTACTGGTTGAGAACACTTGCTATTCTTTTAAAGGTCCTGGGTTTGATTCTCAGCAGCCATGTAGTGATTCACAACTATTTGCAATTCCAGTTACCATGGATTCAATGGTCATTATACACATATAGTGCATATCAATATATGCAAGCAAACACTCATACACATAAAGAAGAATTTTAAAGTAGAAATGTATATATGTATGTATAAAACTTGTCTTTATATAAATAATTATGAAGTAAATTGAGGAGCCATAGTACAGTTTTCTCTCATGGTCCAAGAGCCTCAGGTTCTATTGTATGTGAAATGGTGTAGGATTTATATCTAACAGATGTATATCATCTAATGTACTTAAAGAATCTCTAGATTATTCATATTATCTTCTATTGTGTAAACAGTAGGTAGACTGTTTTGTCAAAGGAATAATAAAAAGGGCTACCATCACATAGAATACAGATGTGGTGTTTTGGCTTTTAGAATATTTTTATCTCACAACTGATAGAACACATGAGTGCAAAGCTTGCAGATATAGAGGCCACCTGCCCATTGAATACACTCAGGATTCACTATCATATATTCTTCACATGTATTCCTGTTGTATAAGCATCTTAAAACAAGGTCTAGCCTAGCAGTTTTATAAATACTCTCTCAAGTCTGTGGTTCATGGCAGGTTGTAAGAGCTGTTGGGGGATGGGGGTGTCAGGATATGGTAGCTCCTATGGAGCCCTGGTAGAGTGGAAGACAAGGCACACTGGATTGATTGCTCCATCAATCAAAACAATACCATTCCAGCATAGAATCATATTAATTGATACATATTTTAAAAATTGCATTTTAATTAACTGTCATATACAGTTTTATTTCTCATGTCTTCTAATACATGACCAAAGATTTGTCTATCTGTATTGGCCCACTGGCTTGGGTTCTAAGGTGGTTTTCTAGCTAAGTCAAACTGGGTTCTTTTCTTTGAGTAAACTGAGAAATTAAAAGCACTTAAAATCAGGATGTCAAAATGGCTTAGTGGGTAAAGGTACATGCCAATAAGCCTGGTAACTTGAGTTCAGTCCCCAAGACCCACAAAGTCTGACCACCACATGCTTGTAATAGCATGCCACTATTATACCCAAAAGAAATGAATACAAATGCTATTTAAATCACAAAGCAGCCTCAGTATACTCTTATATTCATACTTTGCCTTGTCAGGGTCATCTCATTTGTCTAATTTCATGTTTTAAACATCCCTTAAAGAGCTCTCTTCTCATACTTACTGTATGATTTTCTGTGTTTACTACAACATAATTTCCACAGGCAGTCATAACTAACATTAGCTTTAGTTCTATGGCGGGTATTTAGAAAACAAAGAGGCCTAAAAAATGGACTCAACAGACAGAACACTACCAGTAATGGGCATGCCTCATAGGTGGTCCAGTTAGGCTGGTGGAAGCGGGAAGAAGAGAGAGCCTCAGCCACTGCTAAAGTTAAGTGATACGTTCTGTCCTTCTGCTGACAACACATGATTGACTAGAAGGGTAAAGAGGTGTTAGAACACATTGAAGGGACTGGCTTATCTGTGGGTACCTGTGTTTACAATTGGTAGGGTGACAAGGTGGAAATGTCCTGTGCTCTGGTGAATCTCATAGGTGACATAGAAAGAGAGTGCAGACTCAGTGAAGGGACAAGAGCAGGAAGATACTCCTGTAGGACATAAGGTTGGAGCTGATCCATGAGGAGGTGTTCCTCATGTGGCTACACAAGGAGGAGGAGTTTACAGAGAGGATGCAATGACAGCAGAAGCTTGGGAGTATCATGTACTTTATGGTGCATTGCAGAAACTGTCAGGATTTGAAAATGCCTGGAGGAAAGGAGTAAGAGTATGTGTATGTTTTCAGGGCTGACCATTTGGTATTCGCTAGACAATTGGTGTGCTTTTCCCTGGGGAAGACTATTTCACTCTCAGCCTTTCTTAGCTGCCTGTAGTTCTCTGTGTTGGGTTGAGGCCTTGTGGGCTTTCCCTGGTCCACTTTGGCATGTCTATCAGTGTCTTCCTTGTTCTGTTTGTGTTTAGGCAGGTGTTAAAACCAAAAAATCATATCCACAGGAACTATCTTAAGACTAAGTAAAGATTAACTTAAGTAGAAGTCTCCTTTTCCCCTTGGGCACACAGAAAGAGTGCACTGAGGGCAGAGTGCAGGGTGTACTCAGAGACTTGGCTTCTACCCATTCAGTCACACTCAGGGGTCTGGGTCAGTGACTATTGACCTCCACCTAGCTTGGGTGTTTACACCATGAAGCTTGTTTCTGAGGTCCTGAGAGGTGACTGTCCTAATCTTACTATGCAGAACAAGTGTAAGCATAGTCAAGTCCAAAAAATGAGAGAAGCAAAGAAACCTCAGTAAAATGGCTGTCACACCAACCAGGTGTCCCTTTCTCACACATATTGAATGTGGTTCTCTGTAGTGAGAGGACCAGCTCCCACAAGCCTCTGCAGTTCTCTGGGTGAAAGCTCAGCATATGGCACTGTTACTATGTTGCTGTAATTTATGTAAATGTCTTGTCAGAGATGAATTAAAACTTACAGCAGTAAATCCACAAGGACACAGCTATAACTCACACAGATATATTGCTTAAAGAAACGTATATCAAGCCTCTGGAATTACTGCCTCTTCAGTAGTCAGAGGTTAAAGAAGGAAGCAGCTTACATGCCATTATACGTAGACAGCAGTTTGTCATTCTTTGGGAGTGTGATGAATGCAAAAATACAAGCATGGCCTTCACTGTGGTGTCTAATCCTACATTTCAGCACCAAAGAGAAACCAGGAAATTCACTCATCAGCCCATTTGTTAACTTGCTACCTAATTTTCTAAGCCTGAAGTTGTTAGGTCTTAAACCCCGTTTATACACTTGTAATAGTAACCATGACTGCTCTTGTGCAACAATCATGCATTGTTCTTTCCAAACATGAATCAGAACCCATGAGGCACAGACCCAGGCACCTCCAACACCTCTAGGTAATTCTGTGGCAAGCTGGAGACTAAAATCTCTGTTTATACTGAGTAAAAAATAGGATATGGTGTGGGGGAAACTAGCATGTGAGCTGTTATGTTAATATTTCAGTCCTCATGATCTATGAAATCACGTAACTTCAGAAATTACCAAAAAATAATAATAATAAATAACTTCTACCTGAAATCATATAGACTAAAATTTACATTTAAGTATATTCCCCTTCCATTGTACTGACTTCCTTACCAGAGCTTGAAGTCAAGCTCCTAATTTTCTTTTCTTACCAGTTTCCCTGCTGATACTCTTTCAGTTCTTTCAGATTACAGCTGAAGGGAATCTCTAACAGATAAAATCACTAATAGAAAATGTACTGACAGTGTCATCTCTATCTGCTTAGCTCCCTTGTAGTTTTGCCCCTAATTGGGACTTTTTGCAGAATACAGATAAAGTGCTGAATTGAGGCTTTTCTAACCTCTGGTTGTCTTTTCCATTTGGTGAGATCTTCTTCCTTGCTGAAGTATCCATTCACATTATTTACCACTGTACTAGTGCTGCATACCATTGAAACAATGCATTTCCATAACATGGGAAGACACTCATGCTTTCTCCATAAAGAGAACTGGGAGAGAGTATTTTTAGCTTCTGTGCCCATTGAAGTTCTAAAGCCAATGAAACTACTAGGACGTAAGCACTTAGTTTCTTACCACATCCTCATTAATGTTCTAAAAGAACCCGGCACCAAGCAAGATTCTGCAAGGCAGTAACTGGAGGCCCTCCCCAGCCAACAGCCATAGCTCTTCCCTGCCCAGCTCTTTGCTGGGGCTTCTCTCCCAAGGGCTCATGACAGAACTAGAAGGGACTTGCTTCTACAGAGAGCACTTTTCAGGTGTAAGATCCTTATCGGAAGTGGAGAAGGTCAGGCTTGTTTCCTGGCCATTTCATTACAGAGCTGTAGACCATTACAAGTTTCTGAACCTTCCCCTTGCACTCAAACACTTTAATATGAAAAGACATCTTGTAATGCACTCGCCTAGGTCGCTGTTGTTCCCCATGCAAGTCTCTGGCAGACACTCATTATCATTCCAGCAGCTGTGGTGATGCCACCATAGAACTAAATAATGTGTGAGTATAAACAAGGAGGTCAGAGAGGATGATGTCAGACATTCCTGAAGAAATAGCATGTAACTCAAAGCTGCATTAAGTTACACGAAGTTAGCATCCGGTAAAAGGAGCACATTCAAAACCCTTGGGGTCAGGAAGAGGTTCAATCATCAAAGAAGTTAATTGGAAGAAAAGGGTCTGAGTTGACTGTCTAGAAGATGATCCAGAGCCAGGTGACAGGGGACCTTGCAAGTGAAGATGAAGGAATTTTATATTATTCTTAATGCAACGAGGAACCATTGACTTTTGAACAAATGTGATGACCTAAATTACCTCTTGTAAAAGAACATTTTGGCTGCTGTGAGGGGCGTGTAAGGGACAATGTGAACCTCTGAGCCTATGTTAGTTGATTCTGTGGGTTTTCTGGTGGTGTCCTTGGCCACTCTGGCTCCCATAATCCTTCCTCTCTTCTGCAGGATTCCCCAAGCTCCCCCTAATGTTTGTTTATGGGTTACTGCATATTTCCATCAGTTGCTAGGTGAAGCCTCTCAGATGACAATTGGGCTAGACAGCCTGGCTTTTTAAGATGTAGATTTTGGGGGGACTGTTTTTGGAGATGTTTGTTTGTGACAGGTTCTCATGTAGTCTAGGCTGATTTCAAACTCACTCTGATGTCCCTAAACTTCTGTTCCTCCTGCCTTCATCTTAAAAATGATGGAATTACAGGCACACACACCCATGTCCAGCTTTATATTTGCTAGGAAAATACTTTGCAAGCTGAGCTACCTCCCCAGTCAAGATTATCTTTTTTAAGTACTTCCAAGTATTGTCTACTGCTAGTGAGCACCTAACTTAGCATTACCAAGGTAACAAATCAGAAATAGATGTGGGTTTAAAACAGACATGAAAAATGTTTCTGTGGGATTTGCCCTGAGCATGACACTCCAGCATGATGTGTGCTGACACTGTCACTGTAAACCATTGTGATAATCACTCAATGTCAACCAAGCCAAAGAGTCATAGACTTTAAGGTCTGTGCTGATGAGAGTAATAAGGAAGCCTGAGACAGTAAGGCACAGAGCAGTACCCCAAGTTTGGGCCAGAAACCCATACCTTATTTCAATGAGTCATTAAAGCCATTTGTTAATTTGGTGATTTTTTTTTTTTTTTTTTCTGGAGCCCTCAGTTTCAGAGTGTTCATAAAAGAAAATGCAAATAGCCCTAGCAGAATGTGGTCAAGGGACATTCATTCTGTTGCAAAGACGCAGTACTGTTTACTTGCTCACAAACACATTCTGGTGTATTTGCCAATTGCTCTTGTGAGTGGTTTTTACGCCAAGCCTTCCCCATCCCCTCACCCCCCCCATCCCTACCCTCCACCCCCCGGAACCCATGTAAGCAAGCTAGTGTTCTGTTCACTTTGTGAACACAAGTAACTTCGAAGACTTGAATGGTTTTCATATGATTCCATATCTCAAGGCAGGAAGAGCTATACACCATTTCCATAAAGCAAACACAGAGCTTCTTATAGCAGCCTTTGTCTGGCTTTGGCATTGATTTTTAAATCACCTGGATTGATCAAGTGGTTACAGAACTTTAAGAAAAAATCCCACCAAACGCATATAGAAGGGAGAGCTTTTAAATCTGCTAATATCCATAGGAATGAATTGTCAATTGTTCTTAATTTGGATCACCTGAAGAATCAGCGCCTCCATGGTGCTGCAGTGGCTGGGGATGTCTTGGGTGCTCAGTGAAAATGTCCCTGGCTTTGGAAACCAGCACCTGAAATCAGTGTGTGTCTTGGAGCATGTCACTGCAGGGTACCTTCCTCAGCCACTGAGAGAGCAGCATGCAGATCCAGCCACTGCCCGGTCACCCTGTTGCAGCCCATCAGCAGGATTGAGGCAAGCTGATTGCAACCTGAGTTGACACACCGGTGAAGAGTCCACACTTAAATAGTTCAACACAGAGTCTCCAATTACAGGCAGGTGTGCAGGGACAGCAGGGACCCCACAGGAACCACTTATTAAACACTGGGGTCTCTTGTCATGCTCCCATCATTAGACCTATCTAAGTCTGAACTGCTCCTGTATTTTCCTGGTTACTTTTTACATTATTTCTACATAGGTAAATATTTTAAAGCTTTAAACTACTTTTAGAAGTCAACTTCTCTTAAAAAAAAAAAAAAAAGCCATGATTTTTCTGTAGCTTGATATCATACTGTAATTTTGTTGTCATAGAAACTAGATAATGTAATATAACTTTTCAAAAATGGAAACCTGCTTTTAACTTTATTACACCAAGAAGAGCTCAGAGTGGATGATTTATATCTACTCTCCCCATGACCTAAAGTCTAAAATTTACTTTAAAAACATCAGATTTCAATAATTGAGACAATAACAGAGATAGCTCTATCATTCTCTGAGACACTAAAATGTAATAGGCATCTACAAGTAATTTTTTTTTAATTCTTGATCTTCCTGGTTGCAAAACAAAACTGGAGTATGTTCATGGTAGTATTTCAGCATTTCACTAAATGGTATATAGTCATTTCCTCACTAATGAAAATGGTGGCCAGCAAATAGAGAGGAGAGGCAGAGAGACAGTGAGTTTTCTTGCTAGGAGCTGAACAAATAAGACACCTTGCTCTTAAAATGCTGAAGGAGAGCAGTGCTTTGCTTCCCAGTTTCACTCGAGTGCCGTTCTGCACATGGCAGTTTTCTTTGTTTTAAATGCTTTTGATTTTGACACCATGGGCACATACTACTTATGACCCCGGAACATTTTGGAGGAACATTTAGAGTTACTCAGGGCTTGATCCAGGACACATTTTAATGCTTCATGGTATATTTGATGAGTTAAAATTTTTAAATTGGAATAACAGATAGAAGCCTTAAAATATTCCTAGCTTTTTTTTTCTTCTTCTAACAGCACATTTCCTTCATGTTTTGAGTAAGCTGGCTCTGTGTGGGAACTTAGAAATAACTCCTAATGATTAACAGAGTGATGGATGTGACAAATCACCCTTTTCTTGAGAAATCATAAATCAACATATTCCTACCTATAAATTTTTACTGAAAAGTGTGAAATATTAGCACCATATATTTAACTAGGTGTCAGATATAAACACTGTTGTCACAATGTTGCTCTCAGAACCAGTGGACTGTATTACAACACAACTTTGCTTTATTTTTTTTTTTTTTTTTAGAAATGTGGTTCAAATATAATTTACAATTGCTACTTGTGTCCTTCTTGAAGTAAGCATGGCACAGTCTGAATATTATCAATAATAGACCCCAAAGTCAAGACAGAACAATCTCCAAATAGATTTTTGCACTCATAATTTTTTTGCTTAAACTTTAGAGCCTGTGTATGCCCTGTTTATGTTAACATAATTCTGCCTGGTTCCATTAGTAATGCCTCATTTTTCTTTTCCATGATTGTGATATCATTTTTTTATTATTGAAATCTGTCTGCATTTTTGGGAAGCTGAGATGAACACAACATATGCCTGAATTACGAGGCTAGTGGATTGTTAGTTAGCCGGCATTGGCTGTATTTTCATTTGGGAGTGTTTTCCTCAAGTCGCCACGGTGTATTGTGGGAAGTGGAGCAGGGCAGTGGCCTTCCCCTGGCTCTATTGATTTGCCCTTCAGCTGTGTGCAGTGCAGAGAACCTCAGGCCTTGTTGTTGATTATCTACACGGTGTCTCTGGGAGCTGTATTGACCCATTGCTGCTGACTGCCTGTGGCTCTTGATTTTTCACACCGTCTCCATGACACTCATAATAAAACATACTATCTTATTGCTTCTCAGCTCTGGGAGTCAATGGATTCAGCCTTCAAACACCACGATGTTTCGGGAGAACATTTATTATATGTGGGATAAAAGATAGCAATTTTAGGACTCTGTGTTGTGTACTTTTAGTAGCTCCCTCTGTAGCAAGAGTCCATACCCAGCTTACATTTCTGATACCTTTAAAAAGTCAATGCTAGCTTTGTATATTGTTTTAGTATGAGATTTTTGAGTGATATAGACAAAATTATTCTAAAACAATAGGCTCATTAACCGGAAATATCTTGCACTGAGATTACATTTGACAGATTGAATTTTCAAATACCTACAAGGATTGCCCTATGATTTAGTACTGCCTTATATGTTCATTACAGTAAACAGTATAATTATTAGAAGTGTACAATTTAGGGTTGTACTTATTTTAAGGTTTCCTGTGTATGGATGTCTTAGATACTTTAGTATTTTGAGTAAAATCTTTCTTAGCTATCTTGAAAGACTTGCCTTCTAGTTAAGATATATTTAAATGATTTTCTTTATACATAGATCTTTTGTTGCTATTAGAATTGTCTATCTTGTACTAATACCAGTATGTTTTAGATGTTGTTGCCAATCCATAATTACCATCAACAATTCCTTTGTGCCACATGTGTTTTATTCTGTTTGAAAAAGAGCTTAGAGACCTGGAAAGGCAGAGGTTAGTTTCCTAGTAGAGAGAATATGACTCAGGTGTTTCCTAGACTGACTTCTAATATTTTAATGCACTGTAACTACTATTATTGTATACAAGGTATACAATATTGTGTATTGTATTTTACTGTAGCATCAGAGAGAGAGAGAGAGAGAGAGAGAAAGAGAGAGGGGGGGAGAGAGAGAGAGAGAGAGAGAGAGAGAGAGAGAGAGAGAGAGAGAGAGAGAGAGAGAGAGAGAGAGAGAGAGAATATTCTAGTCTTAGGCCAGATATTTTTAGAGAAAAGTCAGAGCAAGAAAATTCCAGGTGAGGGTGAGATTATTAATCTCATGATTACTTTTGCTGAAGTTAATCTGAATGTTTCAGTTGGTCAAAGAAAACGATAAATACTTGAACAAACCTAGTTTCATCTGTCAATCTTGGAGAACTATGACACAGCCCTTTTCTGTCTGTTGTACACATTCACCTTCATAAAGGATCTGTGACTTCTCCAATAATAGAGAAAGACAGGCAGAGGATCTTGGCCTTTAAGCCTCATATCATCAAACCTCAAATTATTTTTTCACATTTCAAAATAATTTCTTTTTTATTGATTTGTAGAGTTACCATTCACATCTTCCAGTTTTACCAGATTTTAAAGGATTGGTTTTAGGTTCGAGAGAAACATAGTTTTGTAAATAACTGCTTTAAAAAATATCAATCCATTTTAGACTAAGAACTCGCCAGTGGAAGCTTTTAGCAAGTGGTTGTTTCAGGGACTGGCATGATAAAGTTAGCCTCCTTGTGCTGCCTCTTCAGGTTTACACGGGAACCCTGGCATGTCCACCTGAAGCAGGCGGGTCATGAGTTTGAGGCCAGCTCAGGCTACATAGAGAGTTCAAGGCCAGTCTGATCTAAATGACGAAGATTCTGTTTCAAAAACAAAACAAAACACAAAACCAAAGACATCATAGGAACAGCATTGCAACTCCTCCTCTCAAACTAGCATATTTCTTCCATTCTTTTACATTAAAAATCAACTCTCTCCAGTGTTTTATTATAATTGTTAAAATACTTTCTAAAATGTTTTATTAGTGTTCACTCATTGAATATGGTGCTGACCCAGCACTGTTTCACAACGATGTGGTCATGATAGACACCGCCAAGTGTCAAGCAGAGGCCTTTTCTATCCTAGCTCCCATGACTTCTGATGAAAGCAATGGGCACGTTTCACTCATTGTCCTGAAAACTTTGCCCAGCAGTTGCTGACTTTCACCTGCGTGGACCCAGCACTCACAGCCAGTCAGGGTGTGGCCACTGTATCAGAACTGAGCATTAGGTTTCCAGTCCCCTCATTTCCAGGTACTCTGAGTTCTTCATGCTAGTGGTTTTGGTAGTATAAGGTTCATGTTCCACTTAAACCTAAGTATGCCTCTTTGTCTCTGGCATTCAGGACCACGTTTAAATGTGCAGGAGACTTCCTCTAACAGAGTCTTAGGTATCAGGTATTGCAAAGGTTAAGCCTTATCATCTGCACCAAAATAAAAAAAAAAAAAAAAAAGTGAGGTTTCATCAAAAACTTCCATCCTCACAACCTTTCAACCACAATTTGATGATTATTATTGATTATTTCACAGCCTTTCACTCATGCTCTGCCACTGTGGCCAGCCCTGATATACAGATAGGGCTGTGGTCCAGCTAAAATAAGACTCCATCTTGATAATGGACTGAGATGAGATGCTGTTATTTGATAAAGATAATTGATGTTTCACAGTGAATTGAAAAGCAGCTCCAAGCACACTGTATCTGGAGCCGTGTTCTTCCCACGAATATGGCAGTTTGTTTATAAAAACAGAACAAAAGAATGAAAGTTAAATATTTGTGAATGGATTATTAGAGACTTTCAGTATTAGGATTTTTCCTTCCTTTCCTATTTGGTTATTTTTGATCACATTATTTTAAAATCTGGTTCCAGACTAATTTGTTCAAATTTTACATTTTACATGACACAAATGTTACTAGTGAGATCCCTTGCAGACTTAATACCTAAATCTCATGTTTGGTCATGTATAACCCGGATGTCAAGAATTGCAGTTAAATATTATTACCACTAATTTTGGGGATGTTTTTGCATACAGCATGAAAACACAATTCAAATTATTGATCATGAAATCACATCTCCTGGAAAATACAGTCCAGATAATCTGTGGATGCAGATAGG
Source organism: Cricetiscus sungorus (assembly GCA_030556225.1). Classification (NCBI taxonomy): domain Eukaryota; kingdom Metazoa; phylum Chordata; class Mammalia; order Rodentia; family Cricetidae; genus Cricetiscus; species Cricetiscus sungorus. The sequence continues at coordinate 100,841,061 of JANBXA010000651.1, read as the reverse complement.
GTTTCTCCTCATTCATTATTAACAAATGTTTCTGCAAACACCATGGAACACACTGCATATGTTCACTGTGCCTCCTTCAGCCCCAGCTTTAGGTTGATTAAGGTATCATTCATCTCTGGTACTGTTCATCCAGTTTCTTTTAGTCTTATCACCTTCATAACCCCTAATTAAGCAATAAGGCTTGACAGGGAGTATGGTTATCGTGAGATAATGATGCCCCGAGTGTGTTGTGAGTCACACAGTTCAGCTGAGTGCTTCTAAACCTCTACGGGTGTGATTATCTCATGATAAACATGCCACATGGCTGCTCATTGATGCCACCGATGCATGCACACCGTCTGAGCAAAGGGGAAATTGACGTTTTCTTGCTTACCTGCTCACCCAATCCAAGTAGCTGATTTTATAAACTTCCTGGCTCATATCTTAACGGTTTGAATCCACAAGCTCTTACTTCATTGTTTACATAGTAACAGTTGAACTTCCAAGTACACATCTAAAGAAAAATTGATAACCTCACTGTGTTTTAAAGGTTAAGCTTCCTCAGGAGGCAGTTCTCAGGGAAGGCAAATACATTTCCTCTGTGGTGTTTTCCAGCCCCCCATTTAATGGATGGCAAAAGTTAGGCGTTCTCATGAACTCAGAACCTTATGTGCTTTCAGGCTAATGAATGTCTGCAAGCTCTTGGAGGTTCTCTAGGAAATAGTAATTGAATTTCTATATTGGGAAGCTTTTTATAACCTACAACTTGCAAGTACTACTGTTAAAAGAGTGTGAAGAGGGAGATTACTAACTACTTAGCTATATTCGTTTGATTAAGATTTTGAAAAAAAAATAATTTGTATTTGGATTATCTCTTGTAGATTTGTTCTGACTGCCATTGAAGAGACTGTGTTTTAGAGGTTATATCTCAGGTGTGTGTGTGTGTGTGTGTGTGTGTGTGTGTGTGTGTGTGTGTGTGTGTGTTTGTGTGTATGTAATGCACACGTGTGTTTTTAAAAAGAAAAGAAGTAATAAAAACACTGGGGCTACTTTTTGAATGTTTCAACATGAATTCAAGCTAATTCAATCTTCTGAAACACAACTACCTTGAGAATTTTTGATGGTGATAAAACATTTTGTATCTTTACTTTCTGATATAGTAGGATCTAGCTGCATATAGTTCTTGGGACTAAGACATTTAGTTTTTAGATAGTTTGATGTAGTTAATTTACTCTCAAGTAGCTATATTGTTAGTAACTAACAATTTTTTTCCAAAGAAAAAAATTCTTGTAAGTTAATTTTCCTTAAGAGTTTGTGATTTAAAATAAGTAATTTCAATCGTTTTGTGGCTTTAACTTTTGACGTTCACGTCAGATCTAAAAGTATGCACTTTAGAAGGAGGTCTTAATGTCTGCTGATGTTCTAGTGTTCTCCAGCATGTGTATTTAGTTTTTTAGAAGTTCCTGTCTTGTACTACTAGTATTTGAGGTGTGTAGAAATATAAATTTAGGTATGAGTGAAAATATTAATTTTCCTGGCAAAATACTATCATTTTAAGGAAAAATTATTATTAAGCCAAAACTGGGAACTCTGGGGTACTTACTTACTATTAAATGAGTTGTAATATTTGGTCATTCCATTTTATTTCTCTCATAGAAATACTGTTTTCTTAATAAACTTGGCCACACTTACCTTAATTCCTGAAGTTACTGTTCCCTTCCTGGTAAAGGTCAAGAATATTTAAACTTTGAACACTCCGCTGGCACACCCAGACTCTATTGCTTACACAGCCAAGTTTGTTCATACTTAAACAGCATTAGAATTTAAACTAAAATCTTCTCATACTCAAGTCCATAACAAGTGCCTTCTAAATGCATTGACATGACCCAGTGAGACTAACATCCTTCTGCAGATGGGAAGCATCAGCATCATTATGCTGTGGCTGCTTGGTGCTTACATTAATTTTTGTTTCTTAATAACATCAGGCCATCTAAGTAGGATTCTAACCAGAATTTCTGATGTAAAACAGCATAGAATGTTTTATAAAATCTGTGAAACCAAGAGGTAGGTGATGTGAAGACCAATGATCTCCTCACCCAAGGATATGGCAACTATGTTGGCAGATCATGGCAGAGTAAAATTCTAATAGAGGACATGGGTGCGCAATAGCAGAAGCTGCCACCAGGCCACCTGGGGGGAGGTGACACTTTGATCTGTGAACCAGAGGCAGGTGAAAAGTGTGTACTTCACTAAGTCGTCGCTAGAAGCTGTGCAATCTTCACTGTTGATCTTCCCTCTCAGCCACCTGGAGTCGGGTCACAGGCACATTTCCTATTGATAACATCTGAAGGCTTTAAAGATTTACTTCAGATCATTTCGGGAAGAGAAAGAAGATAGGTCAAGATAAAGCAATTATGATCAATCATAATTAATAAAGTGATCATGACTGATACTTTCAGTTCTGTTCTGTTTACCTTGATACAATTCGAAACTTCCCACAATGGTTTTTAAATGCAAATCTATAAATATTGGGTTAATAGAAATACTGATACTATAATGTATGCTACACTATGTGGGGTGAATAATATTTTATAATACTAATGAAGTAAAATTTGCTTATGCCATGGCTTTCTACTTTAACCGTGCTAGCTGTTCGGTCCTCTCAGGCCAGATTGACTGACTTATTTTGTACTTACATCAGTCAGCTTTTCTCCCTGATCTTAAAGCCTTTGCTCATGCTGTTTTCTGATTTGGTATCTCTCTACCTCTCACCTTCTTCATCACTTTTTAGTTAAATTAACTACTGTCCTCAGCTGTTCTTAACACAATACCACTCCACTAGTTTCCCAGCTGTACTACTATTGAGCACTGTGTGGACTCTTATTCCACTTAGTATTGTAGTTCAGGTCTGCTTGCTTACCTCCTATTCTCCTGACTAAAGCACAGCCTTCCCCAATTTTACACAGAAATGAAGTGTCCTATCTCTCACTTGCTGCTGCCACTTTATACATAGTGAGGGAAAAAGTGATCAAATGAGCTTGCAGTGATCTTAAAGAAGGTTAGTAACCATGTGCCAAGAATAGTAACCATGTGCCATTGGCCTGGAGAGTGAGTGCATGTGCGCGCGCACACACACACACACACACACACACACACACACACACACACACACACACAGTGGATGGCCGATCTGAAAAACTTGAGTGTACTAAAGAAAATAAGCTTTTGGATCCCAAAGTCCTGAGGGAGGTCTGGAGATGTAGACAGGGTCTTTGTTAAGCTTGTAGTGACTCGCTCGCATCTGAAATGGCTCACTGGTGACACAGAGGATGTTAGTAAAGTGAAAATGCCAGAACTCTCCTTCAAAATGCATCCAGAGATCTCTTGAAAGGCATGAGCCATTGGGAGTAGGAGCCATACCTTGCAGTTAAGTTTCTCATTATAGCTTGGTGTTAGGACTATTCATGCCTTTAGATACATACTTTATGTTATAAACATTTTGCCCAATTTTTTTAACACTTTTCTCTTTCTCATTACTCACATTAGTCAACGTTGAAAGGCAGTGTATTCTCAGTCTTCTGTAACCTCCAGCCCATGTTGTTTGCTTGTATAAAGTACTTCAATGGCAAAAGGTAACTCAATTAATCAAACATCTTCCTCTTGCCTTTCCTATCTCCATTAAGACAATTGGTTTTTTGTAACACTCCCCAGCCTGAGAATCCACACCAGGGTAAACAAGTCAGTAGCAAAATGTAGCAAATCTTTGGACAGTGCATGGGAGTTGAGAAACAAGGCAGGGTGCCTGGCTTCTGTGTGGACTCTTAACTGTACATGGCACTTGAGCTTCCTGCACCTTGAACCTGTCTCTGTGAAGGAACTATAGAATGTCTCTAAAGAAGAGTTGTCTGCATAGTGTTTCTTAGCAAGCTAAGCATCCCGGAAGTGATAGAATCAGTCAAAACAGAATTTAATGGGGAATGGACTTTTCTGCTAATTTTACCATTAAAAATAAGGCTTGAATTTTATCTAAAAATAGAAAATACTGCATTTATGACACTTACGGTTAACTCTTCTTTAAACAGTCTTAGATACTAATTTAGAGTGAGAATTAAATGTTTATGGTTAGAGCCGTGTGGAAATGGGATGGTGATGGAGTACTAGCTAAGAGTTACCTGGGCGAACAGTGTGTTCCATCAGATAATGATGAAGCAGGACAGACTTCTTGTACTCTGTCTCATTCTTCTATCCTGGCCTTCTATCAGTTGCTTTACAAGTATTTCACTGAACTTCACATTAGAGGCAGGGTAGTCCAGGACCTACATGCAGCATTTGTTAAGATTTTTGGTAAAGGACATGCCATGGCTATATTAGCTGTATGCTCTGTGTTTGTTGGTCAGAGCTGCCAAGGGTGGAGATTCACAGAACCTTATTCTGACTCCCATGCAGGCTAGCTCACTGTGCCAATGACCAGCAACTCTTGAAACTGTTTTGTGCCTCCCAACGTCATACAGAGTGCTAATACTACTGGTGGTTGACCCTATAGTCTGTCTATTGCACATATAAAATAGGTTGAATGAAATGAAATAACTGGGTGTGTGTGTGAACAGCAGCTCTATGAATAGACTAATCACTTGATCTCCTCCCAAAAAGTGGAGAAGCCTTCTGAATTATTTTGGAATAGCCAGATTATTTGTGTATATTCTGATGGACTCCAGAAAGCATCAAAACTTGGCATCCAGAAAACAAAACAGTTTTTCTGAAGTTTCTACTTAATATTTAGCTTTTCTCAAGAAAGGAAAGGAAGAAGAAAAAGAAAAAGGTTTGGGTCAGGTATGGTTGCTTTTAATCCCAGCAGAGGCAGGCAAAGCTCTTTCAGTTCAAAACCAGCATGGTCTACCTAAAGAATTCTAGGTTAGCCAGAGCACAATAGTGAGGTCCTGTCTCAGGAATAAGCTAGCACCAACACATAGCAATGTTGACATAGTTAACAGTTAGGTTTTTTCACCACTTCTCTTCCTTGGGAATGAAGCCACTTGCTGCGAGACCAGGCTGCCTGGAAAAACAATGAAGTGCTGACCATGACCATGCTCTGAAGCTACATCACCCAGTCCTGCAAGTGGAAATTGACATTGCGTCTGAACAAAGGCTCTTAAAAAATTGAATTTGTATCAAAAAGAAGTGCAGAAATGTATCTGATTTGCCCAGGTCTCCCTAGACAGGCTATTTCAGCTTTCAGCTCTGTGACGGTTTTCATGTTAGCAGAGCACTTTAGCCCAGGCTGTCAAAGGGAGCTTCTGTGTAAGGTAGGGGGATGGGTGTCTCTTTTTCCTGTGCGTGCTAATTTATAGGAAAGCCTTTCACAGAACGGTATTTTCCTGTAAAGTGATCAGTCATCTCCCCGGATGCTCTTTACATTACTGGATACATATTCTACAAGAATCCAACAGATAAATTGTTGTCAGTGGATGGTAAGCATGTGAGGACCCAGACTCTCCTCTGCTGTTACAAGTATTTTATGTTGTTGGTTAGACTAGAATACCCATTCCTGTTTAAAGGGACATTTGCACTGCCCTCTGCATGCATGTCTGTGGAACTAATTCCAAACCCATGGACACTCACATTTTCCTATGAAAACTCGAGTTTTCAGCAATCCTGAGCAACACCCTTTCAATATTCTGTTAACTTCCAGATCACTTTGCATGATTTATTGTCATCTTAAGACTAAGAATTGGTAGGGCTGGAGAGATGGCTCAATGGTTAAGAATACTGACTGTTCTTCCAGAGGATCTGAGTTCAATTTCCAGCACCCACGTAGCAGTCCAAAACCATCTGTTAACTCTAGTTCCAAGTGATCCAATATGTCCTTCTGGCCTCCATGAGCATCAGAACACACATGGTACTCCATGTGCTCTATGGACGTGAAATAAGAAAGGAGTACAGCTGAATCAAGTGCACATTTGGGTAGCATGAGTTTTCTCTCAGGACAGTAAAAGCCAACTACTGCCATATCTCTACAAGCAATCTGACAATGTAGTTCATGGTATTATTAGGTTTGTTTTTGTTTTTTAATGAGTTCTGTTTACTAAAATTGAATCAGAAGACCCATTCTAGGTTATGAAAGTGGGAATACCCCTGATGGTCTCCAGGAAAGGGTTTAATTGCTTTGTTACTTGGCTTGGTATCATGTACTATGCTGTTGGCTTTTATCACACCTCATACATGGAATTTTTTTAAGGAATGATGATTTGAAGGAATGAGATCTGTTTTAGTCAGTTAGACATTCAAGGATGCATACAGTAACTTTGGGAATTTTTATAAAAAATAAAAACATAAGATTTGCAAAACTGCATAGATATCTATCTTAAGGAATAGTATTGTATGGATTTGAATGTCATTTAAATGGTCATTTATAACAGAAATAAATGAGTGTATTCTGTTTCTATATTAAGACAGTGTCTTAAAATTAGAAGTACTGTATATTTGAGAAATTACAGGTCTTGTTTATCTATTGTTCCAAGTTCTTGGTGGCATATTACAGCACTTAGTAACTAAAGAAAGTAAGCCTTTGGCAATGATTTCCCAACTACCAGAGTGAAGGATGTGTCATACAGAAGGCATAATTCATCTCATGCTTTCCAATGTCTGGAGCTGTCTTCTGCATAAATTATAAATAAGAATATTCATAAGTCCTTATTTTAGTAAATATATAGGTATTTACAGAAAAGTACACTAAAACAAAATCCTTAACTAGATTTGAAACTTCATAGAAAATAATAGCAAGTTCTATATCTTCCAAGTGCTGTAGTATCTGCCTGGTCTATTTGCTTTTCCATAGAGGAGAATAAACCCAGGGAAGACTTTAGGATTGCAAAGAAGAAGATTTTTTTTTTTTTAGCAGAAAAGTAATTCTTGGCCAGATATATCAGAGATAAATAGTTCCTTAACAAACATTAAGAAACAATATATGAAATAGTAATAGTGGATTATGTATTAAATGAACATTTGGTAGAAGAAAGAGAAGCTACTGGACTCTTAAGAAACTTATTTTAAAATGATGAAAGGGAAAGGAAAGCCTCTTTTCACTGTTTGTCTATGAGGTCAGCTCCTATATTAATATCAGCTATTATCTAAGACCTTGAAATATGTTTTTAAAAAAATGGCTCAGGAAAAAGAAAAAAAAATGCTATAAAAGAAAATAGTGTAGAACCATGCAGAAAAGACTTCCTAGGAAAACCCAAGAAGAGACTGTCCCATTATGGTAGAAAAAAGGCAACCAAGGAATAGTATAAGTAAGACCAATGACAAGTTAGTGCTTTCCACCAACATCTTATGCAGTTACGTTAAACAATGCAAGAGTGATAGAAAAAAGGAGAATAGTAAGTAAAATAAAAGAGTGAACATACAGGGGCTGAGAGATGCCTCTATGGCTTGTGTAAAAATGAGGGTCTGTGCACACACATCAAAAGCTGGGAATGGCCATGTATACCTATAATCCCAGGCCAGGAGGAGCACAGTTATCCACCTCTGATGGGATGAGAAGATCTCCACCAGCCTTTTTCTACATTTAGTAAGAAACCTGTCTTGAGGAAATAAGACAGGGGGTGATAGAAAAGGACACAGTTTCCTCTGACCTGCATATGTGCTTATACACACATGTGCACATATGAGAGAGAGAATGAAAGAGAAAGACAGAAAGAAGGAAGGAAAGAAAGAAGGAAGGAAAAGAATGGGAGAAAGACAGAAAGAAAGAAAGAAAGAAAGAAAGAAAGAAAGAAAGAAAGAAAGAAAGGAAGGAAGGAAGGAAGGAAGGAAGGAAGAAAGAAAGAAAGAAAGAAAGGAACAAAAAATACAGTGAGCAGATATAGCATATAGCTTAGGGCAGAAGCTGAACCCCTTTAAGAGAGAAGGTCATGGCTTTGTTAAATAAAGGACCTGGGAAATGAAGGAACTGAAAACTCTGTTTTCTTCTGACCCCTGTTAGCTACTCTCTCTCTACCATTGGCAGAATTCATCTATATTTCAGGTGTCTTTCAGGCAAAATTGACTGTGACAAATTCCTGTGTTCTCATCACAGTAGAGTGGACACAAGGAAACTAGCCTGGCAACCACAGAAACAGTATTAGGACATGTGCAGAAAGGCTTAAGGTGGATGTCCTTAAACTAAAATCCTGACTATATAATTCTTATCTCTCTGAAATTGTTATAGAGATGTAATAGTATTTGTATTTAATTAACCAGAATTAAATTTATATTTTTAAAAGACTGACATAAAACAGAATTATTTAATGACCACGAGAAAGAAAAGGCTCACTAAATAATAATGTTCCATTTTTCATATCTGATTTCACTGATCTTGTAGAATCTCTTCTGATATTTTTCTTAATAAGGAAGGTATTGATTAAGAATGATGGAAAAATCCCATTTTATTCCTTTATTGAATATTCATTTTTATTTTCAAGACCTGCTATTGAATGTTGCATTAATTAAAAGTAACGCCATATTCTGTAGGCATATTGGTTTTCCCTCCCAGGCCCTGCTCATTTTGTTTTTTGGTGCTTTTGTAAACTTATTTTTTTTTTTTTTTGGAAGAAGATTGACTTGTTGAGAATCAGAAAGCTCACATAGACATACCTCACTAAACCACTATTCACAAGTATGTAGAAATAAAAAAAGATGCTTCTAGAACTAACAGTGCACTATAGACTTGGGCTGTGTGGTTTTGGTGTTTTCTCAAGGTTTGGTTGTTTTAGAAAGTTTCCAGAGGATGGATGGATGGATGGATGGATGGATGGATGGATGGATGGATGGATGGATGGATGGATGGACGGACGGATAGATACATAGATACATAGATAGATAGATATAGATATAGTTCATTCTGTCACTGTGCTTTTTAAAGGTCATAATAAATTTCTGGTTAACTATGGATAGATGTTTGAACTTGCAGATTCTGGAATTTATTTAAATACTTTCTAGGTCTTCTCCCTTTTTAGTTGAAAAGAAATGCAAGCAGACAATAAGACATAATTTTAGGTTTTGAGCTGGATATCAGAAAGGCAAAGACTCTTCTGGCCAAGTAATCCTGGATCGATAGGCAGTATTGCAAATTGAGCAAAAATGTATGGCTTATTGAAAAGGAAGAACTGTCACTTGTGACATGCTCAGATCTACTACAGAGTGATAGACTACAGTTCTAGGAAAACAGCACTTCTGGCCTATTTACAGGAAAGGCTTCCTGGCGGAGATGGTAAGTTGTGGTTAAGGGTCCCCAAGGGACGTGGTGCGAGCACTGTCCATTGAGGCCTGATGAAAACTAGAAAATGCACTCCACAAAGCAGCCTTTTAGCCTTTTGCTCTAAGTAGCTAGCCTTTTGTGAGTCCATTTCTTCGTACTTCCAGGCAATAACAACAGAAGCATCACACAATTTATTCTTTTCTAATGTGTTTTCCTGTACATACATGTGTGTAACTACTTGGTGGGATATTATACTCAATTTGCTGGTTATGAATGTATAGTTGGGGGAATAATAACAGTGCATTCAGTGACCGTCACATGCAGGATTGTGTCTGTGTATGTGTGTATGGCTGTGTGTGTGTATGTAGCTGTGTGTGTGTGTGTGTGTGTGTGTGTGTGTGTGTGTGTGTGTGTGTGTATGGTTATGTGTGTATATGGCTGTGTGTGTGGCTGTGTGTATGTGTGTGTGTGTTTGGCTGTGTGTGTGGCTGTATGTGTATGGCTGTGTGTGTGGCTGTATGTGTATGGCTGTGTGTGTGTGTGTGTGTGTGTATGGTTATGTGTGTATATGGCTGTGTGTTTGGCTGTGTGTGTGGCTGTATGTGTATGGCTGTGTGTGTGGCTGTATGTGTATGGCTGTGTGTGTGTGTGTGTGTGTGTGTGTGTGTGTGTGTGTGTGTATGGCTGTGTATGTATGTATGTGTGTGTGGCTCTGTGTATGTGTGTGTGTGTGTGTATGGCTGTGTGTGTGTATGACTGTGTGTATAGCTGTGTGTATGTGTGTGGCTGTGGGGGGGGTGCTGTGTGTGTATATAGCTGTGGGTCGGGGTCGGACTCTTTAATTCATCATGTTTATATCCACCTATAAGACTATATTCAATCTGTTTCCTTACTGCTAAATGATACTAAATTTGTACCTACAGACCCTGATTTGAACTTGACCAGAAAGATGGGCTCGTTGACATTGGAGTAGAATGGTTTATAGACTAAATACAGACAGCCATCATCATTTCTGCATTTATTTTCCTACCTTCTCATTTTTCTGTGGGTTTTCACTGTTTTGCCTTCTATCTCTTATGGTGTATTTCAGTATCTGAACTTTTTCAAGTAGGAAAGATTTTAGCATGTTTGGGATAGTTCCCCAGCTTTTGTAATAGTGTGCTGTGCACTGGGTTATCACAAACCAGCATTACCAATTCCTGGGTCAGAAATTGAACAACCAAGCTTGTGCCCACACTGATTTCTCATAGAAAAGAACCCACCTGAGTAAAGCATCTCATGCATGCTGTCTTTCCCAGACTCAGGAGTTAGCTGGTGTTCTTTCTAAAGCATCCAAGATGTTCTACAGTGTGTATCTAAAGTAAAAGTTTATCAGTATCCTTTATAATAGCTATTTAATTTAATGAATGGGGTACTCTTAAGTCATAAGAAAAAAACTATTCTGTGTTTCTGAAACATTTTTTCCCACTGTTGAACTAAACTAAGAAAGTGCACTAACTTGTCCACTGTCATGTTTAGTGATACAATATTTTCAAGTATATAACAAACATATGTAAAGTGTTCTGTAACACTTGGATGGCTGCAGCTGTCATCTCATTTTTTCCTGGATTAAGTTTAGTCAGGAAAGAAACTGCCTCGTTTTCTAGTTGTCATTTGCTCAGGAAGTGAAAGCAAATTGTAATGAGGGAGTCACAGCAGGAGAGCGCCTAACAAATGAGAGACACATATTGACTGGCAGCCGGCATGCCATTTCAGTGATGAATGTATTTCATACACTATGGTCAGGGTCACTCACTATTGTCCTTGAATTTACTGCCATCAAAAGTTATAGTGCAGTTCACATCCTAAACAGTTCTGTCAATCAGTGTAAGGAGCCTCGCTTTTTACAATGGCAGCCATTGTAAAAGGTATCTTATTTATGTAAGTAAAATGTACATTTGTACTGCAACTTCATTTCACCATGGTTTAAGTTTGATTAGACATCAAAGAAATGATAACCATTATGAGGTGAACTTGTACAGATGTGCTAACGTAGTCACAGAAGCAAAACGTGAACACAGACAGACTCAGGGAATACCCTGAGTGCTTGTTTATTTTTTTTCTACATTTAAAACTTGTGAAAATTTTTATGAGCAGAATTCCAAAGCAGAACCATTTTCATACTAATACTGGTATGTTTTTTTTTCTTCCTGTGTTTATTGAGAATCAAACCCATGACTTCCTGTTTTCTAAAACTAGACTATACCCCTGAGCTACACACACACCTGCACCAAGACTTCTGTGTGTTTAAATAAAATATATACTAAAGATATAGAAAGTAAGTGGTTTTTTTTTTTTGCTTTTTTCCTATATCCTTAAAAATGTATTAGTTAGGGTTTCTATTGCTATGAAGAGACACCGTGGCCATGACAACTCCTATAAAGGAAAAACATTTAATTGGGGTGGCTTACATTTTCAGGAGTTCAGTCCAATATGATTATGGTGGGACATGGTGCTGATATGCAGATAGCAGGAAGTGGTCTGTCTGTCACACCCACTCTCACAGTGACACATTTCCTCCAACAAGGCCACACCTACTCTATCAAAGCCACACCTAATAGTGCCACTCCCTATGAGCTTATGGGGGCTAACCATTCAAACCACCACAGTGTCCTTACTTTTTAGTATGTTTGCTAGCACCGGCTCGGTGAGACAATTGAGGTATTTACCATGTCTTGTTTTAAAATGAGCTGCACCTGCACAAATATGAACTTCTAGAACTGGATTGGGTCTGGGGAGACAGATTACTTGGTAAAAGTGCTTGCCATGCAAGTGTGAGGACCTGAGTTCAGATCTGTAGTCCGCACATAGAAAGCTGGGCCCAGTGATGCTCTCTTTGAAGCCCAGTGCTAGGGAGGCAGAGCTTGATGCATCCCTAAAGGTTGCTGGCTAGCCAGTGTCCCCAACCAGTACATACCAATGCAGTGAGAGAATGTGTCTTAAAAAATCAGATGAAGAAAACTGAGGAAAGCACCCAATTTCAGCTTCATACACGCACAACACATTAAATAAATAAACCATATCATTACATGATTTTTTAAATCTCCAAACATAACACTGTTTAAGAATTAATGTAGTATTAAATGAGCTTATTTTCTGTGTCTAAATCATACTGGAGAATATGATGGCTTGGAAAATAATGTCTTCTGAAAGTGGTTTTAAGCATCCTTGTTGACTTTAAGAGAAGCTCTCTCAGTGTGGGTTCACAGCACATCCTCAGCAACAGTCCCAAGCCTTTCCTGCCGTCTTCCTGCTTTGACATCCTCCCTAAATCTCATCCTGCAGCCCATAAACTAGATCTTCGCCATTCTGGAGGTTTAAATGTAGCAACCACCTCCCAAAGATAGAATCAATCTCTCTCTCTCTCTCTCTCTCTCTCTCTCTCTCTCTCTCTCTCTCTCTCTCTCTCTCTCTCTCTCTCTCTCTCTCTCTCTCTCTCTCTCCCTCTCTCTCCCTCTCTCTCCCTCTCCTCTCTCCCTCTCTCTCCCTCTCTCTCCCTCTCCTCTCTCTCTCTCTCTCTCTCTCTCTCTCTCTCTCTCTCTCTCTCTCTCTCTCTCTCTCTCTCTCTCTCTCTCTCTCTCTCTCTCTCTCTCTCTCTCTCTCTCTCTCCTTGTGTTTCCTTGGCACAAACCTAGACAGACCTGGGAAGAGGCCATCTCATTTGAGTAATTACCTCTGTTGGTCTGGCCTGACGACATGTCTGTTGAGCATTTTCTTGATTGTTAGTTGATATTGGAGGCCCAGCTCCATGTGGGCAGTGCCATCCCCGGGCAGGTGGCCTGGCCGTAATGAGGAAAATAGCTGAGTGAGTCACAAGGAGCAAGGCAGCAGCAGCAACAACAACCCTCCAGATATCTGTTTCAGTTTCTACCTCTAGGTTTCCACCTTGAGTTCCTGTCTTGGTTTCCCTCAGTGATAGACTGAAACCTGTAAGCCATTAAACCCTTTCTTCTCTATGTTGCATTGTATCACAGCCATGGAAACACAACCAGAGCAACTAATCTCTACCCCAGCTACAAAAGAAACTTAATACCATGTAACAATGTCTCTTCTCTTCATTGTTCTTGTTATAAAAGCAAAGCATGGTTTGGGGAACATGCACATCTTGTATAATGTTAAACCTATTGCTTTAATATTTAAAGTGGCCTGGTAACTGAATCTTGAACAAATATACTATTAAAAATGTAGCACAGAGAACTTCAGAGTTGCTCATTGTGGAAGATGACAAGTTTTATGATTTCATAGACAAGCTAACTCAGAATCTGGAGGATGGGCTGGGGAGATAATTAGTGAGTAGGTAACAATACTCACTACACTACCCTGGTAGCCCCCATTAGGTCCCTGGAACTGGTGTTAAAAGATAGACGGTCATGGTGATACATGTCTGTAATTCCAGTGCTTGGGAGGGAGATGCATGCAGAGCTTTTTGAGTTTGAGGCCAGCCTGGTCTACAGAGTAATTTCCAGAACTACACAGGGAGATTCTGTCTTAAACAAACAAACAAACAAACAAACAAACAAACAAACAAAGGCAGGAGAGAACCAATTCCACAAAGTGATCCTCTGACCTTCACATATGCTTCATGGCAACAACCTCCCCTCCCACACACACATACATGCACATCATATACAGATACAATCAATCGTGATAAATACCAACTCTTAAAAGTAAATCTGGAAGGACATATCCAGTGATTCTTGGAAGTCCCTTAAAGGGATGTCATATGATCAGGAGTGGGTTTTTTTTTTATTTACAAGTACTTCTAAAAATAGATAGTACTGGAAGTAATTTTCAGTGTGTGTGTGTGTGTGTGTGTGTGTGTGCGCGCACGCGTGTGTTCCACCTATATAAAGTAGCCAAGTATGGTGGCAAATGCCTAACATGCAGGCATTCAGGAGACTGAGACAAATAGATGCAAGTTCAGGACCAAACCACAGGAACCCATCTAGAAAGAGCTCAGGTTGCTAGCTGTGTTAGTCATGTAAGGACACACAGGGTCCACTTGTCAGATAACAACAATAAAGGAAACAGACCCCCTGTCCTGGATTCAAGTGTAAAAGTTTAAATCTCTGAATATAGAACTGCCATGATTTCTTCATTGGGCAGGATGGAGGAAGGTATATGGCTGGCTCCCAGAAACCTCAGCCTAAGGAGCACAGTGTCTCTACCACCATCATCTGCAGCTGCACTCTGTGTTCCTCAGTGACTGATGGTTTTCATGGACCCATTTAGTTGTGTGTCCTCTGCAGGCAGAGAAAGTAAGCAGTTCTTGAGAGAGAGAGAGAGAGAGAGAGAGAGAGAGAGAGAGAGAGAGAGAGAGAGAGAGAGAGAGAGAGAGAATGAATAAAATTAAGAGCCTATTCTTTCTGGCTGGAGACACAAAATATTGTGCAAAGTAAAAGACTGTGGTAAATGCAGACTTGTGCTCTCTAGTCTGGAAGGGAACACAACCTTCCTCAATGTCTCTATTCTTTCCCAGGGTCTCAGCACATAAGCACCTTAGTGGGTTTACAATGGTTTGAAAGAGATTTAAGGGTCAAAAACTGTTTTTTGTTTGTTTGTTTTATCTCTTGCTTCTTTTCTGAAGGAAGGCTGAGATGTTGCTTTTTGATTCTTTTTAAGCCAAGTCTGGAATGGAGAGTCAACCTGCTGTGGCATCTTCGTAACAGGATGCCCTGGAACTAGTCAATGAATTGAATTATTTCTATTCACTGTCTAGTTGAAACTAATATACATTTGAGGAGAAGACAACTATGTTTAGTATCATTCTAATGTCTTCATGAGTATACACTTAAGGATAAATATAACGAAGTGAGCTACCATAAGTTTTATTATAAGATAGAAGTCAAGTAAATGGACTCTGTTTCTTAAAAAAAAAAAAAAAAAAAAAGCTATAGTACTTTTGGCCATATGAGTTACTAGCAGTGATTTATATGTCATTTGGGGATATGCCAAATGACATTGATAAATTAAATAGTGTTTCAATATCTACATACTGATAATCCCTATGACATAGCAATATAGCCTTTTGATTTTTTTTTTCCTGTGGGGGATAATATTCCACCAGCTTAGGAATAGTGAGAACCAGTATAAGTGTTGATGCTTTAACCTTTGTAATGAGGCATCACTAATAACTTCATGTTTTAGTTCTGCTCATCATTAGACAATATGATTGCATTAAAGATACAAGGATTTAAGCATGCATGTCTCCTATTTTAAGAACATTAAATACAATTTCCTCTATAGTTAATCTCAGTAATAGGGTGTTTAATTCACTTTTCATTGAAGTGAATCTTTTTGAGAAATCTATGGGGAATGATGATTAAATACACAGTATATGGCTAGAGCAACAGCGAAGTACCTAGTGTATATTGTATTGATTATAGTTTATAATTCCATGAATTGGTGAAACTTATAGCAGAACAAAATTGTGAGTGTGATCGTTAGTAACAGAATGTAAAGTGAAGAGCCAAATGTGTGTGTGTGTGTGTGTGTGTGTGTGTGTGTGTATACATACATACATACATACATGCAAAGAGTCAAGTTCATTTCAGTTCCTTATTATCTTTCCTAACTTTTATTGTTACGGCTTTTCTCTTTTTAGAATTACACTAAGAAAGCCTTGCATTTATTATATACTTACTGTTATAAAACACCATAACGGTGGATACTGATAAAGTTCAAGCTTAAGGTAAAATTAGAGCTAGAAATTGTCTGTAAAAAAAAAAAAAATAGGTCTCATTGCTGAAAATGTAAAAAGGTAACCTTTTGGCAGCATCATGAGGTCCTAAGAGTGCTTGCACAGGAAAGCTTGAGCAGGCTTCATGCAGTAATAAATTTAGTCTACTTGAGCCTTGTGACTGGCCATAGTTAAATGATCCACTGTTTAAGATGTTATGATCTAAGCCCTGTAAACAGCCATAATGAGATCACCCACTTTTTACTGTATTTAAAGTCAATGTCTGCCTTAGTGACTTGTTGAACTTATCATGTGTTTCCTTGAGTGGACAACTCTTAAATAGCTGCTGAAATTTTACTAAAGTAGTTGTTTAGAGGAAAAGAACAGGGAACATTTTTCCTCCTTGGATATAATTCAATCTTAACTTTCGAACTCATCGAAATGGCTGTGTTTGAATCAGCCTTTTTTCTTTGCCCAGCAAGCAAGGCTGTCAATCAGAGTTATGTCTTTGTTTCCACTCTGCTATGAAAAGTTACCTACTTGCCAGCCTGCCATGAAATCTGTGATTTTCTGTGTTGGGATCCTGGAAAGACATACAAAATCATTTACTGGGCTCTCTTCTTATGTGGTCCTTTCTGATTTGTCTGCTATGAATATGAATATGTAAGAGAAACCATACAGAGTAACCAGAGCTTGACCCACACTGGCATTGGTAGCCATCATAAAATGGGATCAGTACCAAGATAATGTCCATATTGCAGGGTTTTGCCTTTTCAGGATTCTGTGCTTACTCCTTAGGCATTTCCTGAATATTATGGCCTTCTCTGTTGCCCCCATAGATCAGTGAATACTTTGTTCAGGCATCTCCTAACTTCAGGCATCTACATGCTTGTGCTTATGAAACATGAGATGCATGTTTGCCCTGTTTGCCTACTGCAATACATATGCCCCCTGCAGAAGGCATAACTGGGTCTTCTGTGGCCATGTACAACCACTGGGAACAGAGCCTCCATGTCCTCAAATTACATCCACCTCATTACTCCAGATTTAGCCATACTGCTCTCAAGGTAGCTATTTTCTTCTCAGTCCCCAAGACCTTGGTGTTGTGAAGTGCAGACTGTGTTATTTTTGTTTATTTGTCTTGTTTGTAAACCTTTTGTATAGGATATTTATGATAACAAAATTTTGTCTACTTTTATAAATTTTCCTAATTTTGTTAAAAGTAACAAATATTTTGTTTGGGTCTCAACTACATAGATGAGAACATTACCATAGTGAGAGAAATGGGTAGCAAATATTTATTACTAGACAATATAAATAAGCACTGCTCATTATTAGTCCTCTCCCTCAGATCCTTTTCTTTCATTGGGCAATGGGTTGGAGTGTTTAGTAATCTAGTATCCTGTCTCTTGCCTGGGATAATTGTAGAATGCCTCTTATTCCTCTTAGCACTTCCAAATTCGATTTTCTTCATCTCATCTCTGTCTTTTCCATGCAGCAATACCTTTGACTTTAAAAAGATACATAACAAGCCATGGATCCCCATTTGCACATAAGAAGGCAGTCAAACTACTTTTTGACACCTGTTGTTTTGAAAATGGCCTTGAGGGTTTAGACTGGGTTTAAGACTGGGTTTGTCACCTTACAAGTCACTAGTTCAATGAGATCCTCCACAGCTGGTGTCTAATGCAATGCAGGAATTGAGTTTAAAGTCAGTTCAGGTGATATCTGCACCAATCTTCAAGTCCAGAAAATCTGAACAAATGACAGCAGCAACATTTCATTATAGTGGGGGCCAAAGCACCTCTAGGGCTATAGCACATTGAATTCCACCCACCCATGTGTCAGCTGCAGCCGTGCTCCTGGAGCTTCTAGGTTGCTTTAGAGGCATTTCTGTGGGGTACCCAGCAGCATCTTATCACACATGTGTATATCTGTGTGTGCCAATGCCTGCTTGCATGTCTTTTCACCTGCTCTGAAGGCCAACCCCAGTTTGTCCAAAACATTCTTCCCAGAAATTTAGATTCAAATCAGCGTATATCTGGACTTCAAACCACTCAGATGAAAACAGAATGAAGATGAGCAGAATGTGTAGGCGGTATTTATTACTAGGCACAGACTTGGCATACATTTAGTTCTGAGCAGTAAAGGAAATACCATTGGATTATGTAATGAACCATAAAAAGAAATGTGTCTAGTAAACAAACTTATTTTCTCCAGGAAGAACTTATTTACAGCATCTGTTAGAGACCACAGCTAACAAGAAGCCATACATTGTCCTTCATGTAGATGTCCTGAATACCAGTCTCTGTAGAATGTGAGATGGAGGATGAACTGGCCAGACAAATCCTGCACAGGACAAATGTGGGCCTAATGTCTGGATTCTGCATTTAGCAGGGCTGACTTTCACAAGAGAATGTGCTACCTGGCTGTTGGAGATGAAGTCCTGTGACTGACTTGTTGCTAATTTAATTAGTATGCTAATGGGAAGGAGAGCTTGCATTCTGCATGGCTATTCAGAGAGCCAGTGTCTAGAACATGCTTGCTTTGCTTCCACTCAGGACACTGAGGCTTTCGAGAAGGACCAGTGTGTTCTTAGGAAAATCTGTAGTCTGTGTATGGTTTTAGATGGCTGCTCATATCCCGGACCATGGGAGAACTGTTTTGAATTGAATATTTGCAAGTGAAAGGCTGGATTTTATCAATTCTACATTGGTGAGGATTAAGTGTCTAAGCTGAAGTATCCTTGTGTGTGCCAGGTCCATCTCTCCAGCAGCTCAGTTTGCATGAAATACAATAACTTGGAAATACATACAGGCACAAACATTTTTAAAATACTTTTCAGGACAAACAAAATATACGTATAGTCCAGGGCTGGGATTGTGATAGGATGCTGCAACATGTTCTATGCCCTGGGTTCAATCCACACTACTACTACTACTACTACTACTACTACTACTACTACTACTACTACTAATTGGTTTTGATGACCCTCTGTTAAAAATCAAACACTTCCCAACCAATTGTCTAACCAAAGAAAAAGGGGGGGGGGACATTCAGATCAGCCCAAAGGAAGTAAGGTATTTGTTTTTTGTTACAGTTTTCCAGAACTGGATAATAATTTTCAAAAATGGAAGTGCTTTCCAATTGAGTTCTTTAAGCTGGCCCAGTAAGTGGTAGTAGATATGTAATTTCTTAAAGATTTTTCTCCTGCCTAAAATAGTTTTCATCCTATCATACTTAATGTTTGAATGCACTGGTTTCCTTCTCTAGGTATTCAGCACAACAAGGTACCTGTTGCTCTATTTAGCACACTTATCAGCACCATGGATAGCGCCTCTGTGTCTGTCTAATGAAGACACAGCCTGAAGTCCACTTCTAAGTAATCTAGGAGCCAAGTGAAACTGATTTGGTCATAAATGATTCTGAATTTGTGGGTGAGAGGTTATTAAAAAAAACAGTAAACAATTGAGTTATGTGATTGTTAGATATCTGTGGTCATTCCTAGGTAAGCAAGCGTAATAAAAAATTGTCAATAGTATTTGCTGAGTTTTTATTATGTACAGTTTACAACATGTATATTAGCTCATTTAATTTTCACAAAGCTCTTTGACACACACACATAATCACTGTGAACATCACCATCCCTATGTTATAGATATTGATGCTCTGAGGTTAAATAATGTGACCCTGGTTCCACAGTAGTGGAGCCAAATGCACAGACTGACTCAGATCCCATGTCCTCTGCTGCCTAAAGTCTGGGTCTGTATGACCATAATAACATTCTTTCTTTGAGTACCTGACCATCAAATCAAATGACAGGAAAGAAGATAGCAAAGGACATTAAGAATATGCTTGGCTCATGTCTCTGTCCTCCCTAGTCTTTCTCATTTGAGTCTTCAGATATGCATTATATAAAAATTTTTATAACAATGTACAGCATTTGTGACCCAAATGACACCACAGGTCTGTGCTATCTGGAACTTATTTCCCCACTCCATTAAAGACCAAGGGAAGATTGGGTGTTAACCAACATAGTGGAGGTACAGTGTTTAACGGTTGAATATGGGTTAGGTTACAGTGTTACTCCAATTTCCTTAGCATGCAGTATTTTCAGTAATTATTAATATCATTGGATGATTGTATTGTTATATTAGTAAAGACTTCTTATCAGAGACCTACTCTAAAATACAGCTTCCTTTTCATTATTCATTGTTAAATCAATGATAGCTATTGGCAAAAGTTCAAGACTGTCCCTATTAACATGTTTTTAATAGTGTTTGATTTATATGTGTCCATACCTCCAGTGCAAATATGTGTATATGCTTACTAATGGTAGCTGCATGCAGTTAAGCGCAGTGTTATTAGTGTAAAATCAAGGATAAAACACGAAAATGTGTTATTAAGGAGTTGAAATTAGTCTTTAACTTCTTTCAGATTGGTTTTCACTTCTGATAAGCAAGTTCCTGGGTAATTTGGGTACATTTTAATTTTTTTTTTCTTTTATATTAGTTGGGGTTCACTAGAGAGGCAGAACTGATAGAATAAATCTCTGTCTCTACAGAAGGGAATTTATTAGAGTGGCTTACAAGCTGTGATACAGCAAATCTAATAATAGTTGTCTACCAATGAGAGGTCCAAGAATCCAGTAGTTGTTCAGTCTACAAGGTTGACTATCGCAGCTGGTCTTCATTATACACCAGAATCCTGAAGAAGTAGGCTATAACTGGTCATAGAATGGACTTGTAAGTGACAAGTAGCTTCCATGTCCTCTATGTAGGCTGCTAGCAGAAGATTAAAAGTTAATCTTCCCAATCAAACATCTGGATTAAAGATGGATCTTCCCACTTCAAAAATGTTAATTAAGAAAAATTCCCTCCCAGGCATACCCAGCCATTTGGTTTTTAGTTAATCCCCAGTGTAGTCAAGTTGACAAACAAGAATAACTATCACAGCTTTCTAATTAACTGCAAAAGCCTTCTCTATAATGTAAAGAATTGAAACTCTGATTTGTCCACTAATATGGACTTTCTCTTTGGGCTCATAATGTTTCAAACTGGATGACAGATGCACTCCTCAGAATAAGATTGATATCCTTACATACATGAAGGATTTTTTTTTACTTTCCTTCTTTTTTATAACCTGATTTTATAAATAAGAATGTTGTAATTTGCAGTATCTAATATCTATGACATCACCTGTTCAACATTGTGATCACAGAAGTACTTGTAAGAGTTCTATGGAATGCATGTCACTGATTACCTATTAATTTCATTTTAGACAATCCATGGGCACAAGGGACCGATCACTGCAGTGTCCTTTGCTCCTGATGGACGTTACCTTGCCACCTACTCCAACACTGACAGCCACATTTCTTTCTGGCAGGTAAGTAGGTAGGTCTAAAATATGTACTATGCAGTGTGCCTTATTGAGAAGGACGTCCTGTTGGGCCTATCTGCTGGCCTTCCTCTGAGCCCTCCCTCCCTCCCTTACACAAATGTCAAGTGTTGAGATTGCTGACTGTGTGCTCAGTGCCAGCATGCAGGATGGTGAGAATCCAGTTAGCAATCTGACAGAGAAGGAGTGCCTGCTCTTCCAGGGTTTCACTGTAAAGGAGACACAGGTAAACACACAAGCAATTACAATACAGAGAATCTGAGAATGAGATGTGAGAAGTCTTCCAGAGCAAGGCACATCTGGGTGGAGCCATGAGAGGTGAAGGGAAATACAGGTGAGGCCTGGTTGGATAGGAATCCAGGGGAAGCTACTGGTTTACAATATACATTCTAACAAGTTCTTTGGGTCTACTTGATTGGAGCATAGGGCACTGGGTATTTTCCTAATATTTTATTCATTCCCCCTTGACTTCTTTTTTGTTTATGCCATGTTATTGTTTTGGTGAAAGGTTGTTTGCTTAGTTTTTTGTTGTTGTTGTTGTTGTTGTTGTTGTTGTTCAATTTTTTGTTTTGATTTTTATTTTTTTCCTTCCTTCGTTCCTCCCTTCCTTCTTTCCTTCCTTTCTTTTGAAATGATCTTCCTAATAACCCAGACTTGCTTCAGACTCAATATTTCCCTACCTCCACCTCCCAAGTGCTGGGAGTATAGGCATATACTACCTACCAGGCCTGGTACTCACATAATGTTCTGAATTTCTAAACTATGCTGTACATAAAAAAAAAAGAAAAGGAAAAAAAAAAACCTAAAATATCTTTGTCTGGCATTTCATGGCATATGTATGTTTAATTTTGTTAAACTAAATAATATTTTTGAGCAGCTAATTTTTATAGGGGACTACAATTAACACCATTGCCTCTTCTTTTTAACTACCTTTTGTCCTGACAATTAGAAAAATATTACCACAAAAGCTCCACCCAGTAGTTATTCCAAAATTTTAATGGTAACTTCAGTTTTGGAAGATGCAAATGCAATAATACTATTTGCTTTAAATGCCCAAAAATAAATTAAAGTTTGAGAAGGCTTCAATACATCTTGATGGTTTAAAAAACAAACTCAATAGCTAATAGGATATAAGGCAAATATAATAAATTGTATAATAAACTGTTTAATTAACAATATCCTACTGAAATGCAACACCTTCAAATCTGTCAGAACCTTTTTCTACTTTTTAATCTAGTGTAGCTTCCAGGTTTTCTCATCGTCCTTTTTTTCCAGATTGTGTCTCCAGCACCTTAATTAACTCATATTAAACTCCATCAATCAGGGAATCCCACCCAATCTTCATTTCTGATTCTGAGGAACCACAAGACTGGCATTTTCTGCTGTGACCCCCCCATGAGTCCATTAGGTATCCACAGATAGGCTTAGAACACGGGTCCTTCTGACTCACGTCTGGCCCAGTAGGTCCTGTACCATTATGCTGTTTGTACTTTCCTTTAGTTCCTGTTTTTCTGGAGTCTTAGATGGGCACACATTGCCTACCCAGGTGCTAGGTTCTGACCCACACAGGGGATACAGAGATTAGCAAGTCCCAGGGCCTAGTTCTAAAGGGGACTAGCTTTTCTTATGTTTGTATTTTTATAAGGAACAAACCAAGCTTCTGTTTTGTTTATTTGGTTAGTTATGGTTTTGGTTTTTGCTTCATTCCAACTTTTGTTTAACCAAAACTATGTGATGTTATATGAAAGATAAACACAATTTGATAGCTTTTCAGTATTTCCTTGAATTTGTTGAGTTTTTCTTTATCATTAAGGTTCTATGTGAACATATTTGTTCATCTCTTTCTTGAAACACTTTCTATTTCTACTCAGATCTCTATCCAGCACATAGGCAGAATTATGGATAGTGGGAGTCCTTTCTTACTTTGAAAGCCAAGACCGTATCCTAGATGTTATGTTTCTGATTCTTTTTCCAGTCCTTCTGTTGCTGGCTTGCTGACATTTCTTAGCTTTTCGAGCCTATGAACATGGCCCCACAAGTTCCCCTGTGCCAGGGGATACCTGCCTGGTGCCATCTGTATGTGCCAGAGCACTAGACAGTTCAGCCACTCCCTGGCCCTTGCTTCCTCTAAAACAGAATCAGTATTGAAGCCTGAGTTGTGCCCCACTCCATCTCCAAATTTAAATGAAAGGCATGGAAAGAGATCATTCTGGCTGTCCAAGAAAATGCAACGACAGCTCTCCCTGAATCATAACGGCTTTTGTTGGAATTAAAGAGAGTCTAAGTGCAATGGGTGAATCTACTGCTGTTCCACTGACATAGATTCATGCTGCTCAGTTCTAATGGTGTCTGAGAAGACTTTTGATCATTCCAGGAAGTGTACTATAATATATTTTGAAAACTTAATGAAGTCTTATTAATACAGAGCCTTACTAAAACTATCAACTATAAAATCTTTGCTGAGAAATGAGTGTTAATGAGAAATATTGGTTGGGTAATTACTCAAGTGAGACTCAGTAAAAGGTTTGTATGCAGCAGTACTTACTTTGGGGAAAGCATTAAAACATTTTCTGTTTGATGAATTATGTCTATGTGTGTTTCTCTGTTCAGAAAATAATCTTCACACAGCTAGTGTTGTGTTGCATATTTCTGAGGAAAAGGAGAAGCCAGTGTTGGATTTTAGTCACATCACATAAAATACTGTACACCTGTTAATGCCAGTTTATTTTAACCACTAATTTCCTGGGTCAATTGGATCTGTTTTATAAGAGGACGAATTCTATACTGTTGGATTTTGTAGATGTGATACTACCAAATCGAGTTCACCATTCTTACTGGCATGGTGAACAGTAGGGAACCTCTATGAAGTAGTAAGGCTTAGGTTTTTATCTAGTGTCGAGTTTTTTAGGGGAAAGAGGAAAGGAGACCAGGAAAGAGACCTTGGAAGGATGACAGGTAAACTACCGCTTGTCTTGAACTGAACTTTAGCAGAAAGAGTTAACGATGACCATACATTTGGTTTAAAATGTGTCCTCGTACACTAGTGATTTTTTTCATCTCTTGTGTTGTGTTCGGCACTATTATTAATGCAGGAAAATCAGTAACATTAGTCATCTTAAAAGGGTTATTACTCAAGATGATTTAAATTGTGAAAATGTCAGTGGAACCTGCACGCACCCTGCTAGAGATGCCATGATTTACGCCCTCTGACACCATCCTGCTACCGAGAAGGGCTGGAAAAGGAATGGCTTGTATTCTACCCTGATCCAAATTCAGAGCATGGTGTCACAGCCACACATCTTAAAGGTCCTAAGATCTGCTAGGATTTCAACTGCTTGTACAGCTGGGTCATGATAGGCATGTTTTGCCCACATAGCTAGCATGATATCCATGTAGATGAAAATGCCGTATTCACCAGAGGAAGAGGAAGTGAATTTTGGTGCAGAGGAAGATTATTTCCAAGCCTCCTTCCCAGTTTTCAGAATGCACTCTTTGTGATTTATGGTAGCACAAATAATGCATATTGAAGTCACCAAAGTAATATTTAGCACTTCAAGAAATCTTCAAACTCAGTAACTCCAAAACCATCCCACTTAGACAACAACCATTTGATATTCAACACCTTAATCCAATTACATAGGTGTTTATGATTTATAATTTTTATATTGTTTTCACTTTTGGTGAATGGTTTAAGAAAAATCACACTTTTAACCAAACCCAGAAAAATCCTCAAAAAGGCAAAAAATGGCCAAGTGGTAAAAAGATGTTCTTAATAAAGCATGAAAAACATACTGTCCTTAGTAGGGCAGCAGGGTAGTGGGGTGAAAGTGCTCTCGTCTCTCTTGAAAATAAGGAGCTGAGGGCTGAGGAGATGCTCAGCCAGTAAAGAACTGAGAAGCTGAGTTTGGATCCCCGGCACCCACATGTACTCTGGGCAAGTGTGGTAGCCCCTCCCCTTAAATCCCAGTACTTTAGTAGGCAGGGGAATGGGGAAAGGGGATTCCCTGGGCCAATAGGTTAGCCAGACAAGCTGAATTTGTGAGGCCCAGGTTCGAGGAGAGATGTTACCCCAATATATAACATGGAGAGTGACTGTGGATGATGCCTGACATGAACCTCTGACTTCTCACCACATGCATACACACACATGAAGCAAATACGTACATACATACATACATACGTGTGTACATACATACATACGTACGTACGTACGTGCATACATACATACATGCATACAGGCATGCAGGCATATACATACAGAATGTTTTTCCAGAATGTTTGAAAAGGCAGATGGGAGTAATAGTGCTTGGTGATGGAAATGGGGCTTAGGGTGTATCCCAGTCATCTCTCTATCTACAGTGTGGTTGCACCTCACTTTCCTCAATTAATTATAAACCAAATATTGTCTAATTGAACTGTTTTATTAGCAGCCTTAATTTAGCATCTTTCCACAAGATCGATGGACTCTCTACTGTCAGGCTCTATTCATAAGTAAAATTTCTCAAGGTTTATGTGTTTATGTAAATGGCATCATAGCAATTTGAAATCTACTGAGAGAAGCTGTTTAGAGTTAGAATAACTCAAAACTGAGTGTGAATTATTATTCAGGAAGAGAGAGTGGGTAGAAGAAACAAGCTACTCTCTTTGGAAGAAGAGGGAAGGATGCTTAAAGTGACATATGTGTCCTCGTTCCTACAGATGAACACATCACTCCTAGGAAGCATCGGCATGCTAAACTCAGCACCCCAGCTGCGCTGCATTAAGACCTACCAGGTACCTCCAGTACAACCAGCATCTCCTGGTTCCCACAACGCCCTTAGGCTGGCCCGCCTCATCTGGACTTCCAACCGCAATGTTATCCTTATGGCCCATGATGGGAAGGAACACCGCTTCATGGTCTAACACTGCTGTCTGCCGCCCTGGCTGCCTGTTCATTCTATGTTGTCTAGGCCGATGCTGCTGTGTCCTTACTGATACTGGACTGTTGGCTTGCTACCTGCCTTCCTTGATGCCATCCAGGGGTATGGCCAGGTCCAAGTCACTTGTGCATGCTTCTTGGGGGCAGACTCCACACAGGCGGCCTATCGATTTAAAGGCACACATACCACTCAACAGGATGTGGCCATTCTGTCACTAGGTAGTTTTTCCCTGCCAGAGATAGGAGGGAGAGCTGGTGGCTCCTGGAGATGCTCTTGTTGCTTGATGTAACAAAAGCCTGAAAATCAATAACCACTGTGATTACATCCCAGCCCTGATCCTCATTGTCAGCTCTGGAAGCTCAGCTCTGACCTGGATTCTGGGGCAATGCAGAGTCCTCATTACTGAAATGACTTCCCTTTGGATTTCCCAAACTTACTGTTGTTTACCATACCTATTTCATGTTTACATTGGGTTTTTCCTGCTAGCAGTGATAGGCAATTAATTCCATTTCCTAGAATTTAGCCACTGCCTTCTCAATAACACCAATCCTGATTTGAGATTAATGAGAAAATGTTAAAATACATTTTTTCCTTTTAGTTTTCCAGATAACTAGCTTTCTAAAATGTGCATTTCCTGCTTATGTTATATGTTAGTATATTTCATAGTTTAAAATGCAGATCACCCCTACTCCCCACGTGGTGACGACAGCTAACCTAAGGTAACTTTCAACAAAGAGCCAGGCTTGGAGGCATTGCATATTTGTACAGTGGAGGCTTTCCTGTGTGGCACTATAGTCTTTTGTTCCAGAAAGGGCTCCTCCTCAGGAACTTCACAACCTGTGGTTCTTGTGTATATGGTGATGTCACTCACAGCAGTCATTTCAACCTAGCTTCCCTAATACTGACCAATACACTAGGAAGTGTATTGCCTTTAAGTAAACACGCTAGAATCTAATAACTATGTAGGCACATTGTTCAGAGTGTATAGGAAAACGTGATGACTGCCAGTGACAGCACAGTGAGCGTGTTCACTGTGCTTCAACACAAGCTTTCACTCCGCTCTCTTCTTGTGTCAAATTACATTGGTCTTATTGTAATGGAAGAAAAAAATCCATAACACAGTATTTTGTATGAGTCGTTCCTAAAAATTTAATATGTATTAGCAGCGGGGGTGGGGAGTTGATTTGTATGTTGGTTGAGTGGTTAGTTACACAAGTTGGTTTATTAAAAATAGAAAGGGAGTTATTGAGTTCAGAGAAAATATGTAATATTAACAGAGGAACTAAAATTATAATGAGAGCATTTAGTCTTAAACACATAGATTGTCCAAGTTTGTGTAATGCATAGGAAAGTAGGATCAAGGTCCATGAATAAATACATAGTTTACAGTCCTTTAAAGAACCCATTAAAAAGCTAACATCCTCAGAATGTCTTTTGCCTCCTGGCATATGTTATTTTCATCAGTCGCAGCTCTATACTGCCCCTTGGTTTTCAATGCTGGGGCTCTTTCAAAAGTGAATTTATTTCACATGCATGTATATTGTAATTTATTATGATTATATATGTAGCTTCCAAGAAAGAAATAAAAAACTGTACAGTGTAGACTTTGGTGAATAAGCTGATGTATATTGATGGAGATGGAGAAATGTGCAGCAGGCTCCAGTGACTGACTGCTCTCCACCCAGCACGGGTTTATGGACTTCAGAGGAAGAACTTAAACCATTTGGAATGATAGGACAAGCTCACACCTTAGACTTTTTTTTTTTTAAGGAAAGGGTCTCATACATTAAGAAAGTGATACAGGACTGGAGAGCAGCATATAGTGCCTGTCATAGAGATAGGGACAAAGCAATGAGGTCACAGGGACAAATCCTTGGTCTTAGGTCTGGGCTAGTCCTTCCATACCCTGTGTGTATAGTCAGAAGAGCACAAAGACTCCAACACTCTGTGCATATAAAACTTCATGCTAGAAGAATCACTAACTGATAAAGTATCATTTACATTTTCATTAAAATAATGCTATCCCTGGCTGTTTTCACACCATAGTACCTAGCTTCATCTCAGTGTATATTAGTTAACACTGAGGTAAACTTTGTATTGTTGTTCCAGTGTGTGCTTGTAGTGTTTTACTGATTTTGTTGACACAGTATTTGGACCTATTCTTATAAGTATAAAGACCTATGTGGCTTCACTGGTGATTTGCAAGCAAAAGGTGACATGATGTGACACCTGTATGAAAATACTGTCATGATTGAACTGCATATAGTGAATAAATTAAGATGTCTATCTCCTAAGATGTTTCTAGATGATTCCATTTAATAGACTCCATAGGTGTTTAAAATTGATGTGTACATACTTGTGTTAAATAAAACTGAATTGTACTGAAGATTGCTTTTATTCTGTTTTTTACTGTTTATTGTGGTCCCTCTTAAACATTCTCTGTTGAAACTGTATGTTCCTCTTCCCCTCCTGTTTCTAGCTCTTCACTTCACTGGAGAGCAAACTGCAGGAAAAGCAACTTTGTTCTCAAAGGACAGTAGAGCTGTGGTGAAGGCTCTTGAGACCAGATGGAGAAACTCAACAGCACCCTCTGTGGCTTGGGCAGAGCAATTGCACACAAGTTGCTTTATCTCCAGCCTCACTTGCACCTAAACAGATAGACTGTGTACCAAATTGAGCCTTGTCAGACCTCATGACCAGGGTGATCTGTCTAGGAACCAGACTGAGATCAGTACTTCATTTCATGTAATATTCAGTTTGAAGTTAAATTTGAACGGCTGAGGTAAGAGTAACAGAAATTCTAGTCAATACAAGTAAATAACAACTGTACTTTCCTCCTCGGGCTCTTCACAGAGCATCTGGACTCTAGTCAGTCATGTATAACAGCATAATAATCCCCAAGAATTAGACAACAATGGCTTAAATGTGTCCTTGTAGGAAAATAAGAGCAGTAACAGTTCTGTGTGGTAGGGGATCACATAAACTGATCAAATGCGGAAAGGGCGTGACATTAATAGGAAGGTAAAGACAAGCGATGCTGGGTGAACTTTCACCTTTCACCCCTTTGCCTGACTGACAGAACTGAGTGTTGGAGAAAATCAATACTTCAGAGCCAGGAGGGAAATATTTCCACTCTCTAACTAGAGAATATATTTTGACAAGGCCAAGATAATACAAGCTGCGCAGGAGAAAGAAAGACTCGTTTTTTAAAGCTTGACACTTCAAGGTGTTTTTGTACACGGGTTTAGAGATCGTCAATACATACAAATACCAAAGGTCAAACAGAGAAACCAGAAGAATTTCAAAGATTAGATGTCCAGTTCTTTCTGCTGTTTACAAGCTGAAAAGAGACTACCTATTGAGAAGCCTGTGTCTGCCATTGTTATTTAAATGATCTGAACCCACCATTCAGTATTTGAGGGTATCATCTTTTTGAATTCTGTAGAGTTAACAATATGAAGGTAGCATGATGACAGGTATTCACACTCCTTATTTCTGTAATGTTTTGCAGTTCAAGTTAGGTCTGATCATGACTTATACTTGTCTTCTCATTTGGTTCAACCATGGGGGGGGTGTTCAGGGGACATGGGAGGGAGGGAGGGAGGGAGGGAGGGAGGGAGGGAGGGAGGGAGGGAGGGAGGGAGGGAAGGAAGGAGGGAGGGAGGGAAGGAGGGAGGGAGGGAAGGAGGGAGGGAGGGAGGGAGAAGGAACAGGGATCAATAAGAAAAAAATTATTTATATATATATATATATATATATATATATATATATATATATTTAAAAAGAAAAAGGAAAGAGTTAATTCAGCTTTACAGCTAAACTGGTTCTTGCTTTCCCAAATCCTGATAAACATATCACTCACTTGGGGACCCTAATTAGGACCCTTCTAAATAAGAGGCTTTGTTTTTAAGCAACTCAGTTCTTCTTGACAGCAAGATCTGGGTTCATTCTATATATACATACATACATGAACAAATTGGATTATTTTCCTGCAGGTAAGAAGGCAGGGAGACCATATGTTGCCATACCTTTCAGAAAAGCTCAGAAGAACAAAGAAATCTTAAGTACAGGGTAGTGCTCACAGCTGATTCTCATCGGGCTTACTTATCAAAAAGATGACTGAAATACAGCCTCACTTTGCCTATCTGGCATTAGTAAATGCCACTCATTTCTGAGGAGCTAAGTACAGCTGCAGATGTTCAGTTTGCTTATTTCAAGATATGCAGATAGCCAAGACTACTGGATAATCTGAGAATCCACAGAGAAAGTCTGCAATACCATGTCTGGTTTGCAATCTATGGTATCAAGTAAATGGTTGCCACTCTGTTAAATCTATGAGATTACACTGTTAAATGGCGATATCCACTAAGTGTTCCATAAATGTAAGTGAATGCTTTTAGTCAGAATTTATTGAGCATGAATAAAAATGATTGGTCCTGCATTTTGGAAAGTGCTGGATTATCTGTTGTCATATTTTGTTTCTATCTTCACTCTGAACATCCCCTCTAATATTTCCACTCTAAGATAGCTCTGAACATGACCGAGCTTCAAGATTCTATTTGTGTTTACCAGCCTCTTTGCCAGGTGCTATGGGTGACCTGACCTTCTTGCTTCTCACCTAAACCTTTAGATGTGAAGAGATGTAAAAACATATGCCCTCACAGCTTCAAGACCACATTGGAGGCTAGCTGGAGCCTTCATTGACTGCATCACCACTAAACCCCTCCCTTTGCTCAACCTATATTTCTCCCCTGAAGCCTCGATCCTACACTATACTATAAACTTTTTATATTCAGTGTTCTCTCCTTTCTCCCTCTTTCCCTCCTCCCCTCATTTCTTCCGCTCCTTTCCAGTCTGAATCCCAAAGAGCCCAGCCTATGACGGTTGGTACCAGGAGTATTCAAGGAAACATTTACAACAGGATTTGGTACCACTGACCCATAAGGAGTAAGAGCAAACACAACCTCCAGCACACTGGAGATGTACAATTATTAAAACTCACTGATGATGGCTCTGGACAGCATGCTGATAGAGGATGACACTAGAGGAACTACCATAGCAGGCATTTGAGATATAAGGAAAAGTGTAAATTGAACGCTGTACTTAGATAATGGGGAAAAGACGACTCAGAGGTGAAGAGCTCTAGCTACTCTTACAAAGGATCAGGGTTTGTTTCTCAACCCACATGGTGGCTCACAACTGGCAGTGGCTCCAATTCCAGGGGACCCAAATCCCTTTTCTGGCCTCTGCAAGCACCAGTCACACACATGGTGCACACACACATAGATGTGGGCAAACAAATGCTCAAAAAACACATTAAATAAATATGTAGTTTATTTAAAACAACAACAACCAGTTTAGATTGTTCTAGTGTCCTGAGGGGAGACAATGAAAAGCTAAGAGTGATTAGTCACCAATTAAAGGCTAAACATGAGAGCCAGAGACACAGGCAGCATTAAAGAGGGCCTTTCCTACAGCCGCAGGTAAATGTACATCAGGCCCCGAACTCAACAATGAGGAGTGGGATTCCAGGTTAGGTGAATCTATTGACGTCACAAGGTCTGGTGTCCCAGGACAGAGCCCCAGCTGAAACAGAAAGGGCTTCCCAGTAGCTGTGGTTTGAATAGGTATGGCTCCCATAGGGAGTGGCACTATTAGGAGGTGTGGCCTTGTGGAATAAGTATGGCCTTTTTGGAAGAAGTGTGTCACTTTGGAGGCAAGCTTTGAAGTCTTATAAACTCAAGTCTGGCCAGTTGGACAGACTACTGCTGCCTGTGGATCAGTATGTAGAGTTCCCAGCTACTTCTCCACCACCATGTCTGCCTGCACTCTACCACATCTCACCATGATGACAATGAACTAAACCTCTGAAACTGTAAGCCACCCCCAATTAAATATTTTCCTTCATAAGAGTTGCCATGGTCGTGATGTCTCTTCTCAGTAATAGAACACTAAGACACTAGTTGATACACTTTAACAATATTTAATAACACACACCAAAAAAAAAAAAAAATCCCTAATGCTCCGTTTTCCTACCACCTCTCCCACCATCAGATCAGCTGACCGGTAAGTCACACTATCACCCAGCTGCCGAAATGCAGAGTTTACTGACTGGGAAAGGACTAGCTTTCAAAGGAGCTCTGAGACCTCACCAATAGGTACCCAGGAGAATGGATGACAATCAGACTGTGTATGGGGGATCCTGAAAAGATACAATATAAAGTAAGGCAAGGACATGTTTATTAATGCAACTGAACAATGCTTGCCTGCTGATGACAAGTCACTCAGACGAGGGAAAACAATGGCCAGATCCTACCTGAGAAAAAGTGAAACCACACAACAGCCATGCTGTAGAAAGCCACCAAATCCTAAGAGAGATGGGACTACTGGAGTAAATGGCAGGAATGGGAAAACCTACCTACTGGGAAGATGCCCCTGCCCAGGGAAAGACTTTTTATTTGCCATTTTATTTTATTCATTTTATTTACCAAGCAATAGGATGTACAACAGTCCTAGTGAGTGCTGAGGGTAAAGGATGGCACTGCAGCATGTTTCATAGCCCTATGACAAACAATCCTCATGTTACCTTCCTAACAAGTTAGGGAGGTCCTCTGGAGGTCCAACTGTGCTTTGAGAATAAGCTAGGCATTTGGTATATTTTATATATATATATATATAATTCCATTTAGGTGCCTCAATGACTCTGTGGGTCAAATTATATAGGTTGGAAAACTACTACACTGACAGGTTAAATAACTGCTCTGAGGTCACACAGATAGTTAAGTGGTAGAGCTAAGGTTAAATTCAGAGTGTGCTTTCTTCTCCCTGATGGACAGGGTCTTCAAGGGCAGTTTTATAGTACCTGAAGAGACGTGGTTTATTTTTATATTGACCTCACTAAAAACAACAACAACAAGGAGTTCAAAATCCATTCTTCATTTATTTATTACACAATGACTTATTGAATGCCTATTATTTTCTAGGCATTTCTAGAGAGGACTAAATTAATACAGCCCAAGCACTCACATCATTTATGCATCTCCAAATCTATCTAGCTAATGTGGTGCATTTTGTAAAATCCATTATGTATATTGTACATGCATGTGCGAATGCACGCGTGCGTCATCTCTCTCTCTCTTTCTCGCTCGCACACACACACACACACACACACACACACACACACACACACACACACACACACTGTTTCTGATGGTTGTTGAACCTAAAGCATTTCTCAAGACTGAATTCAGTCAATATTCTCATGACAGTGTGCATGGACCCCAGGTGGCCCCTCAGTGACCCATGACTCATTTTCCTTACGTGCTACAAGCTTTTCCCTAGACTCCAGCCAAGAGTTATGAACTTCTATTGTTCCATTTCTTCCCTTTTTTTTTTTTTTTTTTTTTTTGAGCGCTTGTCTTCAGAGTCTTTGTCAAAGGAAAAGTGGCCTAAGCCTAAAGGATGCGATGGGGGTGAAGAGGAGGAAGGGACAGAGAAAGATGAGTGCCCAGCCTGGAAATGAAAAAGGAGACCTTCAGAAAATAACATTCATTTGAACATATGCATACCAGTAGTTGAGAATTATACCCATTCATTCATTCATTTGGTAAATATCTAGTGAACATCAAGCAGTGAGCTAGGTGTGGGCTTGCAGTGTGAATGGAATGATTGTGCTGTCTATCCAATGGGGTTTGAGTTCTAGAGGAGTGGGATGGGGGCAAACCAAAGTGTAAACATAAAGTTTAATAGGAGTGAAAAGAAAGCAAGAGGGGATAGAAAACCCAGAGCACAGTAACAGAAGTAAGCAGAGTGGAGCAGCCATACAACGAATAGCAATTGAGAGGGAAAGAGCCCCTAAACAAGGAAAAATCCAACGGTGAAGTATTTGAGGCAGTATGGGGAGGAGACCACTGCAGGTGGTAAGCAGAGCCTTGTCCCATGAGTCTTGTTTTTGTTATTATATGATAGAGTCAACAGTTCCATTGTGAAGCCACCTGCAGATGATGTTTGAATATATGCTGGAGAGTGTGCTGTGGCATGGCAAGAAATGCAGCCAAGCTGATGAGCTGAGGCTTTTAACAGTATTCAGAAGTCTGGTTCTCCTGTGAGGTCTGGGAAACTCATTCAAAGTAGGCTATGCTCCATGTGTGTGCTAAGTCTTGGAGGGCTGCAAAAATAGGAAAGGGAGAGCTATAAGATAAGGATGTGTGATGGCTATTCTTGGTTGTCAACTTGACTACATCTGGAATGAACTACAACCCAAATAACTGGGCATGCTTGTGAGGAATTTTTTTCTTAATTTAAATCATTTGAAGTGGGAAGATCCACCCACTTCATGGATTGTTGGGGGTGGGAAGATAAATCTTTAATCCAGATCATTTGAGATGGGAAGAGCCACCTTTAATCTGATCCACACCTTCTGCTGGCAGTCTGTATAAAGGACAGGAAAGAAGGAAGCTTGCTCTCTCTTTGCCTGCTCTCACTCTCACTAGCAAGTCCATTTCTTTCAGACCGATTTCTTTTGGATCTGGCATATATTGAAGATCAGCTGAGACATACCTCATGGACTAAACAACTACTGATTCATTGGTGGACAGGCATTGTTGGGCTAGCTGGGCCACAGGCTGTAAGCCATTCTAATATATCATATATCAGATATAAGATATCTAATATATCATATAATATATATTTTATACATTCTATTTCTCTAGAGAACACTGACATATAGGAGGCAGGCAGCAAGTCCCACCAAAAGAACTGAGAATTTGGACTGCAGAAGGTGCAGACACAGGAAAACCAGAGGACATCTTTGGAAGGAAGCTTGAGGGGACAACTCAATGTCAGGAGTGAGGATGAACCTGAGGTTCCCTGGAGCAGTAGTTCTCAACCTTCCTAATGCCACGACCTTTACTACAGGTCTGCACATAGTAGTGATCCCCAGCCATAAAATTATTTTATTACTACTTCCAGTGCTTCAGTGAGCTGGGAGATTCAGAGAGGAGAGCATCCTCTGAAGCTCACTGGGCAGCTAACCTGACCATACAACAATAATGAGAGATCCTGTGTCAGGCATGGTGGGAGCAAGGAACTGATAGCCCAGATTATGTCCTCTCACACTCAAACATCACACACACACACACACACACACACACACACACACACACACGTCCTGTGTCAGGAAGCCTGTGATGGATATGAGCCTTTCCCTGTGACTCACTTTGATCCCTTGAATGGGGTGATGTCTGTGAACTGTGCAAGCAAATAATGATTTCACAGTCAGTATGTCATGAAAAGTTTGTGAGGAAGGCCTTGAGATAATGCAAAGATACTGTTCCCATTTCAGCACCTGGATGATTCCTGATTGTGTTCCTTATGACAATGGTCATCTCCCAAGTGGAAAATTTTCCTGTTAGTAAAGTTGTTGGAATTATTGCTCTTTATCGAGCAAAGGGGGCTGGAAGGAAAAGTCCCAATGGTTGGGACACTGTGATGAGGATTAAGAGATCAAGTTTTCTTTCTTTCTTTTTTTTAGGTCAGCATTTTCTTTCTTATTTATTTATTTATTTATTTATTTATTTATCTATCTATTTATTTATATTTTACAAATCAATCCCAGTTTCCTCTCCCTCTCTTTTCCTCCCTCTCTTACTCCCTCTCTCCTTCCCTCTCTCCCTCCTTCCCATGCCCCCTGCCCTCCCATCCCATTCCCCACCCCCACTCCACAGGGACAGTGGTGCCTTCCAGGATGGGTCAACAAAACCTGTCAAGTAATTTGGAGTAGGGACTAAATAGGACTTTGGGAGCACATTCTCCATGGAGGGATACTCCCTTAACCTAGAGGCAGGAGGTCAAGCTTTCTTAACAGGCAAGAGTCAAAGGTATGCTGAGGTGATCAAAGCTCTGATCCCATATTGGAAGCTCCAGAGAAGTGCGTTCCAATGTGCCTCAATAGTTCCTGCCTGCTGAGCCTCTGATGTCTTGCTAGAAGGGATTCAGTTTACCTTTTCCCTCCTTTTGGAAACATTTTCTTTTTATGAATGTCTGACGATCCAAAGCACTATGACCTACATAGATAGTGACTGCAGGGCCAGGGCATTTGCATGAGAAAGATCACTTGTGCCAGGTAACAGATTAACAGGGCTGGGGTCACACTTTCCTGCTTCCTATCTTCCTATGTCAGTATGCAGTACTTCTGTCCAGATCAGCATAGGTACCAGTTACTTGTTGGGAACCATAATGGCTTCCCTGGGTGTGATGCTAGACTTTGAAAAATGAGGGCATCACTGCTGGAAAGAGGGGGGAGGTAGAAGGGTGTTAATGCTTCACCAGAACTTGCTCTTTCCTTCATAACCTTCAGGATCTTCCATTGTATTCATTTCTTATTGTGGCTGCAACAAATTACCTCAATGCAGTAGCCAAGGACAATACAAATTAATTATCTCATTGTTCTGGATAAATCTGAGTCATAGTGTCAGTGGGGCCTTCTTCTTTCAGAGGCCCTAGGGCATGACCTCTCCCTTTCCTTTTCCAGGTCTTCAAAGTCAGTGGTACAGCATCTTCTCTCTGCCTCTGCTTCTGTTTCCATGCTTTCTTGCTGCAGAGGCTGGCATCCCTGTTTATAAGAACTGATGGGTTTACAGTGAACCCACCAAGACAACTCAAGACAATCTCAAAGACCATTACATTCTTTCCATCTATAAAAGTTCCTCTTCTGGGCCTGAGAAGATGAATTGTAAAGTGCCTGCTGCTCCTGTCTCCCGAATCCACATAAAAGCCAGGCATGCCCATGAATGTCTGTGATCCCAGAATTGGGAGGACAGAAGCAGGCCGATCTATAGAGCACATTGGCTTGCCAATGAACAGAATCAATGGGTTCCTGATTTAGGAAGAGACCCTACTAAAAAAAATAAAGTGGAAAGCAACCAAGGAAGACACAGAGGTTGACCTCTGTTCTCCATATTGCATCTGTACATAGATGTGCAGGCACTATGATGTACATGCACACAAATGTACAAACACAGAGAGAGAGAGAGAGAGAGAGAGAGAGAGAGAGAGAGAGAGAGAGAGAGAGAGAGAGAGGCAGAGAGAGACAGAGAGACAGAGAGAGACAGAGACAGAGAGACAGAGAGAGACACCATCCCATTTCCCATGTCAGGTATCAGAGATTCATCTATGGAACTCAGTGTAAGTTCATATTGAGCCTCATATTGTCTTGGACTTGCAAGTTAGTCTTAGTTTAGTTTCTACTGCTATAATAATGACAACATGATCAAACGATCAAACGCAACTTGGGTAAGACAGTATTTATTTGCCTTACACTTCCACATTATAGTACATCATTGAGAAAAGTCAGGGCAGAAACTCAAGACAGGACCCTGGAGGCAGGAATTGAAACTGAGACCATGGGAGAGCACCATTAACTGCCTTTCTCCCCATGATTTGCTCAGCCTGTATTTTTATACAACCCCTGTACCATCCACACTGGGCTAGGGCCTCCCACATCAAATATTCATCAAGAAAATTTTCTGCAGACTTGCCCTCTTACAAGAGCATGGATTGGGGTTAAGATGGAGCCCCAGATTTGCTATGTAGTTTAGGATGATGTTGAGCTCCTGTTCCTATTACTTCTACCTCTCAAGGGTTGGAATTACAGTTTGGTACTACTACATCAAACCTTTAAAAAAGATTTTTTTAAATCTTGTGTCTCTAACCTCATTGCAAACTTTCAAGCAGAGGGGATGTTTTTATTAGGGAAAGAGGGAGACCAGCCTCTGGGAACAGGAGCAGCAGGAGAGAGGAAAGGGGGAGAGGGAGAGGGAAAGAGAGAGAGACAGAGACAGAGAGATGAGAACAGAGAGGGGAAAAGAACAGAGGGAGAGAAAGAAAGAATGGAGGAAGAGAGGTGGTGCGCAGGGCCCTTTGCAAAGGGAACGTAGTTAATGTGCACAGGTGGTGCTCTGAGTGGCTGCAGCTGAGGCATATCCCGTCAGAACCCCAAGGGCAGGCCAGTACAGATGCCTGCATACTAACACAATCTA
Organism: Cricetiscus sungorus; assembly: GCA_030556225.1. Lineage (NCBI taxonomy): Eukaryota > Metazoa > Chordata > Mammalia > Rodentia > Cricetidae > Cricetiscus > Cricetiscus sungorus. Next base: position 100,802,775 of record JANBXA010000651.1, on the reverse strand, counting down.
AGATGAGAGACGTATCCACATCTTGCTGTAGATGTAGATCAACTCTGAGAGGGACAGATGGACAGCCTGCTTCAGTTAAATGGCCTCAGTTCCTCAGACAGGGTGGCCAAGTGGAAGGGGTACATATGTAGAACAAAGTAGAACTGACCTGTGTCCTGTCTCTTGTGTTTGATAGTTGTGTTACTACCTTTGTGGCTTCGTTTGTTATTAAAGTAAAAATGACAAATGGACCTGGGGCGATCCTGTGAACAGTCAATGAAATAGCATTTGTGAACAACCTTGGCCAAGTCCTAAAATATAGTTGGCACTCAAACTATGTGGTTGTGATGTCCACTTACTCATCTATTGATGCTCACAGCAGTTTTTTGAATCTTACAGACAAATATGTGTGATTCATATTACATTACCAGGCCTTTCAGAGCAAAGCCTTTGAAAAATGGAGGGATGATTTGGCTCTACCGTTATCTTGCTATAATTTTTGTATTTGGAAATTCATTAAGAATTCATTTTGATGAATCACAAATGCATGCGCCATGCAAAACAATTAGCATTAATTGTGTAAAAGAAGATCAATAAATAGATTCATTTTTAAACTGTAATAATTTATTTCCTTCCTGACTTTTGGGAAATACTGCATCTTTGTGTGACATGTTGATCATTAAACAGCCAAACTGCAATGATTTGTGGGAGGAAGCTGATTTCCAGGAGGCAAACCCTCCTGGAGGATTCAGCAACCCCGTACCAGTGCCAGCCTTCAGCCACTGAAGCAGCACCAATAAATGATGTAGCAATGAGCAATCTGTTGCAGCTGTGTGGAGCTCGGACCCATTCTGCACAGTACAAGTTGCTTTCTCGGGTGTCTTGTCTTCTAGTGCAGTCTGTGGAGGAACAGTCATAGAACCAAATGCCTGTAACAAGGATGACAAACATGGCGTTCATCAGATAAGGAGCAGGGACACGAAGAGATGCTGAAGACCAGCATGCTTAGGCCCTCCTCCAGTTATGGAGAGCAGGAGAGCAGGAAAGCACAAACATGTCTGCAGTGAAGAAACAGGAAGGAATTCTAAAATGAGTGGGAAGGGAAAGAGAGCTCACAGTCATTAGGGCCAGAGAGGAGGAGAGTAAAGATATTCATTTGTCACGTGGTCCGTGGTGGGAGAACAAAGGAATGGCTGGGGCTGTAGCTTCTCACCTCTGGTGAAGGCTGAAGATGCCTCAATACCTGTAGCTGCCCCCTCAAGCCGATGAAGGGAGGGCTTGTTAGTGAACAGGGGCAGAAGGGTCATGAGAGAAGCAGCCTCCAGCTCTTTGGTAGTCCCTGTGGGATGTCATGTTGAGAGTTGTGGGTAGACAAATGTGTGCTTGGTGGGCGGTGGCACCGAGCCAGGGGTGAGGAATATGGGCAGACAGACCATGCGACCCCTCAGATCTAACGGTTTTGAGCTCAGAGCTCCCTGGTTTGGAGGCTGGCTGCAGATGGCCATCAATGCCCGTCCCACCCACCAGGCCTTGGGCCAGGGGCCAATGCAGATTATATTTTAAGGTGATAGCCATCTTTGACCTTTGGGACCTCCAGGGCCTCTGGTCATCTATCTTAGAGCCGCTGACCAGCAACCTCTGGGCTATTTTTATGACCAGCAAACATTGCCCATTGATTGAATTGATTGAAATTGCAGCTGGTTTGTGGGGGAAAGGACGCTGGCTTCCCAGGGCCGGGTTTGCAGCTTTGCATGCTGTTGTTATAGTTGACTCTTTCCTCTCCTCTTCCCACTTTGGCATGAAGTATGTGTGGAAACAGGGCACACATGGAGACACACATCTTGAACACACAGTTACACAGATGCATACAGAGTCTCATACACAAACACACACACACACACACACACACACACCTTAACTAGTAGGTTTCCACCCGTGGTGCTCTTTTTATTTTTATTTTATTTTATTTTTTTTGTCAGAATTTAAAGGGATTCTCAAAGGTCAGTGGAGAAAGCAGAGGTGTGTTCAATGTAGGGGCAGTACACATGCACATATACATATGCAAATACATATGTGGAGGGGCAAGGGCTTGAGATATAGAAACAAATGTCTAGATATAGAAGCAAAGATAGAGAAACAAACAAACTTAAAAATAAATATATAAAATTCCCTTTCAGGTGTGGTTAGGTGAGACTTGTACAAGGCAAATGGGGCAGCAGAGAAACTAGCTGCGCTTAACAGGGACCTGGAACTCTCTGCTGTTACTCCTGCCCTGCCTAGAAGCTGCAGCTGCCTCTCAGGGGTGGTAGATACTGGCTGAACCTCCCGACTGCTCTCCTTAAAGAAGAAACAAGACTGACCAGCTCCCTAGCAGCAGGAGGTCAAATCTAGATTATAGGCTCTTTGCTCTCCATCATTCCCAGTGGTCCAGCCTCTTTGACTGAACTCTGGCCAAATGTGCTCAAAAGGAAGTTTAAACAGGGAAGCAACTGCCAGCTTTCACAGTTTGCATTTCCGAATCATCAACTTTCCTGACCTTGCTGTTGGCTGGGGCAGTCTTACTGTGCCAGGCTGATGTCCAAAATCACCAGCCCTGATTGCACACCTAGATGGTGGCTCTGAGCCTTTCTCTTGGCCTTCTGACTATTTCATTCCCTTTTGGAATGTTCTTCAGGGACACTAGGTAACAGGTAAATATGTCCTAGAAGTTGCACTTTGACTCTCACTCAGAGTCCACATTAGGTGATAATGATGAGAGACTGATGAGAAGATAAGTCCCAACCTTGAAGGGGACATATGGACAGACTACAGGTCCCTGAGAAGTGAGACTCTCCACTTTCCACCCCTCTTCCTTTGTACCCCTGACTTCACCATCTGCCTTGAGGGAGGGGAATTTCCAGGGAATCAGCTGTTCCTCGTTCACAAATGTCATTCCCACCCTGCCCCTAGGTCTCAGGTGTTGGGCCAACATTTTAACACACATCACAATGTAACATGACTATCCAGGATTAAACCCTCTGAAGTCATGCCAACAAGTAGAATCAGCCACATGACCACCGGACATGTCCAACTCCATCATCTGTAAATTGGAAGACATCCTGCCCTTCCTTCCTTGGCCCTAGCTTTCCAGGAAGGGGTGCATTGAGGAAAGTTGATGAGGTCTTGGAGGCCCTTTAGCAGCAAGGCTGAAAATGGAGGCTGGGAGGCTTCCTGCATTGTGCGTGCCCAGTGGAGGAAGGGACTGGCAGGAGGGTTGCAAGTGAACTATTGTGGCTAGCTCAAAGTGTACCCAGAGACCAACCCTGGCTTGAAGAAAAATATTGCAATTGATGCTTTTGGTCAAACGAGATTGGGTCTTGTAAAATCCAAACATACAAAAAAAAAATATCATCAAAATGACTTTTAAGGTTATTTTGCTGTTGTTTTCTTTCCATTAAAAAGGTTGTCTGTTTTTATTTTTGAATGCTGAGAGTATGGGCACTTGCTGCTTATGTTACTACTTACTTGCTTTATTTATTGACCTCAGTGTGTTTGGAAATTTTCAGGGTAACCTACCGTATGCTGCTGCTGGCAGCCCCTTGAGTATGCATCCCTGCTGGCTTCTGTTCATAGTCATGGTATTGTTGACACGTTAGCTAGACAATTCTCTGTTGTGCATTTTACAGGATGCTCAATTGTATCCCTGCTTCTATCTACTAGATCCCTCAGCTGTAACAACCAAAGAGGTCCCTAGGCATTGCTGCTAGATTATTCTGGATAGTGGAGGGCCAGATTTGAGAAATACTGTTTTGAGGTACAGTAAATCTCTTTAGGCTTATAAGACAGAAGTACTACCTCCAATGGTCTGTTCTCTCTATTCATCTATAAAATGTGTATAAAACATTGTCTGCTAGACTGTGATATGGCCATGTTTATTACTAGGTCAAGCATTATTTGAATTTAAGGCATCATGATTAAACAATAACCTCCTTGAGAACAAGGATTTTATCTAGTCCCTTTCCTGAAAGTCAGGTGATAAAGAAGAATAGACAAGAAAGAAGAGGGTGGCATTCACTGTCTCTTTGTGCTGACCTGGGGCCCCTGAACTCCTTTAGAACATTCGACGTACTGTACTGGGCCATGTGAGCTGGCCTGGGGCCTCTGGACTCCCTCAGCTCCTGAGTCAATAAAATTGATTCCTTCATGGCCTTTAACCCCTGCAGCAGGGCTGTCACAGGAGAGTGGTCTCATACTGGAGTATGCACAAATCCATAGAAGCCTGTAGGAAACACCTTCTCAGTGGGTCCTATTCAGAGAGACAGCAAAGCTCAGGCGTCTGAATTTAAAGTAATAGTTTCCCCCTCTAATTCCGTGAGGCTTCTCTGTCACCTACAATTTGGGTGGCATCTGAAATGGCCTAGAAATTGTATCACAGGAGCAAGCAGATCCAAGCTCAACTACCCCCAATTTCCCCCATAAAACGTGAATATTGTGTGGAAAGTTCCTAAATCTTTCATAGTAGGTACCAGGTCAGCCAAGGTAGCTATACCTCATTCCCAGGATCCAGGGCCTTATGTTTGGCTGTGTTTAGTATCTTAATTACAAGGAGGCAGCGCTGCAAAGGTGGGGTAGTGGTGGTGGTGGTGGGAAAGCACTGTGAATTTAAGAGCATCAGCTCTTCTTTGGAGACCACAAAGTGAAGTCCCCCAAATCAGGCTTTACAAGGGCAATACCTTGGCCTAGCAAGACTGCAGATTCTGTGGGCTTTTCTTTATTTGTTGTTTTGTTTTGTTTTAAGCACAGCTCTGGAGACTTGTTAGCAAGTCTAAGCTTCCCCAAACCCCAGTCGCATGCAGAGTTCCCACTCCTTAACCCCTCTACTTTTTAAAGGCCTGTGAGACTGCAGGGGCCTGGGGCCTCTGACAAGGCTTCTTCTGAAGGAATCACCTAAACTCCCTCGGCCTCTGCATTGAAGAAGTCTAGTGATAGCTTGTGTCCATCCTTAAATCTTTTTTATTGTAACCACTTTTCCTTGTGTGTTCACTCCAGCCACTGATGGAAATCTAGGAGAGCAAGGTCTGAGGGCAGAGTCCTGGGGGACACCACCCAAAACCTCATTCTATTTTGTCATACACACACTGTTAATAAACGAAGATTCCATGATGGGACTCAGGGTCTTACTAGTACAGTGGTTCTCAACCTTCCTAATGCTGCCTCCCTTTAAAAACAGTTCCTCAAGTTTCGATGACCTCCAACCACAAAACTATTCTTGTCGCTGCTTCATAACTAATTTTGCAACTGTTATGAATCATAATGTAAATATTTGATATGCAGGATATCTGACATGTGACCCCCGTGAAAGGGCCGTTCACCCCCCAGGGGTCAAAACTCACCAGTTGAGAACCTTTGTGCTAAAATATTCCGTCACTGACATGAAGAGGTCTTCAACTTTCCCAGTTTCTCAGAGACCTGCTGTCTCATGGTTCCTTCCTCCCTGTGTTTGTTTTTCCCTTATCAGGTGGGGGTGGGGTAGTGCCTTTCCCTGTGTCCTTCATCCCAAGGTGAGAGCTCAGTGAGAATTTGTGGAGCTCAGTAAGATGGTTTAGGGAACCTATAAAAAGAAGCCTCCTCTTTGTGAGGGACAAAATGGGGTTCACAATAATGGTCTCCCCTCTCAGGATGGCTGTGAGAGAGGATGATGTTTAGGAACTGAAGAGTGGTTATCACACCTAATACAGGAGGCATTCAATCACCAGTAACTATTGACTTTAGGGATTCTTTCTTCCATGCTGCTCTGCTGTCCTGAGTGTTTGTCAAATTTGAAGTTTCTTCCTTGGGACATTTTTCTTGCCACCACTAATGTCCAAACCAGATAACGCCTCTCAGGGAGACGAGCTCCGTGGCCTTTCTCACCTGAGCCCTGCAGTTCTGATGCAGCAGTGTTGAAACATACAGTGCCTTCTCCCCTTTTGAGTCAAGGTCTCCTGTATCTTAGGATGTCCTTAAACTCACTATGTAGCCTGATCCTCCTAGTTCTACCTCTCTAGTGCCACCATTATTGGCATGTGGCATTATGGTAGGTTTATATGAACCCAAGGCTGGTGTACACTGCTGCCTCCTGACTTTGTCCTGGCTGAGTCTCTGTTCTTGCAGGAAGGCGATGTTTTCTTGGTCTCTAAAGAATTCTTCCATCTTTTCACCAAATGTATACATCAACTTTGCCTAGACTTTCCAGTTAAAGTGAAGTGAGTCATACTTCTGTGGCTTGCAGCTTATATGTTGCCAACCCTTTCTATCTAATTGGATAAACTTGGGCCTAAGAAGGGATGGTCTATTAGAAGATGTTGACAGGTCGGAATGGGAGGGAATTCTGTTGGGCAGTGAGGAACCATCTAGGGTTGTAAGCAGAGTGGTGCTGCATGGGGAACCAGGAATAAGTACCTGCCAGAGGTGTACAAAAGAGCCATGGGCGGTTAGAGGGAAGCCAACAGACTTTTGTGGCTGGATTGAAAGACCTAAGGACAGAAAATCCTGACCTGAGCCCTGACCATACCACTCCAGAGATACAAGAGACTGGAGGTGCCATTAACAGCTGACAGAGACTTAGGGGTGGCTGGGAGCAGGTGCAGAGGGATGTGGGAAACTTGGAGATGCTATTGTTTGCATTTGCTCCCCCCCTTTTGGCAGTGCAGAGAATTGAACGATTCTGTTCAAAGATGTATCTTAATCTTTAATTATGTGTCTGTGTCTGTGGCATCATCCTCGTGGACAGGTGATGACAGTCACTAGTAGTTGTGGTGTGGATGTGACTTGGGAGTAGAATCTAACTTGGGGGGGGGAGCATCCTCTCTCTATCTGCCCATCTTCAGTGGGTTTCTGTAACAGAGGAAGCAGCTTGGTGGAAACCCAGACAATCTAAAGCCTGTAACTTAAATTCCTGTAAATTAAACCTCAGGGTAGCAGAAACATTGTTAGGATGGAAAAATTCAGCCTAATTCTCCAGAAAACCCAGGAAGCTGGGAGTCTTAAATCCCAAGCTGATAGTCACCTACTTTAATGTAGTGAATGAACACCCAGAAGCCTGTGCGAAAGCAGACTTCCTGGGCTAAGGGCAGGGTTGGATACTTTAAAGTAATTGGTCCGCACTGGATGCTACGAGGTGATTGGTTCACAATGCGCAGGGTTTGCTGTAACCCTATAAAAGCTATCTCAATTCTGTGCTAGAAGTCGTTGCTGAGCCCTCTACCCTGCATGGTGTGTGGCTGACGACCTCAGTATACTGGAATATAAAGAACCTTATGCGTTTGCATCAAGACCGCTTCTCGTGAGTGATTGGGGGGGGGCGCCTTTCCTAAGTGGGAGAGCGAGGGACCACGTCCTCACGGGTCTTACAACATAAATCTCCAGGGTCATCTCATTTAGCCTCTGTATTCCATGGAGCAAAAAAGCAAAAAACAGAGACCAGTGAAATGTCTACCATGATCCAGTTCACCCATGGCCCAGGGCCTGGATAGAACTCCACTTTCTCAGGAAGTTTCAGCATTATTAACCTAGACTCCTCACATGACAAAGATTTTATAACGGTGTCTTTACTGTCTTAACAGTGCATCAAAAAATAATATAACCTGCCTACATACACACACACACATACACATATATAATAGCAATCAATTTAATTCCCTATAAAGGAAGTCATTCGTAACAAAGTAGTTGAACTAGAAAAAAAGAGGAACAACTCTGTTCAAAGATGCACCTTAATCTTTCATTATGTGTATGTATGTGTCTGTGGGGTACAGGTGCCTGCAGAGGCCACTGACACCAGATTCCCTAAGGCTGAAGATACTGGTGGGTTGTGAACCACCCAGTATGAGTGCTGGGAACCAGACCAAGTTATCTGCCAGAGCACTATGCACTCTTAACCCCTGACCCAACAGCTATGCTCAAGTGAATGTCACCAAATAGGTGCAGATGGGTAGAGAACTGTTGTCTGGGTGACTTACACAGCCAAGTGTGTGATTGGTAATGACTCTTGGTAAGCACGAAGCATACTGTCCAGTCTGTAGGAGGGGAAGACCGAAGTGTGAACCTAGGATATAATTAGTAAGAGGTGGGAATAAAGCAATGGTGCTCCCCTCAGAAGGGCAGACTCGGGGCAGCAAGAGGGAAGAAAACATTGATGTGGCAGTGAAGCCAGAAAGCTAGTCAGATGATCTCCTAAGAGGGACATTGCTCAAGATGCCACTGTAAGTGAAAATGTAGCTGTGCAACAGAGGACTGCTCTGGCTAGCCCAGGAAGAAATGGAAAGGCACGACATCCTCCTGCAGTGCAGGGGAAAGAAGGCACTATGCCTCTGGGTCCCCGAGCTCTCCCTGAGCCCTCCCTCTTCTCACATACTTGGGTCCCTAATTCTTTCCCCTTTCGGGATTGTGAGTCCACATCACACACCATGGTTGGGCTCGTGCCCTATCTTGAATTGGTACAACACTGGACACGTGAGGAGATTCAGCTGGCCTGATGACTTGTGATCAACAAAGAGCATCGAATAACTCACTAACTGTGATTGCATTTTCTAGAGCAAGGAAACAAAACACAAAAATAAAAGAAGAGGCAGAGCAGGTAGGTTTATGTTCAGATGTGTTCCTGTTATTAGTACCTGACATTCACAAGAGCGAGGAATTCCAGGCCTCTCTGGCAACTGAGCAGGCATTCCTGCTGCCTGCCTGTGACCACAGGGTGAGGTCACAGGGTGTGAGGACCACTATTGAGCCCTGGCTTGAGCATGCTCCGCTTCTGCACAGCTGATTGCATTAGCCGCTAGCCGCGGCGACTCTGGGGTCTGTCCAGCCCTCTCAGCTCACCCCCCCCACACACACACACCCCAGCGCCACCCCCACACCGCCCCTGCCCCAGCACTCCCGGTGTCACTGCCCAGGAGCATGGCCCTTTGTCTCTTGCTGCCTGTGTGCATTCTCCAGTGGGCACAGCAGGCGACTTGCTGCAGGGCTTCTGTCCCAGCCGGGATTACCGGGCTGCATGCAGTAGCAGATGGCAACGCTCAGAGCCAAACTGCACTCGCCTGCTTTGAACATCTTGAAAAGATTTTTTTAGAAGTTAAACTTGGCCTGGGAATGACAATATGGTTCCGTCTGTGGCTTTGAAAAGGCCTCTGGGTGGGGTGAAGGGAGTGGCAGTGTCAGAGCCCCGCCCCCTCCCGCCGGGGTAGACTCTTGTTCTCGGAGTGCCTTTCTTGTGTCTTGTGGACCCCGCAGCTTCCGAACTTTGGTCCCATTGTTTGAAAGTCACACTTGCTTCCTGTGCCTGAGCTTGGGCAAGGCCACTTTGTGTTCAGAGCTGTTCCAGCTGTTCCAGCCTGGCATGTTTTGATGCCTGTGGGCAACTAGAGAGTCCGGTGAGGTAGGAGCACGCTAGCTGCCCAGGATGGTTTTGCCTTTGCTTCAACCTGAGCCTCAGACATTTGCGATTTGAGACCCAAATCCTCTGGCACGAGCCTGGACATAGTGACAGCTTCTTAAACTTGGCGCTCATGCCTAATGCCCTGGAATAATACCCTCTAAATCTCCATTCCGGCCTTGTACTATTTAATGAATCCTTTGAGGGACAAAGGGTTTGATCATTTCTGAACTCAGATAGCATTTCCCTTGCCCACCCCTGCCATTTTCCTGCCTCAATTTGGCCATGCTAAAACTCTGTTCAGGAAGACCCAACTCTCCCCAAAAGGAGCCCTCAGGACTGTCCCAGGGGTGAGAGCCGTTTTTTAAATTAGCACAAAAAGAATGCAGGGCTTAGCTCTTGGCCAGATTGGCCCTGTCTCTCACAGGAGCCTCCGCAGCCAGCACAGGCACCATTGCCCATTTATGAGATGTCAGGTGGTCTACAGATGGGAACACGGCATTATTGATTTTTACTAGCCTGCTAAAACCGAAAAGAAAAAAGAAAGAAAGAAAGAAAACCTTCAGAGCTCCTGGCGAAGCTTTGTTTCCTGAAAGGTGATTCCAGGGCTCCTAGTTTGTCAGAGGCAAATGTAAAATATCTGGACTGATGGCGATATAACAAAATGAAATCTTCTTGGGGCCATTAACTTCAGAAAGGAACAGTGGATCTCTGCTCTGCCTTGGGGTTGTGGGGTAGGAGAGACCCAAGGAGGGAAGGGAGGGCAGAGCTCCAGTCCCAGGCAGCGTCTTTGATAATCTCTCATGTGGATGAAGAAAGGAATCCCAGTGGCTCTTGAGCGAACACCGCCCTCGGTAGGGTAGGCAGCAACAGGGACTGTGATGGAGGACACTGGTCTGCTGCTCTCCCCCCTCCCACCCCAGGCGGAAGTGTATGCCATAGGTGGGGGTGGGGGGACAGGGGGGGTAGTGGGGGGGTGGGGGGTGGGGGGGAGGAGTTTAGGGTCAGGGTCTGAGCGCTCTGTGGGGGTAGGGGGTTGGAGTTCTCCGAGCCTGATTATCCCAATGCCCCCCTCATTACTTAGGTGGGTGTTTTCTGTGGTCCACCTTCGAAACAGCTGCTACAGAGTATAGCCACTATATAATATAATTAGGTATAGTCGCTTCTGATGAAGTATCTGGGCTTAAGTTGAAAAGCATAGGCAGATGCAGTTGCTAGGGTCACTTGGAAGGTCATGTGTTCTAGTTGGGTCATTTTTCTGCAAATATTTGACCTTAGGCAAGACATCTGTGGGAAAAATCATCCAATGAGCTAGTGACAGAACGTGTCTTGTTAGAGGTGTTTTCTAGAAATGAAGGCCATATTTAGTGGCTGAGCCACAACTTTCTCTCAAGTGTGTGAAAATGCTTATGTGTGTGCACGAATATGGGTGTATTGCGTGTGTATGCATGTGTATGCACACAAGTGTGTGCGTATGTGCCTTGTATTCATGTGAAAGTGCATGTGTGAAATTTGTATATACTTGTTGGATTGAGATAGGGATGGTGTTTTGTTTATGAAAACTCCATAAACTGTGCTGTAGCGTTGTGGCATTGTAGAAAATAAATTGTTGATTGACTGACCTTTTAGAAATCAAAAGAGCAAGGTGCTGTGAGTCATAAGACCTAGGATCTGACCAATGGATCAATCAGCAGATATCTATTGAGCTTGGAAAAACATTGGATTGCACACTATAGCAGATTCATTGGAACAAATATTTCCACAGAACTGTTCAGGGAAGTCACCAATACATTGGGTGAGCAGAGTGGGTCCTGAAATAGCAGGACCTCAGATTAGAGAGGTGCTTGGAAATTCCCTGAATAAGGGAGCTTATGTTAGATCCATAAAAATGTCCTAAATTCTAGCTCAGGGCTAGTGATAGGCAGGACAGTTCTTTCTGCCTTTCCTAACAGGTAGCGTGGGCTGCACTCTTAGGCTACTAATGCACCCAGTGGAATTAAAATCTATCTTCCAGGTTTTTTTCCTTTCCTTTCTATCAGATGGGCTGGACAGTGGCTCATAATACTGAAGGTAGGTAGAAAGATCCCTGGAAATTTCCTTAATCCCTACATCTAAGGGACCACTTGTACCTTGGTTGCACAACTGACTGTAATCCACCAAACTGTAATGATCCATGAAGTAATTTTCTGACGGCTCTGTGGTCATCATCTATTTAACTCTGAATGTGTTCAGGAGGTGAGTACTATTATTACCCACAATTGACTTGCTGAGGACATTCCTGTTCAGAGAGGTGATGCAATCTAAGGATATACTCAGTGTTGGGATTCACAGTGGCCAAAGGGTAAAACAGCTCAGCAAACCAAGTTATGCTTGCTCTATGTTCAGCATTTATTTGGTGTTAAGAGCGCTGGCTTCTACAATGTGAGTATGAACAAAGTATATGCCTGAGCCGTTTATAAAGCTCAGGCTGGAGACAGGGTTGCTCTGTTTCTACCAAGAATCCTGTTTCATAAGGCGTTGGCAGTATCTGGTCAAGCCTCACAGGCATTTTGGGGAAAGCATTGTAACTGAGCCTGTGGTATGACAGAAGACTAAATTGCCAGCCACATGATCTTCACTGTCACTGATAGACAAATAGTGTTTAAAAGAAATTATTTTTAGTACTTTAGAAGCTAAAGAAAATGAATTAAGATTCCAGTCAGCTGTCATAAACCTTGCATACAAGTCCAAGGTGAATACAGAATTCCTTTTCCTGTGGGATTGGTCAACTTTCAGGAACCATGGTCATCACTCAGAAAGACATGGGTAGCACGGTGCATTGTATACTTGTCTGTTCAGCACTTCTTCTCACTATAACTGTGTAATTTACATAACATCGCGGTTTGATTTGGTGCTAGGTATGTTGTTTATGCCAATGTCAACATTTATAGGAATAATTTAGCCTTCAGCTGCAGACCATGAAATCACTACTGGAGCCAAAAGGAGCCTCCAAGAAGGAAGTTTTGCTGAATCTCCACTTTCCCAGAAGAATCATGGAGACTCTAGGAATTTTAAGGGCAACCTCTCCTCCAGCCTTCTTTTCTCTACCCTGGCCCCTGCCTCTTTAATGGTTACTCTCACTGTAACCAAGGTAACCAGGGCCTAAGCAGAAAGGACCCTTCTCTGTCAGAGGATGGATGCTCAGCGCGGGTTAACCCCAGAGGGGACCTAAATGACCAGCAGGACAGAATCCCTCTCCTCACATCTGCCAGTGCTGAGTGACAGCTGAAAGACTGGATGTGTCACCATGAGACAGAGGAGGGCCCAGCAGGCAGGAGATTCTTATCACTTTCGAGAACACCTCAAATTACAGACATCAGTTTCAGGGCTTTGTTTAGCAATTGGTGCCACAGCAATTGGTTTTTGTTCATTGATTTACATGCATGCATATTGTAGCTGGTGTCTCAGGACACATAATTTGTGTCAAAGGGATGCTTCTGTCCCTGTAAATTCTTGAGGGAAATGTGGAAGCATGAAAATACCCTCAGAGTGAACCCCACCCCCTAAGCCTCGTCATTTGAGGTTGGCCAGCAGCTATATCCTCACAGGCCAGGAGACAGGCAGGCAGTAGCCAGGTTCCAGTGTTGGCAGTAAGGGCTGTATATGCCTTTGTCATAAGGGGTGGTGGGGAATTGTGCTATGCCCTGACCTGCCCAGGTCCAGCACTACCAGACTTTACCCAGAAGATGCCAATAGCAACCTTTACCCAAGATTCAACAACCAAAAACGCCCACATCTGCTGGGTGTCCTAGAGTAGTATTCCAGGGAGGCAAAGTGTGGGTGTTTGCAAAATGGCTGGGCATGGGAAGAAAAACTCTAGCCAGTTCCTGTGGAACTGTATGCCAGCCACCACATGGGTTCTGGGAAATGAACTTGGGTCCTCTGCAAGAGCCACAGATTTTAACTGCAGAGCCAACTCTCCAGTGCAGGCATCCCCCCTTTTTTCTTTTGCAAATGAGGAAACTCAAGCTAAGAAATTTTCCAGAAGCCAAAAGGCTAACTAGAAGCAAGACTGAGATCTTAAACATAGCTTTCCTTTTTTCTCTCCCTCCCTAATAGATAAGAGCTTGGATACATCAGTAGCCCCAGTAGCCTGATACCTGGGTTCTCACATTGGCTCTGCCTTCTCTGGGGATGCTTTTATTGCATCTGCTGCAGCTATGCCAGGGCAAGGTGTGTTGCTGACCAGCTCTCTACATGACATGCTTAGCACAAGAACAAAGATAGCAGCACCCACCCGACTCAAGGCAACAACCATTTTTCCCACCATGGACCAAGAATGTTTCTTTAGGGAACTGGAATAGAATCTGATGAGGCCTGACATCCCATGCCCAGACCCTGCTCAGCCTGCCACATGGCCCTGGGAAAGTGTGGCTGCGACCAAAGGTGCCAATGTAGAGCCTAGTCTTTAACCTCTCCAACTTGAGCCATGTTTACTAAATAAAACCTCTGTGCAGATTCCAGGCCTCCAGGGATAAGGCAAGGTGGAAGAGCAAAGGTCAGGAAGCAGGGTCAAAGGTCTAAGACCCTGGGGGAAACAGGAGATTAAACATCCCCTTTTCAAATCGGAGCTTTGGATAATTAATTGTTCCCCAAACACGAAAGCTCTGGCTGACTGTTCTGGGCAGCTGCCATCCCATTCTTGCTCCTTATTCTCACTGCAAGATGCCTTTCTCTAATATCAAGGCACTAATATCTAGTCCCAAGGGGGAGGGGGAATTGCCAATGGCTGTCCCCACTCAGTTGTCCTCTTACTGTTTTCGCAGGTTTACCACCTACACAAAGGGTGGCCCTCTGAAAGTGCTGAGGCTGCAAGTGTAAAGACAGCAGGGGTGGGGATACTTCACACCAGGGTCACCCCAGACCCATGGCTACTTGCAACACTGTCTGGTATGAAGCTTACCATTCAGGCTACCTGCGCTACCTTGAGATTGGCTTATTCCCACTTTCAGTACTAGAAATATCTAGGGAGACCAATGAGAGCGTGGTGGTTAATTTCCCATGGCTGGGGGTTTGTTTCTTGAAGTCTTTCAAATTACTCCACAGCTCTGCCCCCCCTTTGACAGGCATGCTGACCATGAACACAAAACAGCCCATCTGTAAGAATCTTCACTGGCTGCACACAGACATCCTTCCCATCAGCTGTATCCTGTTTTACACTTGAGAAGACTGGCCTTTTCAGGACCAGTCTAGCTGAGTTTCTGTTCCAGGGCTGATGCAGAGGGAGAGAGACCACAAACAAGGATGCTCTCCACTTAGGGGTGTGGATTGCTAGATTCTGGGAGCTGCCATCCAGGGAAGACACCTCTTAGAAGGTGAAGGGGCTGAAGCCAGTTCTGGGGATGCCTTGAGAGGCCTCCAAGTGTGGAGGGTATAGGATCAGCACCAGGTGTTAGGAGAGGCTGTGGTGTGTGGTGTGCATGTGTGTGAGTGTGTGTATATGTGAGCATGCATATGAGTGTATGAATTGTGTGTGTGAGAGTGTGTGTGTATGCATGTGAGAGAGAGAAAGACATACACACACACACACACACACACAGAGAGAGAGAGAGAGAGAGAGAGAGAGAGAGAGAACCTGAATAAGCAGTCCAAGTACTCCAGAAGAGAAGCACAAAGGGCTCTTAGCTTCCCTTTCTTTCTTCCTGACAGGATCAATGGTGAGCCACTGTCTTTGTGTGTGTGATAGTCCTGCTGTGAAGTACACTTAAGAAATCACAGTTTCTGAAATTCTATAAATTATTATTCTAGCCTTCTCCCTACTCCCCCCAAATCATTTATGTGTGGAAATGTTTAGTGCCATGCTGTTGGAAATTGTGCAGAAGGACTTTGGGAGGTGTCCCTCCTGCCTCCACCTCCCCTCCGCCCTTTTGTGCACCTGCAAGTGTTTCAGCCTGCACTGTTGTCATAGCAGCCTTATGATCTCCTGATCTCCATGTAGCTGGAAGAGGCGGAGGCATCCTGGATTTGCCTCTATTTACAGTCCCAGAAAAGTCCAATGTCAAAGCAGGAAGGAACAGAAGATGAGCCACTACCAATGTGTACAGGGACAGAGGTGGTCTATGAGCATAGCAGTTGGAGATGATAAAGGATGAAGTTCCCAGACTTTGCCATCTGTAGTGCACTGTGGTATTCTCTGTGGAGTCTGGTAGGGTAGTGAAGGGCTGAGTACAATTACATCCTGTGGAGTTGGGGCTGGGTGAGGAAGACTGAGAGTGCTCACATTCTGCTCACATCACATGCTTTGATGATAAGTGTTTGGGCTTCCTTCCATCCCAGGCCAAGGGATGGAAGCTCTGGCTCTTTCTAGAAATTTTCACCCCTCAGTTCCCCTATATACAACATCTACCAAACAGACTAGCTGAGCAGCTGTAGCCAATGTCACTAAAAGTCAAGGCCTGGTTGATTTACACTGGCTGATCCCTCTAATGTCCCTTTTCCCCAAGTGCCCATCTTGACTGTGGAGCTACTACATTTTCCTTTGTGGGCCCTGCTGCTAGCTGCTGACACCCTAAACCTAGAGGGTGCTTGCAAAGTCACGGGTACAGCAGCAGTCACAGGTACAGCAAGCAAAATGAACTTCCATAGTTTTTAAACCTTTGTGAATTGAGAAGATAGACCTGGAAAATGGATCTGGAGCTAAGAGTGGACAACCAGTCTGCCAAGCCCTTCCATCCCCCAGTCCCCCAGCTGAAGCCATCCTCATGTCACATACCTCTGAAGGCAGAGTCCTCATCTCTACTTCTCTCCCTCCACCATCACAGCCAGGAAAGCAGATGCAGACAAAAGAAAAAGACCCAAGAGTCCTATATCTCAGCACATCCAGGTGAGGCCTTAGGAAGGTGTTGGCTGGGACCACGTAGTAGCTTTGCCTTCCTAGAGCAGCCTTTTAGCTCTGGTAAAATGACTATCAATATGCAAATTAGAGAGACTCCACTCTTACCAGATCCAGCATGGAAATATAAAAACCTCTAACACAAAAGAAAACCATTTTCCAGCCATGCATGTACATTGGCCACAATAGTTGTTGAGTAAAAAGCTGTATGGAGCCCAGGAGGTCCCTCTGGAGCTCACCTTGTGAATAAACAAAACCAGTCCACTGCCTTCTTGAAGCACGTGTTTTCCCCTCTGCTGTGCCCTGAACATCCCCTACCCTCACTCCACAGGGCTTTCCAGGAAGCCCTATCTAATGTTCTAATCCTTGAATTCCCAACTCTTTAGCTGCTTTATTTTATCCATAACAGCAGAGGCCTAGTTTCATTTGTGTTGCTGTGATAAAAATACCCTGACAAAAAGCAACTTAGAGGAGAAAGGGCCCACTGTGGCCCACAGTTCTAGGTTACAATCCATCGCAGCCTGGAAGTCAGGCAGCAGGAACTTAAAAGATCTGGTTGTATCACATCCACAGGCCAGGGCAGAGAGAAATGAATGCTGGCATGCCTATTGTTCAAGTCACTTTCTCCATTCTTCCACAGTCCAGGGCCCAAACCCAGGGAATGATGCCATAAGTGATGATTCCCATGTCAACTAAGACAACTAAAGCAGGACATGCCTACAGGCTAACCAGATTGAGAGTCCCTCGCTGAAAATGTCTTCCTAGATGATTCTGGATTGTGTCAATTTGTGGTTAAAACCAAACCAACCATTGGAAATGGTCTCTTGCTTATTGGTTGGTCTGACCTAATTCTCTCCTCCAGGATATAAGCCCAACACAGCAGAGATTGTTTCCCATTTTGTTTGCTGTTTTTTATTTAAGAATCTAGAATAATCATGGGTAGCCCAGGAAGGTTAATAATAATGTGGATAGACAGCCTGAGGGCAGCAGGCTCGGCTCTGTGGCTCCACCCACAGAGAAGCCAGGTGTCTTTCTGGTCCCTCCTTACTGAGGGACCTTCCTGATGGCCCTTTTCTCTCTTCTCCAACCCAGCTTTGTCTCACCCACATGCCCCAGGTGTGACAATGACTCCCTGTTTTCCCTCTTCTAGGCATAGAAACATCTGTTTTCCCTCTTCTAGGTATAGAAAAACTAATTAACAAAAATGTCATTGTTCCCTGCAGCTCCATTGGGAAAATCCCTCCCCAGAGACAGACATAAGCAATGTCTGCCCCTCATCCTCCTCTTCCTAAGATCCCAAAGACAAATCAAGGTCTGATTTTACTCTGAGGAACCAATAAGCATAGGTGAGTGATTACTCATAGGGAGCTGCGGGTGCTCCTCCTAAGAGGCCATACCAGAAGCTGTTTTTCCAGCAAGGATGACAGCTTTTCCATACCTGCGTAGATGGAGTCTCCTCACCCCTAGTCTTCCATGTCATCTATACTCTAGCTCCTCTCTGAAGCTACATGAAATTAGGGCAGAGTTGCACACAACAGGCAATGGGAACAGCTGGATACTTAGGGGAGGGTCCCATGACCCTCCCCTTCTTGCTTCTTTGTAAGAGCATGAAAGAAGTCAACAAGCCCTTCTAGGGTGACCTTGTGAAACCAGGCAGAGATGAATTCCCAAAGATGATGGCTTTTTGGCTTCAAGGATGGTTCTAGCATTCAAGTAACTAAGGACTGTTGGGAAGTCTCCCATTGAGGAAGGCTATAACCACTGACATTGCAGACTCCAATTCCAGATGACCCCAAGGCCCCCAGCATCCCTCTCTTCTTGGCCAATACTCACACTTTAACTTAGAAATTACCAGTTCAGAACCTCATCTTCCCCATCACTTTTGAGCTTTTCCATTCTTGCTTTCCCTCACAGTCCTGATACTATTCCTCCTATCTTTTCATCTGGAGGAAACTGTGAAAAAAATTTTAGGTACTAGGTGACTCTTTTTTTTTTAATCTTTTTTTTATTTTTAAAACTATCTTTTCTCATTTTACATACCAATTCCAGCTCTTACCCCCTTCGGTTCTCCTGTTATCCCCTTCCGCACCTCACTCCCCATCCATTCCTCAGAGAGGGTAAGGCTTGCCATGAGGAGTCCATGAACTCTGGCACCTTACTTTGAGACAGGATCAAGGCCCTCACCCTATATCTAGGCTGGGCAAGTTATCCCTCCAAGGAGAATGGGCTCCAAAAAGCCTGTTCAGGCACTAGGGATAAATGCTGGTCCCACTGCCAGTGGCTCTATAGATTGCCCAAGCCACAGTACTGTCACCCACATTCAGAGGGCCTGGTTTAGTCCTATGCAGAGTCAGTGAACCCCCACTAGCTCAGGTCAGCTGTTTCTCTGTGGGTGTCCCCAAACTTGTGTTACCAGTGCCTAAACTGGCCTTCCCCTGTAATCAGATTGATGACTACATGTATTATCATTACAAAATCTTTATCCAGTAACTGATGGAAGCAGATACAGAGATCCACAGCAAAGACTGGGCTGAGCTCCCAGAATCCAGTTGAAGAGAGGGAAGAATGATAACATGAGCTTAGGTGACTCTTAAATGAAAATGTATCAAAGATATTATAACCACATAAATTTACCATTGTTGTTTTGAGAAGAAAAGAAAGAGAAATGTCAGAGAGCCACACAATGCCTGGGGATTATTATTTCCTTTTCTTTTTTCTAAATTATACTTAGTTGTTTGTTTATTTATTGTGTGTGTGTGCCTGAATGCATACGTTTGTGTGATGTGTGTATGTATTTGTATGATGTGTGTTTATATGTATGTATGTATGTATGTGCATGTATGTCTATAGCATGCATGTATGATATGCATGTTTGTGGTGTGGTGTGTGTGTCATGTGTGTATGTATGCAGTGTATGTTCCATGTTCATGCATGTATGGTATACGTGTGTCTGTTAATTGTGTGCATGTGCATGTATGTAGTGTGTGATGTGTATGTGGTATGTGTGGTATGTGTGACATGTGTGTGGTGTAATATGTATGCGGTCAGCATGTATGTGTGTATATGAAGTATATATATGTGTACGTGTGTGATGTGTGTGTGCAGGTATGTGCGCACAGAGACTAGAAGAGCATACTGAATGCCTGCCTCTGTTGATCTCTATCTTTTTTTTCATTTGTAATTTTTTTGAGACAGGCTCTCACTATGTATCCCTGGCTGGCCTGAAACTCAGAGAGATCCATTTATTCTGCCTCCTGAGTTCTGAGATTGAAGATGTAGGTCACAGCACCCACCTTCCTCCTATATTTTGAGATTTACTTGTTTGTGGTGCATTATGCTAATTTATCCCTCAATCTTTTATTACTTCATTGTAAAGTATGAGCAAGAAAGTAAGAAAATGAAAAAAGAAAACCACCAGAATTTCAGCAAATTGACTGTTCAACTAGAAGATTGAGATATGGGATGAATGGATGCACTAGAAAATGGAAAACATTGATTGCTTTACATTTCCATCCATGCCACGTCCATCGAGAACACACACATATTGCAGCAGGATAATAATTAACCTGTCTTAACCACCCTAGGAGAACCTATCAGTGATCATTTTCATTAAGAAATATTAGTATGAGCTTGCACCAGCGAGTGCACAACACCCAAGAGCAAAGAGGGGTAGGAGCGCTTCCCATCAGAGCCAGCTGGGAGCCTACTGGGCTTCTCATAATGAAAGTGTGACTTCCCAATATTTCTACATAGATGCAGAATATTGTCAAGAGATGATGTCTGACATGACATCACTGGTCTTGTCCCTAAGTACATTTCTGTCTTGTGTCCTGAGAAGAAAGTGAGGACTACAGGATGACTACAATCAACAGAAAAGACAAAGGAGGGAAGGAAGTGGGTATCCTAGAAATGTCCAGAAAGAGGAATGATTGTCTGTCTGAGCTTTTCATTTGAAGAGGTGCACTGGACCTTTTGAGATCTGACAGGCTTCTCCCACCTCTATGGGATTCTGTGTTCAAGCTCAGCTGTGGAAAGGGGAAATAGAAGTCAGAACACTTGAGAACTTTGCCTCATGCACCTGGGATTGGGCTCTGAAGCCTCTACTAGCCTATGTGCCATGCACACATGTAAAACTGTTGTCTATTGCCCATTTTACTGTCTTCCTACATTATTTTCATCTGTCTTCAACTCCAATTCCAGAGCTCAGGACACTGAGATGCCATTGTTCCCGGGCCACATGGCTACTGAGTGGGCTGCACTTCCAGAAGTGGAATGTGCTGGTATTGGAAGAAGGAGAACACCATGAGTCTTAGGAAAGACATATGAGCCAGTGAAAAAGACAGAGGTAAGATGGGAAAGGCTGACCTAGGCGGGGCCTGGATTCCTCTGGTGGAAACTAAAGGCTAACTGAGGACATTATTTGAGTTTGACCAAGTAGAGTTAAGACAAATGATACACTGCCCATGTCCCAGGCAACAAGGCTCTAACTCTATAGTAAGGATACCATGAGGAAATTTCCATCAAATGAAGTAAAGTACAAATAGTGTAAATCAAGGCACAGCAGTATGTGGTCCCACAGCTATAACTTGGAGAGGGTTGCATTCCTGTGGCTGAATCTTGATCGCATATATAGCTTTGGAGACAAACGACTAGGGTGAACTTATAATGTATCCCATATTAACATTTCTGGTTTTGTATTATGAAGCTCTATTAATTTCTTAATCAGTATTCAGTACATTTGTATGCATATATTGTCCTAGAGCTTGTGAAGAGAGGGGCCTCAGGACACTATAGAAAGCCTACATTCCTAAAAGGTCTGCAGTCTTCATGATGGCCTGAGAGGTGGGCTTGATTGTCCTCACTTACAGATGAGGCTCTGTCACTCAACTGGACAGATAGGTCAGATGCCAGGTCTGTATCATTCGCAAGGCCAAGCTCACCCTCCTCTGATTTGAGTTTATTCTTCTCATCAGATTAAAGAGTGATTTCAGCTTTTACAGGAGCTTGAGCTGTAAATACTTGTCCACAACTATGACAACACTGGCAGAGGAAACACTGGTTCCCTAGGAGGGAAACATGACATTGATTTGGAAATATCTGCGTCTTTATCATATGCCAGGCTGGGCTCAGGCAACCAGACAATGTGTCAAAGTCAGATTAGCCTCCTTTTTCTAGGTACTCCCACCTTTGGTCCTAAGGGAGTTTAGTCTGCTCTGTCATGTGCCAGCTCTCAGACCCCCTCCCCGAACCCCACCAAGATCTTTTTTCTGACTTTAGAAGTGCTCTCCACATCCTAAAGTCCATTCTTTAAGGACTTTATAAAGGAGGCTACCAAAAGTTTGTCAAGAGCCTAGTGACTGATTGTAAAAGGTGTCAGTAGAGGCAATACATTAGCAAGTGAGTACCCCCTCTGAACATAAAGCCATCCTCATGCTTACCATCCCACCATGTCAGAGGGCAGGGGTGGGGTAGAGAGTGAAGATTTCCCATGAGAGATAATCTTGTTGAGAATAGGGCTGAGAAAGGAGTAGAAAGTGAAAGAAAACCAAGTCTCTCCAAAGGCAAGTCTGACAATAAGATCCAAGATCCAAATTAGCTTAGGGGCACACACGTACACGCACGTACGCGCACGCTCGCGCGTACACACACACACACACACACACACAAAGAGAGAGAGAGAGAGAGAGAGAGAGAGAGAGAGAGAGAGAGAGAGAGAGAGATATCAGGCACGATGTAAAGAAACCTTGTGCAGAAAGTTTGACAAAGAGTGTCTCTCATGAAAGAGAAGGGAATACAATCACTTTAATGCACAAGAGATGAACTTAAATGTTAATTCTATGGAAATCAGATGGAACAGATGTCAAATTAATGGCTTTCCCCAAATGAATGCTGTGGAAGAGGGAGATGGTAGAAAGGGAAGGAGGAAAAGAAGAGAGGAGAGAAATTGGGAAAATGAGAATAGGGAGACAAGGGAGAGGAGGAGGAGGAGAAGGAAAGGGAGAAAGAAGAGGAGGAATAAATACACCTACTTCACCAGGAGGTTTGGGGGTGAGCCTTGACTCATACAGCTGAACCAGCCACCTGTTGCAGAGCTCTGGGGCTCTGCACAGCCTGCTTTCCCTCACACTTTATCCCTTCTGCTCAGCTCTCACTTTGCATTGGCCTTTGCAAAGCCCCAGGCTTGTCTCAGACTGCCTCTTCTCCAGAGAAATCTTTGCTCACCTCCTTTTTTCCAGCAGGAACATGGCCCCGAGGCAGCAGCAGCAGCAGCAGCAGCAGAAGCAGCAGCAGCAGCAGCTGTAGGCTTCCATGGAGAGCCTGGGGTGGGTCTCACTATGTTTCGCTTTTTCACTCAAGGATGCATCCTTCAACCTTAAAGATTCTTCTCTTTCTCCAAGATCTGGCTGCCTATTCCATCCTTCCCCCTAATGTATATACCTTCCCCTTATAGAACCCTTCCTTATCTTCCCTAGGTCTGGGGTCAAAATCGTAAGCTCTAGAGAACACTTAGCTTTTTACCTAATCTACTACCATCCCTGGCATGAACTTCCCACCTGCTTGACAAAACCGTGCCCAGCTCCATTGAGAGAGTTCCAGTTATTATAGAGTGTTCTGGAATATAGAAAATATATTCTTTAGAAATGACTACTGTGGTAGTTTAAATTCAATTGGCCCTCTTAATTTCATAGGGAATGACACTATTAGGAGGCATGGCTTTGTTGGAGTGGGTATGGCATTGTTGGAGGAAGTGTGTCACTGTTAGGGTGGGCTTTGAAGTTTTCTATGCTCAGGCTACTGCACAGTGTCTCAGTTGACTTCCTGTTGCTTGCAGCATGTAGGACTCTCAGCTATTCCTTCAGCACCGGGTCTTTCTGTGTACTGCCATGTTCCCCATCATGATGATGACATACTGAACCTCTGAAACTGTAAGTGAGCCACCTCAATTAAATGTTTTCTTTGTAAGAGTAGCCATGGTCATAGTGTCTCTTCACAGCAATGAAAACCCAAACTAAGACAACTACTGTGATGGTTAGCTTTTTCATTGGGATGGGGGATTGTCTTAAGCTAGTAGATGTGAGAAGAACCAGCCTGCTGTGGGCAGCATCACTCTGTAGGTAGGGGTTCCTGAACAGTTTGAGCAGGGAAATCAAGTTGAGCATAGGCAAGCAAGTAGGCATGTATATATTTATTTCTCTCTGCTTCCAACTGTATGTGATGTCATTAGTTGTTTTAAGTTTCTGCCCTGACTCCTTCACAACCTGGAATTGTAAGCCGAATTAAACCTTCTTCCATGAGTTACTTTTTTGTCAAGGTATTTTATCATAGTAATGGGAATAAAACTAGAACAACTTCCAAGTCTGGACAGTTTATAGTAGGGTATAGAGTTCTCTCTGATTCCCAAAATGAGAAATTGGCAGGTGAAACAGAAAGGAATACTTAAGTGTCAGAGATAAAGCTTGCCACTGACTTCCTGGGAAACCATATCAATTTTTATTTATTTATTTATTTATTTATTTATTTATATTTTTTGTGGGCTGAGCAGAACAGAATTTTAGGTCTTTTTAATGCCAACTTCTATGATACAGAGTAGTAGCAGAACATGGGTGCCTCATATCCTAGTTAGTTTATTTTTGTTACCTTGATAAAAGTATGCGCCATCACTCAAAAAGGAATGTCAGTTGAAAAACTGCCTCCATAGGATTGGCCTGTAGGACACTTTCTTGAATGGTGATTGATGTAGGAGGGGCCAACACTGAGAGCAAGGCCACACCTGGAAAAATGGTCTTAGGTGGTATAAGAAAGCAGGCTGAGTAAGCCATGGTCAGAAAGCAAGTAAGCAATGTCTTTTCTCTGCCCCTTCTTCCATTGCTGACCACACAATTCCACCATGACTTCCTTCATTGATGGATTGTGATGAGGAAATGTAAAATAAGAGAAACCCATTCCCCATACCAAGTCCCTTTGGTTACAGTGTTCATTATAGTGATAAAAAACAAACAAAGACACATGGCTTAGCAAAAGCAAATGTTGGTTCTTACTGTCTCATTTCCAATGAACTCATTTCATATTTCTTCTCCTATCCTAAATTTTGGGACTGTGAAAGGGCAAATAGTAGTTTTCTTTGATAGAAGGTGCCTTGTTCCAAAGTAGCAAAGAGATGTGCTAACCCCAGTCAGCCAGACAGAGACAAAGCTCTGGGGTGGATGGAAACCCCACACTACACACAGGCAAGCATACTAGTTGGTAAAGTACAGCTTGGAATAATGACCTCACTGTATTCACCTCTCACACACAATTCTGTCTTTCCAGGTAGTTTCTGAGAAGATTTTCATACTGGGATGCCTCTTGCTAGGCTGCTGGCAGGCACATTCACTGGTGGAAACTACATTCTAAAGGGTTCTTAGATGCTTTCGTGTGTACTGAAAAGGCATCAGGCTTCAGTTGGAAGTGAAACTGAGGCTGTGGTTTCCTGTGGAGAGCAAAGAGGGAAGGCAGAGATACAAAGGCTCCGAAGCCAAGCAGTGGGGAGGGAGAGGGTAGTTTACTGGGGAGAAGAAAGCCTAGTGGCTGCAGCAAAAGAAGGAACAAAACTAGACTCACGGGCTGTGGAAGCCAAAGGAAAATGATCAAAAAGGTTTCAGGAAATGGATGCATCAGTTGACCTCTGGTCACATGACACCAGGGGATCTGGGAACTGAACTCTACGACAGGGAGGCCCTGGCTCGTGATGGAGAAAGTTCATAATATGGACACATTGTTTGAGAATATAATAAAAGATATTCAAAATTCATTTTTTTGAGGAGCCAGTCCTTACTTTGTGGTTTTGTTAAAATTATTTTTTTTTTAAAAAAAAAAAAAAAAAACCTGGCATCCACAGTGGTCATAAGAATTTTATTTGGGAGTTGATCAGGTCTTCAGGGGTCAGAAGCCAACGTGGGAAGCCAACATCGTTGGTCTTTGCTTTGTACCTTGCTTTTCTGCTTCTTTTAGATTTATTTCCTTATTTATTTATTTCTCCCATGAGCATTTATGATTCATTTTGGTAATGGAATTAGGCCTGGTAAAGTTGATAATCCTGCGAGATCCTTGGGTCTCGATGCTTCATTCCTGAAAGGAATGAAGTCATCGGGGCAGTGGTTTTGACACCAACTGGAAAATATTAGATCAGGAGTCCTTCTCCTAAGTTCTTAAATCTTATGGTAGGGGTAATCCCTTTCCTCACCTGTGTGTGAGACCAACTGAGTTCAAAATCAATGGGGAGAGTTGTTTTCTATTGCTCCTGATGGCATACAAATGCCAACTTGGGGAGATGGCATAGTTCAGTGATTTGAATTCTAGCCACACTGTGGCATGCACTTCTTAAAATTTCCAGGCTCAGTTCTTGATCTGAAAAGCAGAGTCAGTCTTTCTTGTCAGACACATTTTGGAACTGCCCCCACACAAATAATGATATGGAGACTTATTAATTATAAAATCTTGGCCTTATGTTAGGCTTGTTCCCAACCAGCTCTTATCATTTAAATTAATCACCTTCTATTAATCCATATTCTGCCACATGCCTCTTTATTGCTGCCCCATTCTGTATGTCCAACTCCCTCTGTGTCTGGCTGGTGAGTTTTGCCTCTCTTCAGCCCAGAGTTCCTCTCTCCCCCCCAAAGTCCTGCCTATCCTCTCTTGCCTAACTATTGGCTGTTCAGATCTTTATTAAAAACCAATCAGTTGCCTTAGGCAGGTGAGGCAAAATATAGACACATCTTCACATAGTGTTAACAAATATTCCACAACAACATGTTCTGATGTGGTGCTGTTGTAAAGTTGAGATAATACTTGAGAGAGTTGTTTGCCAGACACTCTGTCAAATATGTTGCTTGCCTAGTAAGCTTCTCTGCTAGCACATGGTCTATGGACTCCTACTATGCTGAAAATAGTTGATTGTACCAAGGAGAAAAATATTGCTTCATCTAGAACAAGATATCTCTATTTAAAATATTTTAATTTTTAATAGCCATGTAATATAATTGTACATATTTATCAGGTACATAATGTCATTTCTATACTGGTATACATTATGCTATGATCCAATCATGGTGATTGGCATGGATAGCATCTCCCACATAAATCATTTATTTTTGAAACTAAATAATTTTATTGTTTTACATTTACTTGCCTATTTATGAGTTTATTTTGTGTGTAGGTGCATGTATGCCAAGGCATACATACAGAGGTCAGAGAATAACTTGTGGGTGTCAATTCCAATATGTGGGTGCTGGAAATCAAACTCAGGTCATCAGGATGGGATTTTATGTGCTAAGCTATCTCTCTGGTCCACCTTCATCATTTGTTTGTGCTTAGAATGTTCAATCATCTCTGGTGGCTACTTTGAAATTCTATGTAAATTGTTGCCAGCCATGACCATCCTCCTGTACTGCATAAATACAAAAAGTGATTTCTCCTGTGTAATAACATTCCTATATCTACTTTCTGATGTGTTCATTCTACCCTCTAGATTATCCCCATGTTTTGGGAACCACTATTCTGTTCCCTACTTTTTTTGAGATAAAACTTTTGTCTTCCAAATATAGGCAAGAATATGGTATTTGATTTTCTGAATTATTTCACTAAACATAATGTCATTCGGTTTTATCCATACTTCTTCAAATGACAGAATTTTACCTTCTTATGATTCAACAGTATTCTCTTGTGTATTGTAGTGGTTTGACTAGGAATGACCTCCATAGGCTCATATATTTGAAAGCTTGGTCATTAGGGAGTGGCTACTTGACAGGGATTAGGAGGTGTGGCCTTGTTGGAGGAAATGCATCACTGGAGGTGGGCTTTGGGGTTTCAAATGCTTAAGCCCGACTCATTGTCCCTCTCTTCCTGTTGCCTCTGGATCTGAATGTAGAACACTTAAGATACTTCTCCAGCACCATGTCTGCATATCTGCCACCATGCTTCTTACAGTGATGATCATAGACTAAACCTCTGAATGTAAGAAAGCACCAATTAAGTGCTTTCTTGTATAAGAGTTGCCATGATCATGGCATCTCTTCACAGCAATAGAAACCAAGATATGTACATATACCACATTTTCTTTATCTACTCATGTATGAGTGAGCACCTAGGTTAATTGCATTTCATGGCTACAGGACAATGTCTTAGTTAGGGTTTCTATAGCTGTGAAGAGACATCATGGCCACGACAACTCTTTTTTTTTTTTTTTTTAACAGTTCTTACTTAGTTTTTTTTTCATAATCATAAAATTAACTCTGCAATCCAGCTAGACTTGGAGAGGAATGAAGAAAATATGGAACCCAAATAATTTCAGTGAGAGCAGAGATTACAGGGCATTGTGAGCAGATGGGGTGGAGGATGCTTTCCTGAGCTACAGAAGGAATGGCCTGGTGGGTAAGAAGCCCACAATTCAAAATAATTAGAGTTGCCCACAGCCAGAAATGGTGATCTTCTTGCTGGTCTTGCTATTCTTGGACCAGAAACACTCCATGGCTTCTACAATGTTCATCTCTTCTTCCACCTTCCCAAAGACCACATGCTTGCCATCCAGCCACTCAGTTTTGGCAGTGCAGATAAAAAACTGGGAACCATTTGTGTTTGGTCCAGCATTTGCCATGGACAAGATGCTTCAGGATGAAGTTCCCATCATCAAATTTCTCTCCATTGATGGACCTGCCACCAGTGCCCTTATGGCCTGTGAAATCACCATCCTGGCACATGAATCCGAGAACAATTCTGTGAAAGAAGGAACCCTTATATCCAAATCCTTTCTCTTCAGTGCTCAGAGATTGAAAGTTTTCTTGGAACTTTGTCTGCAAATAACTCGAAGGAAATGTGGCCCAAGGGCTCACCATTGACGGTGATGTTGAAGAACACAGTGGGATTAACCATGGCTGCCGGAAGAAGTGACAGGGGACAGTGGCATCTGCAAAGACCACCACAGCAACTCTTATAAAGGAAACCATTTAATTAGGATGGCTAGCTTATAGTTCTGAGGTTCAGTGTATTATCATCATGGTAGAAAATGTATGCAGATAAAGTTTGTAGAAGTAGCTGAGAGTTCTACATCTTGAAGGTAACAGGGAGTGGTCTGTCTCACTGGAAAAGACTTTAGCTCATGTAAGACCACAAAGCTGGCCTTCACAGTGACACAGTTCCTCCAACAAGAACATACACACTTCAACAAGGCCACATGCCTTAATAATGCCACTCCCTTTGGGGTCCATTTTTTTCTTTCAAACCATCACATTCACTCCCTGGCTCCCAAAGACTTGTAGCCATGTTATAATGCAAAAGTCTATTCAGTCACCACAGTCTATAGCAGTATAAAACTTATTTAAGAGTCTAAATTTCTTCTGAAATTCATGCAATCTCTTAACTATAATCCCTGATAAAAATCAAAATAAAAAGATCACATGCCAGGCATTAGTGGCACATGCCTTTAATCCCAGCACTTGGAAGGCAGATCTCTGTGAGTTCAAGGCCAGCCTGGTCTACAGAGCTAGTTCCAGGACAGTCTCCAAAGCTACACAGAGAAACTCTGTCTCTAAAAACCAACCAACCAACCAACCAACCCACCAACCAACCAACCAACCAACCAACCAAACAAACAAACAAAAAACCCAAAAATCAAAAGCAGGACACATACTTCCAACATATAATAGTACAAGATATACATGCTATTGCAAAAGTTTGATATTGGGTCTGCAGTTACAGGTGGTTAATGACTACCTGGTGCCTTCTGGGAACAAAACTTGGGTTCTCCCCAAGAGCAGTACACATTCTTAACTGCTGAACCATCTCCTCAGCTCCTCTTTGAGATTTTAAAAGATGAGAATGTGTTAATTTGCTCAGGTAACAACAAAAATATTTTATTCACCTGAAAGTACACAACCAAGGTATAAGGGGATCCTGTTTTTGGCGAGGCTCTTCCTGGTGTCTGAGAATCACTTTCTCACTCTTTCTTCATATGTCCTTTACATGGTGCATACTTGGAGATATCATTCTCTTTCTCTCCCTCTCCTCCTTTCTTTATAGTAAGTCCATAGCCTTATGGGATGAAGATGCTACTCTATTTAACAATACCCTTTAAAAACTCCCTCACCAAATATTTGCTATTGGAATTTAGGGCTTTTTTCTGGGTTGAATCTGATATGTTCCACACAGATTGTGGCATTAGTCTGAAGGCTACAGAACCTTGGGAAGGCATGGCTATTGAACATATTAGTGGGCTCTGGAGATCGTGCACAGCTCTGGCTTCATTATGCTTTGTAAATAAGCCTCTGCCATAGACTTCTACTACCATGAACAGAGAACCACTGCTGCTGCCATGGATTGCCTGAACTTTCCTGAAACTAAGAGACAAAATATATACTTCTTCTTTTGAGTTACTTCTCTCAGGGAGTCACAGGCCAAAAAAAGTAATGACACAGTTTTCAATGGCATCAATATAAACTTGATGTTCAACACAACTCAATCCATAACAAGGAATAAAAGAGTTCAGTTGTTTCTAAGGTTCAGGGATTGAAAGGTCCCTTGATTTCTGGTATGGATTTGGAAGCAAAACTGTTGGAAAGAAATAATGTATCTGACATCAGAGTGTAGCTAGGAAGGGTAGGTCCAATATCAAATGTTTTTAATCTCATATTACTCTTAGCCCTTTTATTGTCCAAGAAGACCCTGTTTCATCCCATAGATGTTTTATTTTTTGCCATGTCAAGTTGGTATATGATGCTTTTAACACCAAGATAATACTGATCATTACCATTCCCCAAAGGCCAAAATAATTTTTAGTAATAAAGCAAAAACTAAAAATAAAATTAATACTTACAGTTGTGTTAGATTTTATCTGTGAATGCAAAGCAAGATCCCACAGAACTCTTAGAGTTTTGTTGTCACTTTTAAGATACATAGTTGAGAAGAGATAATACCTCATGAAATGCTTCATGACATATTGAGGACAATCTACCTTGAACACATGTCTTTCAGTCAACTTTCTGTGACCATACTCCATCTGTTGCAGGCATGGCACATGCTTAGCCCAATCCATGCTTTCTTTTATTAATCATCTCCATAACACACACCCATCACATTTACCTTTTGGAGACCCATACACACACACACACACACACACACACACACACACACACACATGCACGCATGTACTGACACATACACATACTCTGCACACACAAGGGCACACACATGCACAGACATATGCACACATATACACACATGCACACACATATACACCTGTTATTATCACATATTTGCTTTGTCTTTATAGACATTATTAAAGGCCCTTACCCCAAGCAGACATTTTTGTTTTGATCCATCTTGCTACTTTATACCTTGGGTCTGTCTTACTTTGAGTAACTTGAGATATACTGTTGAGATACCCATAAGGCATCTTGCACCAGCTCACTGACTGTGAAAACTCATATCATCCTGGGGGTTGCCTGGAGACAGATAATGTTAGCACTATTCATGTCATGGATACTGGAAAGCTCTATAACCTTTGCTTTCCTTTTCACTAACAGCACCAGGTGTGCCATGAAGGATATGTAACTATTTTTCTTAATGCATCATTTTGCTCAGGGAACATAACAAAAGCATTTTTTGAGACCTGGAAGTACAAGAGCAAGGTGTCTAGAAGTGCTGTTTCTGGTGAGCCTCTTTCTGTTCTTGTGGTTACTGTTGTGATTGGTATCAGCACCATGGACAGCATCAGCGATGCCACAGGCAGATTGCAATTAGAACAAAATTGCCAGAAAGAATATCATTCTGCGTTTACCAACAGATTGGGAGAGGATGGAGAATTATCCATGATGATAGAATATTATACTAACCTTTAGGGTCATTTCAACGTGAGAAACCCAGGAGCTGAGTGCCAGGGTCAATTCAGGAAGAAACTACAAGAAATGCTAATGTTTCAGATGACCAAAATAGATTGTCTGGAAATAGAAGTCATAGGGAGTGGGAGGATATGACAATAGCTGTGGGGAACTCTAGGTCCTGAACAGGTGTGAACAGGGTACCAGATGGGTCATACTCTGCTACTAACTTCCAAGTGACCTTAGTCAGATTCCTTGTCCTTGTTAAACCATAGTGAAAGATGACATTGAAATATAATCCTGACATTACCTCTAGCTGTGACTGTAGAGTAAATTGTACAAGGCATGGAAATTCACATAGGCCTTTGGAGATGTTGAGCTGGAAGTTGGTGAAGAAAATGCTTTGACTGGAATAGAAATAACAATGAGATCGATAAAAAATTTGGCCCTCACATTTTGTGAGACAGTAAACACAGATAGGGTCCTGGAGAGAAAAATAAAGGTATGTGACCCAGGGCTATACACAGATGATCATTAGTCCTGAAGATTGAAGCTCACACTGTGAGCTTAGCTTGCTCCTTAGAGTCCTGCCCGTGCTCGGAAATTAGCTTTACTTCTTCATTTATTTGGGGGACTGAGCATCACATCAGATGCCAATTTTTAAAGTCTAAGGTTTATCCATGTATACAGTGGAAGAAAGGACATGATTATAACACTCATCTTAAGTACTTATTCTAGTGAGGATCTCAGGAAGTGTCTAAATAGAGATATCTTAAGAGTTGAAAGATTAGTGAATCATGAGTCATAAAAAATGGTCAGTTATTTCCCAGAATTAGTAGGAAGGCTGAGCTGGATTTCAGAAAATGTTGTTGGAGCTCATAATCACATTTCCACAAAAATATTTAGGTACAAGAGGACCTGTGCAGTGTGAGTGCATTCTTTCAAGGGTTATGGCAATGCCAGTGAGCCAACTGTAAGTTAAACTCAAGTACCATAGACAGTGAAGGTGGGATTTCAGGGCTGCTGATATCTGATCTAACTGCTGCTCTGAGCTGTTAGCAGGCAGTTAAGAACTTGCAGGAGAACCCTGAAGATGGCATTCATAGCACCCAGGTCTATGTAGAGGATAAAATCCAACTGTGCCAAAGGAAAGAGACAAATATCTGGAAGGTATAACTCTAAGTGTGTTGTTGACTGGCTTATAGATATGAATATTCCAGAATGCACAAAGTTTCCCTTAAATATTTGTACCATTTACTGTTGATTGATATGAGCAGACAGAAATCCAGGGTGAACATGGAGTCTGTCATTTTGTATAATTGAAGCCATATTTGCCTAATCTTCCTTCTTTGAATAACTACATCCACTTTATTACCAAACTACCAATAATAAAGATTTCTGTTTCAACTTTTTGTTCTACATAATCTGAACTTTAAATTGTGATAGAGCTTTAAATTCTTAGGCTTTGAAGGAGCCAAGGAACAACATCTATCCCAGCTGTTAGTAAAGTAGTGACATAAACATAAATATCGTTAAACAAATTTTTACCTGCTATAATTATGGGAACTTGCAAATGGCAATAAATGATGAGTTAGTTAGATATGATCACTCACTCCTGTGAGCCTTTTGGGAAGGCTGAGGCTTGCTTTTGCCCTCACTGCACATATGGTGGTCGCACCGCCTTACATGATGTCTGCTTCTTGACAGCTCACAGTCTAATGCATGGCAGGGACCTAGGTTGTGTCTTCAGAGGTTAAATCTTCATGTACTCATTCTTCTCTATTAGTCCTAAACAGACTTAGACCTTGGGAAAACTTTGGAGGTAAGGATAGCCATTGAAAACATTTTGAAGGTTGTGTTTTTTAAAGAGAGCATTTTTATAAGACTTGGTAGAAAGGAGAGTGGTGATAAAACCTGGTATATGTGTGTATGGAAATTTATAGTGATATCCATTAATTTGCACACTTGGTATAGTCATTGTGATGGAACAAAGAGAAATTGAATGTTTGGGAATTCCCAGCTATTTGACTCAAATCAAACTTTGCTGTATCCTTTCTCATTTTTAGTACTTCACAATTATTTTTGTCTATGTTCAATTCACCATGGTATGGATCTCAGAGTTCCTAGTGTCATATTTCCAAGGACTTCATTTCAGTACTCTTTCAGAAGGCCTGAACCAATTCAGCCATAAGCACTACAATATCCTAGCATGCCTTTACCATTTGTGGCAAGTCAAAGGGTGCCATTTTGGTTTTTATCTTTTCTCCTAATTCCTGCTACTCTATCATTCCCTTTGGCACCACCATTTTTATTCCAAGTAGTTTATGGAAGTATAGAACATATGCCCAGTTTTGCAGAATTTTCCCACATTGCTTAGAAGAGTAGCTAAGTAACTCCTGTGCATCCAGGAGTTGTATAATCATTATAGACATGGTGTTCCCGCCCCTCTTGAGCAGTGATGGGGATCATCTCTCCTTGCCTTCTTAATTCATTGCCCCAGTTTCTCAGATAAAATTAGAACTCCCTCCCTCTTGAATTCTCCCATTTAACCCTTTGGATTTAGCTGACTCACCAAGCAAGTAAAGCTCAGGTAGCTTATAAGCCCCTTGAAGAATCTAATAAAAACTGTAGAAGTTTAACACACACTTGACGTGAATCCAAATGGGAGATGAAAGCAAATAGCATGTGACAAAAAGCAATGGATTCTCCATGACCATAAATTATGGCTTTCACTAAGGGCTCTACTGAGGTGTGGGTGGGGAAGAAAGAAATTAGCTGCTGGTGTCAAAGAATAACCCAGTTTGTAGAGTGGCACTCTTGTAATAGTGTCATTTGTACAGGGTTTTTGATGACTCATATGATGGGGAAGTGGTCATAATTTTAAAGCTGTCATTGTGAGAATACTTGGTACTGTTTCAGCGACACACTAGTCATCTCCTATAATGGGATACAAACAACCTTGTCAGGTACTGGAGACGCTGGGCTGTGAGTCAAGCTGCCATACTCTCAGACAATTGAGTTGATTTGTGTTTGCATCTCATTTTGTCTCTGACAGGAGTGGCACTTAAAACAGATGCTTGTGTATTTCCTCCACCTGGAAGAGACAATTATATCCCACAGTGTTCTGGATACTTTGGTGTGTGTGTGGGTGGGTGGGTGGGTAAGGAGGTGTATGAATGTGGCTGGGAACTTTCAGAGTGGACCTGTCTGAAATGACAGCACTAGCTGATGATTTACAGTCCAACATCAATGACATCAACAACCCATATGTGCTGAGAAATAGTTTGTGCAATGAATATGTGTCCCTCCTTCTCCTTCTATTTTGATCTTCTCACCCACTCGTTGGAGGCCTTCCCTAATTTTCTGTTTCCTGATTTATATCCACTGTGTCCTACTATTCATCTCTCAAGCTGCCCCCATGATGGTCCCTACTATGTTCTCTGTTTCTGTGTTTACTCATCATTATATAGTTACATGTAAGGATTTGGAGCTAGGAACCAGATATGAAAGAGGACATGGGCCATTGCCCTTCTAGTCTAGGTTACCCCACCCAGTATAATCTTTTCAAGATCTACCCATTTATCTGCAAGTTTCATGATTTCATTTTTCTTTATGGATGAATAACATCCTATTGTATATATGCACCACATTTCCATTATCCATTCATCTGGTGGAGGGTATGTAGCTTATTTCTATATCCTGGCTATCATGAATAGGACAGCAATGAACATGGCTGGACAAGTATCTGTGAAGTAGTCCATCCAACAACAGAAAGACCAATATGACATCACCAGAATCTAGGGACTCTATACCAACAAGACATGAATATATCAATGCAGATGAAGCAGAAGAGAATGACTTTAAAAACAACTTCATGAAAATGATAGAAGCCCTCAAAAAGGATATGAGAAAATCCATTAAAGAAATGCAAGGAAAAAAAAAACAAAATTTGGAAGAAATAGAGGAAAAGACGAACCAAAAAATGCAAGAAATCAACAAATCTCTTAAAGAAAGTAAGGAAAGCCAAGAAAAAAAAAATAATCAAACAGATGAAGGAAACAGTTCAAACAGTTCAAGACCAAAAACTGAAATAGAGACGATAAAGAAAATACAAAGTGAGGGAATTCTGGAAATACGAAAGCTGGGTAAAAAAATCAGGAACTACAGATGCAAGCATAACCAACAGAATAGAAGAAATGGAAGAGAGAATCTCAGGTGAGATTCTAGAGGAACTAGAGGAAATAGATTCATTGACCAAAGTAAATATTAAATCCAACAAATCATTAAAACAAAATATCCAGGAAATGTGGGATTCAGTGGAAAGGCCAAACCTAAGACTAATACATATAGAAGAGGGCAAAGAAGCCCAGCTCAAAGGTATAGAAAACATATTCAACAAAATCATAGAAGAAAAGTTTCCCAACCTGAAAAAGGACATGCCTATGAAAGCACAAGAAGCTTACTGAACACCACATAGACTGAATAAAAAAAAAGTTCCCTTGCCACATAATCAAAACACCAAATATAGAGAATAAATAAAGAATATTAAGAGCAGCAAAGGAAAAAAAAAGCAAGTAGCATATAAAGGCAGACCTATCAGAATAATACCTGACCTCTCCATGGAAATTCCAAAAGCCAGAAGGTCCTGGATAGATGTCCTATAAACACTAAGAGACCACCGATGCCAGCCCAGACTACTATACCCAGCAAAACTCTCAATCACTATAAATGGAGAAAACAATCTATTCCATGACAAAACCAGATTTACACAATACATATCCACAAATCCAGCCCTACAGGAAGTTCTGGAAAGAAAACTCCAACCAAAGGAAGTTAACTACACTCACAAAAACATGGGCAACAGATAATCCCACTTTAGCAGAAGCCCAAACAAAAAGTGGGGTAAATCTGCTCACAATATCACCACCACCACCAAATCCAAAACAAACAAGAATCAATAATTAATGGTCCTTAATTTCCCTCAATATTAATGGTCTTAACTCGCCTATAAAAAGACAGAGGCTAACAGAATGGACATAAAGATACAATCCATTCTTCTTCTGCATACACAAAACACACCTTAGTTCTCTTAGTTCATAGCACTAGGTGCCCACGTGAAGAAACTAGAAGATAGTCACATTAGAGAATTAACAGCACAACTGAAAGCTCTAGAACAAAAAGAAGCAAACTCACCTGAAGGGATAGATTCCAGGAAATAATCAAATTGAGGGATAAAATCAATAAAGTAGAAACAAAGAAAACAATACAAAGAATCAATATAACAAAAAGTTGGTTCTTTGAGACTATCAACAAGATAGACAAACCTTTATCCAAACTAACCAAAAAGCAGAGAGAGAGAACAGGCAAATTAGCAAAGCCAGAAATGAAAAGAGGGACATGAAAATGGACACGGAGGAAATCCAGAGACTCCTCAGGTCATACTTTGAAAACCTGTATGCCACAAAATTAAATTGTAAAGGAAATGGACAAATTTCTGGATTGATATCACTTACCAAAATTAAATCAAGAACAGATAAACAATTTAAATATGTTTATAACCCTAATGAAATAGAAGCAGTCATCAAAAGTCTCCCAACCAAAACAAAACAAAGCAAAATAAACAAAAAACAAAAACAAACAAACAAAAACCCAACCAACAAACCAAACAAACAAAAATCCCAGGGCCAGATGGCTTCCATGCAGAATTCTACCAAAATTCAAAGAAGAGCTAATACCAATACTCCTCAAATTGTTCCACACAATTTAAGCACACGGTTCATTGCCAAACTTTTTTTAAGGGGCCACAATTATCTTGGTACCCAAGATACACAAAGACACAACTAAGAAAGAGAACTACAGACCAATAATCCTCATGAACATTGATTCAAAATACTCAATAAAATACTGGCAAATAAAATCCAAGAACACATCAGAGAAATCATCCACCATGACCAAGTAGGTTTCATGTCAGGGATGTATGGATGGTTTAACATACAAAAATCTATCAATGTAATCCACTATATAAACAAACTAAAAAAGAAAAACCGAATGATTATCTCACTAGATGCTGAAAATGCCTTTGATGAAATCTAACACCCCTTCATGTTAAAGGTCTTGGAGAGATCAGGAACAACAGGAACATACCTAAAAATAATAAAAGCAAGATACAGTAAACCAATAGCCAACATCAAACTAAATGGAGAGAAACTCAATGTGATTCCTCTAAAATCAGGAACAACACAAGGTTGCCTATTCTCTCCTTATCGCTTCGATATTGTACTTCAAGGTCTAGCTAGAGCAATAAGACAACAAAAGGAAACCAAGGGGATACAAATTAGAATGGAAGAAGTCAAACTTTCACTATTTGCAGATGATATGATAGTTTATATAAGTGACCAGAAA
This sequence comes from Cricetiscus sungorus, assembly GCA_030556225.1. Taxonomy (NCBI): domain Eukaryota; kingdom Metazoa; phylum Chordata; class Mammalia; order Rodentia; family Cricetidae; genus Cricetiscus; species Cricetiscus sungorus. The sequence continues at coordinate 100,765,283 of JANBXA010000651.1, read as the reverse complement.
AACTCTATGAAGGAACTACTACAGCTGATAAACACCTTCAGCAAAGTAGCAGAAAAGAAGATTAACTTAAAAAAAATCTGTAGCCCTACTATATACAGATGATAAATGGGCTGAGAAAGAAATCAGAGAAACATCACCCTTTACAATAGCTACAAACAACATAAAATATCTTGGAGTAATGCTAACCAAACAATTGAAATAGCAAGAACTTTGAGTCTTTCAAGAAAGAAATTAGGGGAGATACCAGAAAATGGAAAGATCTCCCATGCTCTCAGATAGTCAGGATCAACATAATAAAAATGGCAATCTTGCAAAAACCAACCTACAGATTCAATGCAATCCACATTAAAATCCCAGCACAATTCTTCACAGACCTTGAAAGGACAATACTCAATTTTATATAGAAAAAGTAAAGAACCAGGATAGCACAAACAACCCTGTACAATAAAGGAACTTCCAGAGCTATCACTATCCCTGACTTCAAGCTCTACTATGGAGTTGTAGTCCTGAAAACAGCTTGGTATTGGCACAAAATAGACAGGTAGACCAATGGAATCAAATTGAAAACCCTGATATTAACCCACACACCTACAAACACCTGATTTTTGACAAAACAGCTAAAATTATACAATGGAAAAAAGAATCTTCAACAAATGGTGCTGGCATAACTGAATTCTGGCACGTAGAAGACTATAGATAGATCCATATGTATAGCCATGCACAAAACTTAAGTCCAAATCGATCAAAGACCTCAACACAAATCCAGCCACACTGAATCTCTTAGAAGAGAAAGTGGGAGGTACCCTTGAATGAATTGGTACAGGAGACTGCTTCCTAAACAAAACACCAGTAGCAGAGACACTGAGATCACCAATTAATAAATGGTACCTCCTGAATATGCGAAGCTTCTGTAAAGCAAACAACATAGTCAATAAGACAAAACGGCAGTCCACAAAATGGGAAAAGATATTCAACAACCCCACATCTGACAGAACTCTTATCTCTAAAATATACAAAGAACTCAAGCTAGTCACCAAAACACCAAATAATTCAATTAAAAAGTGGGGTACAGAACTAAATAGATAATTCTCAATAGAGGAGTCTAAAATGGCTGAAAGACACTTTAGAAAGTGCTCAATATCCTTAGCCATCAGGGAAGTGCAAATCAAAACAACTCTGATATGTCATTTTATTCCTGTCAGGATGGCTAAAATCAAAAACACCAATGACAGTTAATGCTGGAGAGGATGTGGAGAAAAGGGAACACTCCTCCATTGCTGGTGGGAGTGCAAACTTGTAAGCCTCTTTGGAGATCAGTATTTGAGTTCCTCCAGAAAATGTGAATCAGTCTACCACAAGATCCAGCAATTTCACTCTTAGGCATATGCCTAAAAGATGTACATTCATGCAACAAAGACATCTGTTCAACGATGCTCCTAGCAGCATTATTTGTAATAGCCAGAACCTGGAAGTAATCTAGATGTTCCTCACCTGAAGAGTGGATAAAGAAAATGTGGTACATTTACACAATGGAGTACTACTCAGAGGGGGAAAAAAAACCAATGAAAACATGAAAACTCAGGCAAATGAATGAATCTAGAAGAAACCATCTTGAGTGAGGGAACCCAGTCACAAAAAGACAAACATGGTATGTACTCACTCATATATGGATTTTAGACATAGAGCAAATCATCACCAGCCTACAATCCACACTGCCAGAAAATCCAGGAAATAGGGAGGACCCTAAGAGAGATACATGGTCCCCCATAGAAGGGGAAAGGGACAAGATCTCCTGAGCAAATTGAGAGCAGGGGGGAGGGGAGAGGGAGGAGAAAGAGAAGGGGAGAAGAGGAGGGGAGAGTAGCACATGAGGGAGCAGGAAGATTGAGTCGGGGAAAGAATAGAGGAGAACAAGAAAAGAGATGCCATAATAGAGGGACCCATTATAGGTTTAAAGAGAAATCTGGCACTAGGGAAATGTCCAGAGACCTACAAGGATGACCCCAATTAAGAATCTAAACAATAGTAGATAGGCTACCTTAAATGCCCTTCCCTAATAATGAGATTGATGACTACCTTATATGCCACCCTAGAGCTTTTATTTAGTAGATGATAGAAGCGGAAGCAGACACCCTCAGCTAAACACTGAGCTGATCTCCTAGAATCCAGTTGCAGAGAGGGATAAATGATAAGCAAAGGGGTCATGACCAGGCTGGAGAAACCCAAAGAAACAGCTGACTGGAGCAAGGGGAAGCTCATGAATCTCAGACTGATGGTTGGGAAACCAGCATAGGACTGATCCAAACTCCCTGAACGTGGGTCTCAGTTAAAAGGCCTGGGTAGTCCATGGGACTCCTGACAATGGAACCAGGATGTATCCCGGGAGCCTGTTCCCTATGGAGGGATGCCTAGGCTCTACCCCAAATAACTTAACAGATTTTGGTGATCCCTCAAGGAAGACCTCATCTTCCCAGGGAGTGGATGGGGGATGAAATGGGGGGATCTGTGGTGGGCATGGGAGGATGTGAGGTAGAGGGAGCTGGGATCAATATGTAAAATAAAAAATTAAATAAAAATGATAAAAACGTGTAAGAGTTACTATGGAAAGGTTTGTTAGATTGCACTTTGTTTTTATTGTGTACATTCTTTGTTTCTGCTTTTCATTAAACTATAGCTTCATTTGTTTTATTTCTAGAGTCTCTCAGCTGTGCTTATTTCGCTCTTCAGTTTGGAGTAATGCTTCTAGTAGTCTTCTTAGCAGTTTTTTGTTAGATAGTGTTTTTTTGTTTTGTTTTGTTTTGTTTTGTTTTGTTTAAAGACTGTACAGATTATGGAAAGTTTTTATTTCTCCTTCAACTATGATAGCTTTGCTAGATACAGTAGTCTAGGTTGACATTAATGGTCTTTTAGAGCTTGGATGTATCATTTCAGGCTCTTCTGACTATCAGAGCTTGTGCTGAGAAATCAGGTGTCATTCTGGTGGGTTTTCCTTTATGTGGGACTTGTGTTCCTTACTTTGCAGTTTTCAATAGTTTTTCTTTGTTCTGTATATTTAGTGTTTTCACTGTGATATACCATGGAGTGTTTCTTCTTTGGTCTTGTCTGGTTGAGCTTTTTGTATCTGTTTAGGTATGTATTCCCTTAGTTTTAGAAAGTTTTCTTGTATGAGTTTTATAAATATCTAATCTATGTCATTCCATTCTTCTCCCCATTCTATGCCTGTAATGGGAAGTTTCCCTCTTTTCATGGAATCCCTCATTTCTTGTATATTCCTATCTTGTGCTTTTAAACTTTTCCATTTTCTTTGCTTATTTTGTTTAGATCCTTCTTTTCTCTTCAAGTCCTGATATGCTTGATTAATTTTACTTGTAAGACTTTCCCATGAGTTTTCTAATTGGGACATTGAGTTTTTAAAGTTCCATCTCCATTTCAGCTTGTGTTTGCCAGGTGGCAGTGCCCCATGCCCTTAGTCCTAGCATTCAGGAGGCAGAGGCCGGTGGATCTCTATGAGTTTGAGGCCAACCTGATCTACAGATCAAGATCCAGGACAGCCAGAGCTGTTACACAGAGAAACCCTGTCCCTTCATTGTTTCTCTCTGTGTATTGAATTCAGCTTTTAAATACTGAGTTGTTTTTTTTTATCATTTCATTCAAGTGTATATTTGTGTTTTCTTTGAAACACTCAAGGGTTTATTGGAGTTCAAGGAAGTGTTTGCATCTTCCTTAAACTAAACTCTTTTAAATTTTTGATAAGGTTTATGATTGCTCATTTAAATTCTGTGTCCTGGCTTCATCTATGTAGAGAACACTTCTGTAGGACTAGTGAGTTTAATGGAAGACATGATGTTTTGACCATTCATGATGTTTGGTTGTTGTTGTTGTTCACGATTTGACAGAGGCTCATGAACTTCTTTCTTTGATTTTGTGTCAGATGTGATAATATGGTCTTCCTTGGATTGGGCTGGTAGAGGGCATGCCTGACTTGAGCTAGGCTGGGTAAAGCTGGTTGGTGAGCTATCTAATTAGACCACAGAAAAAGGGCTTTTAAACCATGGGTCTAGATCTAGGTCAGGCAAAGAGGGTTCATAATTGAAGAGTTGTCACGGTCACATGTGTGGAACTAGGCTTATGGGTTTGTAGATAGTGGTAGGCTGAGTAAAAGGAAGGCAAAGGAAAGAAATAACCTGCACAGGGAAGGTGATTCTCACACAAAGAGGGATGGTGGGCTACGGGACTGGAACCAAGCTTATGGGTTTGTAGAAGAAGGCAGTGAATTGTGCAAAAGGCATGGAAAGAAAGGCTTACCCAGAAATGGCTTACCCAGAAATGACTTACCCAGAAAGGCAGCTCAGGCACCAGCACTTTCTTCTCTCCATTTCCTTAGCACTGGGATCACAGGTGTGTGCCACCAGAGCACTCAGCTTTTTATATGGATGCAGAGACCTGAACTCAGCTCCTCATGCTTGCTCAGCCAGTGCAAGCCCCTCCAAGAACTATATTATAACCATTCCCTAGGTAAAATCAACCTAATTCTGTAGCGTTTCCTGATTTCCAAGGAAAAAAAAAGACTCCATCAACACTAATTTCAAGCTGCCATTGTGATGTCACTAATTGTGGAGGTGGGCTGTGCCAGGTGTACCAGATGTGCTGATCCTGGCAGCTCCTGCAGAGCCAGAGCGGCAGTCCCAGCACACTCCCACAGAGAGGTGTCCTTTCTGGATCGAGCACAGAAATGCTATCCCGATCCCCTGGTTTCTCTGAGTTCAGAATTTGAGTATGAGTCTTTTAGTGTCTTTAGGGACAATTACTACATCTGCATGCAGCCTGCTGGGGCTGCGGGGGTTCTTTTTAGTAAGAGGACTGCATTCTTCAGTGTCTTAGTAGGGACACTTCTGTTATTAGCAGTCATACTGAGACAACTAAGGAAGTGCCTGGAGACACTGGAACAATGTGGACACATTTCTTCAAGGTGATGTGTGAACTTAATAGGGAGGGACTCTTGGATCTGTCAAAATGTTGTGAGAAATCCACCAGAGAAGACCACTTGGGCAAGGAATGTCTCTGTTAACCAACTGGTGACAACACTGGATGTTCAAGACCCATGTAGAGACCAGACCCTTTCTCGGGGTGAGCTCTTAGCACAAAAACCACATCCTAGGTGGACATGCGTCAGTTATCAAGAACAGCTGGCCACAGAAGTGGAGCTACAGAAGCCAAAAAGTGAGGTTAGCACATTAAGGGGCATTCCCAGAACTGTGGACTTTGATGGATTATGTTTATGTTCTTGTTTTGGCAGGTGTTGCTGCCTATGTGCTGGATTCCAAGGTCTGAATGGTGCTTCCATCTTGGTCTCTATTTGTGCTAAGGTCTGGAGGGTCCTGTTACAGATGCCTCCCTTGAATTTTCACCCTTGGGTTTGTTACTGTGTCCTTCTGGGAGAAGTCCCCACTCAGCCTAGGACTGCAGCCAGCATGGGAGAAGCGAAGTCTGCAGGGCTCATCAAGACAAGTGTGTTTTCAGGCTTACAGCTTCCCCTGGCACAGATTTTCAACCACTTCAGATACCCCTTCCTGTCTCAGCAATTGTGTCAACAGCTAAATGCTTCTCTTTGTTGGTACCAGTCCAAACTTCCTGTTCTCATAAATGAAAGAAATAGATAAGATTCTGTGACAGAAAAAAAAAGGGCAAACAGCTGTCTGTTTTCACCATTCTAAATTTGCTTGTAATTCTTGCTGATGAGTTTACAGATATAATTATTGATGGAGTGGCAATGAGCACCTGCAAAACATTGGGTTTCCTGCTTGCTGCCATTTAGCATTGTTTCATCTACTCCTTTCCCTATTCTGACACCATCTATAGTGGTTTGAATAGGTTTGGTTCTCTTAGACTCAAGTTTGAATGCTTTGCCCACAGGGAATGGTACTACACACATAAGGAAGTTGTGTCAATTTCAAGATGGACTTTGAACTATGATCAAGCTATGTCCATTCTGGCACATACAGTCTGTGGATTAAGATGTAGAACTCTCAGCTCCTTCTCCAGCACCATGTCTGCCTGCATACTGCCATGTCCTGCCATGATGATAGTAGACTAAATTTCTGAAACCCTAAGTCAGTTCCAATGAAATGTTTTCCTTTATAAGAGTTGCCATGGTCATAGCACCTCTTCACAGCAATAGAAACCCTAAGACACCATCCATATACTTAGAATTTTTTTATGACAATGCAGTACTCCATCCTGCTAACATAATATCATATTACAACCTGTTCTTTATAGATAATATGGCCTAGTTTCACACAAACTTGTAGTCATGGTAGCTGACTGGAAAGGGGCATCTCAGTAGACTTATACTATGGGAGGCACAGAATACAGTGTATGAAGGGAATAAAGCGTTTTTTGGGTCTGGTTTAGGAAGTGAATATGCAGGCTGGGGCAGCCACTGAAACAAAGGAGAAAGTCCAACATTAACACTCACCAGCCTCCAGCCATGTTCTCAAAGGTCCCAAACACCAAATCTAGTCACACATAAATAAACACACTTAACTAAGAGCAGCAAGCATTATGTAGGCCTTGGTGTAAACTTTACACTATGCCTAAGAAAGATACAGACATTTTAATTGCACAGCAGTAGAACTGGCCAACTTTGCCATGGTTTCTGAGGGACATCTTGCTTCTGAGGGACAGCTATAAAGGATGAAGGCAGATGATTTTGACTCAGAGATCAGGCCCTGAGAGTAAAAGCTTGGCTTACCATTATGGGCTTATAGTTCATACCCTCCTCATTGAGAACCCAGATTCATAGGCTATTGATTTGAACAAGTATGGCTTTGGTTCCTGGGGGAGATCGATAAACAGTATAAAGGAAGAGGGTTATAGTTAAGTGAAACCTTTGGCCTTAAACCTAAGGCCGAGTTAGTTAAATTTCATGATCTTGTTGGATTAGAGTCTTGTTTTTGTGTAATGAAATTTGGTGACAGGAACTGTGTCAGTAGAGCAGGCTCTGTCCTAAGCACTTTAGACATGTCAACTTAGTGATCCTCATTATAGCTGTGCAAAAAATGAGCTATTGTTTTCTCCATTTATAACTGAGCTACAGAGAGGTGAATTATCAGAGTCACAAAGTCCGTACATGATGAATCTAAATCGGGGATTTGAACCCTGGTGGTTTTTATCCTGGGTCTGCAACACACTCTTCTAACGAAATTCCAGCATTTTTTATTAATGAGGAGCTGGTCTGTCTTTGTCCTTGGTCCCTTTATGTCCCAAGCCAGACTAGGCTATCCTAGTCTGCAGAGGAAGAATCACAGACAGCATAGGCCAATAGTGTCTATCTGTGTCTTGTGAGCTGAACAATGGAAAGCACAGCTAAAATGATTAACCCCAATTTTGCCTCTAATTTCCTTCCTAAGTAGATTTTTCTCCTCCTGATGGGATCTGTTTTGGTGTAGTGGGGGGTAGGGGGGGCACATGGACTAATTCAGTATCGGAAAGGCTCATGTGTGTACAGGGAAAATGCAGGGGTGGTTACACACTTTCAAGCATGTTGAAGAAACCACTGCTCTTATCTAGCTGGCATTCACCTGTCTGTCCATCCATGAATGCATGCATTTACCTGCCTAATTGGCTCTCACTTTGTAGGAGATTGGTAATGGCAGTGTTAAGGTCCCTGTTCAGGATGCTACCTGGCCTGTCATTCGACCCCAACCCTGTTTATGACCATCATAAAATGTCTGTGGATAGTCCAATCGCTGATTTTCCCAAGTCTTTTTCTACTGTCTAAAGGATCAGGGAAAAAAATCTATTGGCTGGAGAAATTAAGCCATTTTTCTTCAGAGTCGTGAAATGGAGAAGTAGGCATTCTACATTAAAATGCTACAGTGGATTCCCAATGAATGAAAAATTGGTCTATGCATAAGGATGGAAAGGAGAATTGAAAGGGCTATAATTAGCTCCTGGCAGAAGCTCCAGGGTGGGGCCACATAAAGTGGAAGAGTAAGCAGAGACCACATATAATCCTGTGGGGAGGAGTGGGGCCTCATAAAACCCAATGGACTGGTGAGTGGGGCCAACATTAAAACCCAGTGGAGTGTTAAGCAGGGGCCACATAAAACCTGGTGGATGGAGTTAGTGGGGTAAGGGTGAGTGTGCAACATAAAACCCAGTGGAGGGGTAAGTAGGGGTCACATAAAACCCTGAGAAGGGTAAACTTGATTCTTGGGCTTCCATGCTAGGGGTTGCTCCTTAGATACTATTTCGTCCCCCCACCCAGTCCTTTATCTTTCAAAAGGCTAGTTGTCTACAAGATTTTGTTAGAATGTGCAATAGCTGGGTTCCTCTTGCAACTATAGTCCTTTGTTCCTATTGGTTCTGTGAATTAAGTGTCACCTGACTCCCCACACTCCCTCCAAACAGACTAGTTCTGTCCAGAAGAGAGCTTTAACCTTGAAAGGGTGCAAGATCTGATCCATCAACCTTGCTTCTAGTATTTAGCTAGCATCTAATTCAGTTAGAATGCATCAAGCAGTTAGAAACTTGATCATGACTGTCTTTGGGCTTTCACAAATAGGAGAAGGCATTTGGTCGACAGTGAGCAAATGGATGGCAAGCCATGGAAGCAGGAGAATTCACAGAACACTCTTCCCAATTTAGCCTTTGCTGGGGATTCGTGTCCTATGGGCCCATGTACCTAACTTCCCTGATTTGCCTGGCTCAAGTAGGTTATTTCCTGTTCATGTCAGACTTGGGAATAGGTTTTACATGGCCTGGTCAAGGGTATTGTCTTCCTACTTTGCAATGGAGGCAGAGACAGAAGCAGTAGGCTAGAGAAAACTGAATATAAGTCTTATCTCTAAGTGATGTGGCTAGATACTTCACCACTATAAGGGCTGGTCTGTTTTTGATGAGTTGGGATAGCAGTGCTTATCTCTAGAGATACTATGTTGACCTAGCAGAGGCTCAGTGGATTGTTTTATCATGTTTGTTTGACCAGCATAAGTTAAAGGGCTCTGGATTCTTGCTATTCTCAAACATCTCCCCATATACAGTATTCACAACTTGGTTACTAATTTTTATTTATGTGTGTCAATATCACAGCAGAGAGGATATGTACTCTTTCTCTCTGAGATCCTCTTAAAAGGCAAGTACTAGGAAGAGGCCACAAGTCACCAAACCTCATGTTGCACTTTTCTCACAAAGCATCTGATGGTGGGAGGCCATGAGCAAGTGTCCTTGTGGGATGTGAGCATGGGGTTGGATGGTAGAGCAAGGAAAACATTTTTTAAGTTTATTTGGTCCAAGCCTCAAGTTCTGGAGGGACCAGAAAGCACTTTGTACTTAGGCCTCTGGCTCTGGTAGGACTACAGAATGCTTTTTGGCCAGGTTTTCAGTCCCAGTAGCCTTAGAAAAAGAAATAAGAGATTCATTTTTTGATGAAAATACATGCAAAAATTCTCAACAAAATTCTTGGAAACTAAAATTCAGAAATGCGTGTTAAAAAGATCATACATTATTACCAAATAGGCTTCATTCCAGAAAGTCAAGGTTGATTGAATGTACATGAATCAATAAATGTAACATACCATATAAACAAACTTAAGGACAGAAACCACATAGTTATCTCAACTGATATTCAAAAGGCTTTGACAGAGCTCAGCATGACTTTATGATAAACTTCCTGAAGATAACATGATTCCTTAAAAAACATTTTTACTTAAAAGGCCCTATGAATCTATTAGAAAACTCTTAGGCATAATAAAGTTTCCAGATACAAAATCTATGTTAAAAAACAACAATAGTAGCCTTCATATGTTGACACTGAAGGAAGAAATCAAAGAAATCGTCCCAATTATGGAATGATATTACATGCTCCAGGACTAGCAGAGTTAATATTGTGAAAATGGCTATACTACCAACATTAACTTATGTATTCATTGCAGTATATTTCAAAATCCCATTCTCATATTTCACAGATTCAGACAAAAATCCAAAAATGCACATGGAACCACAAAAGACCACAGATAGCCAAAACAATCTTATGGTGTAGAATCACAAATGGCGATATTACAACACCCAACCTCAGTTTATATTACAGAGCTATAGTGACAAAAGTAGCCTGGCGCTGGCATGAGAACAGACAGGTAGAGTAAAGGAATAGAACAGAGGTCTCAGAAATAAAGTAACAAAGCCTACCTGATTTTGGACAAAACACCTAATTTTGGGGGACAAAAACACACATTGGAAAAGTAACCTGTTCAACAAATGGTGCTGGCAAAACTGGAAGAACAGGATAGTTTTGTATCTCTTACCCTGTACTAAAATTCAATGCCAAATGAATAAAATATTTTAACGTAAAACTGGAAATGCTGAAAAAGCTAGAAGAAAGCATAAAGAATACTCTTTGTGACATTGGGGTAGGCAAGAACTTTCTGAACAGAACTTCAGTAGTGTAGGCCCTATGGCCAAGTGTCAACAGAGTGACATGTTTCTACCCAGCAAAGGAGACTACCAACAGAGAACACAGACCCTCACAGAATGGGAGAAGGTCTTTACCAGCTGTACCTCAGACAGGGGCCAATGTTTGGAAGCCATAAAGTACTGCAGAAAGCAAATACTAAGACGCTAAAACTGCCAACTAACACATGGGCTAAAAAGCAGATAGTAGAAGAAGAGGATGAAGAGGAGGAGGAAGCAGAAAGGGAAGAGGATACACAAGTAGCTAATAACTATCTTTAAATATGCTTTAGTAGCCACCAGGGAAATGTTGGAAAGAAATCAGATAACAAATGTTGGAGAGAATGTGGAGAAAGAGGAACCCTAATTTACTGTAGGTGTGGGTGCAATAGTCATCATGGGAATCAGCTATTAAAACACTCATTATAGAAATCAGTGTGGAAGTGGTGTAGAATATTAAAAATGTAATATTACAAATGTTACAAATGTAACAGATGTGTTACATTTGTTTATGTTGTGGAATATTTATTTAATGATGCAAAGAATGTTGCATTCTTTTATGTTACACATGTTTAACTCTGTGAAGCTGCGTTACTGTGCCTGTCTGAAACACCTAATTGATGTATGCCATGGTGGTGCACACCTTTAATCCCAGCACTTGGGAGGCAGAGGCAGGTGGATCTCTGTGAGTTTGAGGCCAGCTTGGTCTACAATGCTACACAGAGAAACCCTGTCTCAAAAAAAAAAATAATAAAAGAACCAAAACAATAAGAACACCTTATTGGTCTAATAAAGAGTGAAACAGCCAATAGGCAGGGCAGGAGGGGAAATCTGCGGGGAAGGGGGCATGAGGGAATTGAGGAGTGAGCAAAGAAGGGATCAGGTACCCAGCAACACAGCCAGACATGGGATAAGAAGGAAAGAAAAGATATATAGAAATAGAGAAAGGTAAAAGCCCAGAGGCAAAAGGTAGGTAGGTTAACTTAAGAAAAGATGGCTAGAAATAAGCCAAGCTAAGACTGGGCATTTATGAGAAAGAATAAGCCTCTGTGTATTTATTTGGGGAGCTGTGTGGTGAGCCTCCAAAGAGCCAAAGAGTAAAGAGTTTCTCAAAAGGTTTCTCAAAGGTTTCTCAAAAATTTAAAAATAGAATTACCATATGGTCTAGCTGCTTCACTCCTGGTCATTTACACAGAGAAATTTCTATGCTCAGAAAGATAAAAGTCACATTCTCTTCCTGCATATGCTGATTCTAGCCCATAGTATAAACAAATGTACATGTGGCTTTAGTGTAACATGTGGAAAGGAGAACAAGAAAGGGAAAATATGAAAATATGTGAGTCATGGAAAAAATATAAGTTAATGTTTTTCTGCTTTTTAACTGTCATGAATTTTGTGGTAGATAAAGGCATAAGCATGTAATTGATAGTGAAAGTGAAAAATCCAAAGTGAGGCTCTATGCCATAAGAATGGCTATTCTAACGATACAGGAGTTAACTGAGATGTATAGATTTTTGGTCTGGGCAAGAGCTAATTTGAGTAAATACATTAATCTAGCTATGTTATGTTTATATTTGCAAATTATTTACAGCAAAGTAATTTTATTTTAAAAGTTTGTGCAAATTCTATCTACTCTATAGCCTAAACACTTAGAAATGTTTTACTTAGAAGAAAACTGAAATCTAGTACTGTTAGAAAGTGGGAGTGTTATAGTAGGGCTCCAACATTGTTCCCTAAACCAGATCCATCAGAATGATTGTAGCTGTCCAGTCTCCATGACATGCTAACGCATGATCTGAGCCAACCTCAGAAAACCTGCACCTAGGAATATGTCTGACTTGAAGTCAGACTTGGGATCCATTGTGCAGCCAATCCTTCTGCCTTATGGCCTACAGTCTGTTGAGATGTGTGTCCTAAATGCTGTTGAGACTGTTGAGACCTGTACAGTTTTCCTTCACACAGAAGAAAGGGGGTTTGTGGGAGTAGAAGCCATATGTAGGACTCAGAGGGGACAGGAGGAAAGCCAGTGCTTGTTAGATAAAGAGGAAGGGCTGAAGTCAGGAGCAGAGGCAGAGGCCTTATATCTACTTCCACGTCTGTGTGTTTTCCCTTAAATTAGTACATTCTTCATAGTACTTTAGGGTTGCTATAACAAAACACATGAATCTAAGTAATGATAAATAACAGAAACTATTGCATACAGTCTGGAAGCTGGTAATTCCAAGGTGACAGTGCCAACAGATTCAGTGTCTGGCAAGGTTTTTTTCTTTACAGAGAGTACCTTATTGCCATGTCCTCGAGTGGTGACAAGGGCTAGACAGCTGCCATCAAGTTCTTGCCGGACCTATCCCTCATGGCTTACTCACCTCTCAAAAGCCCCCATTTCTTAATTCAGTCACACTGGGGATAAAGTTAAAGCATGAGTTTGGGGCAGGAAAGGTACCAGTGTCCACAACTCATCACTAAAACTATATTAAATATAAGCTTTTGGATCTTATGAATATACTCTGGTTGTGAAAATTAATTAAGGAATCAAAAATGTTGGAGGCTGCACTATGACTATACCAATATTCCCTGTTTTGGAGGCTAGTTTTTAATGTCAACTTGACAAAAACTAGAATCATTTGTGAAACGGAAGCCTCCATTGAGAAAATGCTGCCCACCAGATTGGCGAGTGGACAAGCCTGTGGTGCATTTTCTTGATTGATAATTGATGTGAACAGAGCCACCTCTAGCCTGGTGGTCCTGAGTACTACATCAGGGTAGAATTACCCTGTGTAGAGAATTACCATGTGGAGAAAGCCAGTCAGCAGCACTCATCTCATGGCTTCTGTATCAGTTCCTGTCTCCAGGTTTCTGCCCCATCTTCCTTGGATCATGGACAAGCTGTAAGATGAAATTCATGAAAGTCATGTATTTTTATCACCAATAGAAATTCTGACTAACACAACTGCCCACTGTGATCTGATTTTAACTTGACATTTGTTGGCTACAAAATCAGCTGCTGATTTTGCCATGTGACATTGTTCCTGAGTGTTTGGGGGAAAGGAGTGTCTATGTCAAGGGCTCTCTATAAACAGAACTTTGGAGATTTTTCCAAAGTCTGCATGCATACCGACCCTCCTGTAATCTTGGTCACATCTTGTGCCTGCATTGCTGGAGCTTGGCCCTGCCTGGCTTGGCCGTGAGTGCCACCTCCCACCTCCCTGTATCCTGATGACTTGTTCCCTCCGTCACACTAAAGAGCAAGAGCATTGAGCAGCAGACAGACTGGCTACGAGAGTCCCATTTCAGGTTTTCCAGTTTGCCAGCGAGCCAGGCCCCAAGCCTGTATTTCTGCTGAGGCAGGTGAACCCCTGGGACCTGACCTCTGCCCCTTTGTCCCTCAGCAGGGCCAGTTGTCAAGGAGATGACAAGATTGGATTCTGAGTTAAGGGAACCAATCTTTCTTTCTAAATTTATCTTCACTCTCTGCCTTCTTCCTGCTTTTTTGTTCCTCCCTCATGACATTTTCCTTTTTCCTTTCTTTATCGCATACAGCCATTAAAAGAATGGTGGTCATTTTGAAATTGTGACCATATATATATATATATATATATATATATATATATATATATTGGTCACACATTAGTGCTAGACTTCTCGATGCTTTTTAGGAAACCTCTGCTTGCTGCAGTGTTTATTTTGCATGCAACATTCTCAGAGATACCCCTACTATTGATAACTTGACAAACTCCCTTGTGGTCAATACAGGTTCCTAAGAAGACTTGTCTCCAATTGTCTGATGCCAAAAGCAAATTTGAGAAGGCAGGGTTGAGAAGGTTGAGGCAAGAATTGAGAAGGCTATGTAATGACCAAGATGGGGTTAGGTCCTATTCAGAGATGACTGGGCTTAGGTCCATTGGCTGTTCCGAGGCCCCTGAGGCATGTAAGCTAAGAGGACAGGGTAAATACGTTTAGGAAGGTGCAAGCAGTTGGGCACAGAGCTCCTTGTCATTCCTTGTTCAGGTGATGCTGATGCTGAGAGTGCTCACTATGGCCTGTGTCATCCTCTGCATCATTTGTAAACAGCTGCCAGCTTCTCAGACCAAACCTCACAATAGTTGCTTCTTGTTTTGCCTCTCAACAACCAGTTTTTCCTGTTTAGTTAGGATCATAAAAATATGGTATAGTTCTAAAACTCCAGGGTCAACTCTAGCATCTTAGAATCAGACAAAAATGATTTGGTCATAATTTTAAAAGTGGTTACCATTCTTTAAATGCCTGCATGCAATGAAAAGAAAAGCAAAACATGTCGACTATAAATATAAGACACACAGTGGAATTTGGAGATTTAATGTGAAAATGGATATAAATATTTCAGTAAATGTAAAATACTGATTGCATATTGAGATATTGTTTAGGATATATGTGAGGGAAGACAATATGTTATTATTAATTAATTCCACAAAGTGTTCTTTAATTTGTGAGTGGTCAGAAAACAGGCTTGGAATATATTCATACCCCAGAATATTATTGTTGTTATTATTGTTTTTGAGACATAGTCTTGCAACAGTACCCAGACTGGACTCCAATGCATGTCTAGTTTCCTGTCTTAGCCTTGTGAGTTCCGGGATTGAAGTTCCTGGCCACTATGCCTGGTATTATACCAAGAAAAGACATGGAGGAACCTGAGATGTGTGTTGCTGAGAGACACCAGTCTGAAAAGATGGCATACTGTCATTGTCTAGCAATATGAGTTCTGGGAAAGGCAAATTATGAGGCTGTTGTCAGGCCCATGTGGGGTAAGGATGAAAGATGAGAAGGACAGGCGGGACACAGGAGTCATCGAGAAAACCCCAAATGATTCTATTACAGTAGCACATCTGGATATCTGTCAAAACTCATAGAACATGTAGCTGAATCAGCTCCAGTGTAAGTTATGAGCTTTAGTTAATGTGTTGACATTGGCTCATCAGTTCTAACTCATGGACCACACTGATGCCAAAGTCTAATAGGTAAGTGTGCAAGCTGTGTGTGTGTGTGTGTGTGTGTGTGTGTGTGTGTGTGTGTGTGTGTGTGTGTGTAAGCTGTATATATGTGTCACATTGGAACTTAGTGCTTACTGCTCAACTTTCATGTACACCTACAATTGAATTTTTAATTTTTTTATTCTAAAAAATTACATTTATTTACTGTTTATTTAAGTGTTTATTTAGCAGACAGAAGACAGCTTGTCATAATCAGTTCTTTCCTCCTGTCCTTCAGGTCTGAGGGATTAAACTCGGTCTTTCAGGTTCAGAAGCAAGCATCTTTACGCTTGAGCCGTCTCACACACACCTGGCCTCTGTGGCTTTCTTTTCTCCTTCTAGCATGTCTACTCTCCTGGGTGCTTAGCTGAAAGCTATGCTGCTTATCCAGTAGCCTGGGGTTATATAAAAGGTGAACGACAGATGCCAATAAGACCCAGGGATCCCTACAAATGATGGGCTCCAGGTTTCTCCAGGCCCAATTTGGAGAGTGGTGAGGAAGATGGCAGGAAAGAAGGGCTGATCCTTGCCTGCTGCCTGCTATGGAGCTGCACGGGTCCTTTGTGTTCAAGACAGATGAGATGAGGTTCTGTGACACACTCCGCGTACCCTCCCCAAATGTGGGGAGAGAGATCATGTAAGTCCTGCTCCTCCAGGCCTCTGCTGCCAGCAGTTTTAGATGGGTCTGAGTGGTCATTTGGAAGGTATAGTATTTCACTCTGAGGTGACCCAGTCTAAGAGACGCACCCAGGATGTGTGTGACTTCCCAGACTAGCACTGGGATGAATAGCCCTGCCTTCCCTAAGGAATTTTCTCTTACCTGAGAGAAGCCCTGAACCTGCACCTGGTGGTCTTACCTGGAATGTCTACATTTCTGCAGAGCTCTGTAAGGTATTGTTTTTTTTATACATCTTAACTCTTGTCTGGAAAACAAACTCCCCCCACCCCCTACCATACCAGTGTATCTTGAGGCCCAGAAACACTCTGGGCCAGTTGCTCAATCAGAACGATGCTCTGAGAGAAGTCCCATCTGGCTCCTCCTCTGAGACCCAAAGATCTGAATGCAAATGAGCTCTCCTGCTTCTGCCTGGGCTGCTTAAGGAGCTGGTCCTTAAGGAGCACGTGGTAGCTACGCAGCTGTGGACAGGGTGGCCTCTAGCCTTGTGGTGTGGCCTGAGGCCCCATTAACACTGCAAATACCTTCCTTCATAAGTTGTGTTACAAGCTGTGAAATACATGTAAGAAAACAGGGAACATGGTATGACTCCATGTACCCACCACTCACACATGACAAATGTTTGTACTTCCCATTAGACTTCCAGTTACTTTTTAAAGACATGAACTGTTAGAGACAAGAAAATCACCACCTGACTCCATCCAAAGAAGTCATCTATGATGTCATCAATATAAATAATACATTATTATTATTAATCAATGTCCAGTAAATAGCTACAGGATGCCTCCTGTGCAGTAGTCACAGTTTTCATCAGTAAAGATGGAGACGTGAAAAAGCCAAGTCCCAATAGGCCAGCTCAAATTTTAGTGAGGGAGATAAGTGAAAACTAGCAAATCTGTACTGCATTTAGTTTTCACACTTTGACCCCTTGAAGCTTCCTTCCTGAGACCTGTGTTTGCTTGGGTTGGTGGTAGGCTAGATTAAAAAGAATCTCTAGATGAGTTCCCGTAAGTTAGAGACCATTAGGTTTTGTTGGGGGTGTTATGAGCTTACCTAAGAGTCATGGCAACCTTAAGAATAACTGGAAGTCCTTTATCGTTCAGTGATCAACATTGACAATTAGTGGCAATGGAAGGAGAATTAAGTTAATGAAAGAGGAACTATTGGTTGGTAACAAAATTATGAAATTACCATAATTAATGAATTTTGTTAATAGTTTCTAAAGTGATTCCTAAGGGAAGGATGGGGGATGCGTAAATAGAGAATGAGGCTGAGTCTTGGCAGGGGTTTGAATGACTGGTACTTCCCTAAGATGAAAGGCATGAAGGAATAGACTTTACCATGGTGTCTAAGTGTTTTAACTCACTGAGGAGGAGGCCCACATTTTATTTGAGACTTGTTTTATCCCTGTCATTATGGTCATTCTAGTTTTCCTGAATAAGTTCAGACTAGTAGAATCTACTCTCACAGAAGTATAACATGGGACAATTCAAGCTGGTTGCTTGAATTAGGGAACCTTCTATCTCAAAGACATCCAAGGCACAGAACTGCCTTGGGATTCAACTTTGGCTGTTGGGAAGATGGTTGACATCTTAGTAGACCTCATCTACATTAAATACTAAAGGAGCAGCCTCTAGGTGCCTGTTCTTACTCTTGGAAGCCATGGTTGAACGTGGTTAGGAACTCAGTGTGAGAGAGAATGGTATTTGGAGTGATATTGACCTTCCTTATTTCTAGAGTTTTCTTACCCTATTGATTTCTATTCTTCCCTAGAAACTTTGATTTTGTTATTGCAACAGTCTACTGTACCCTGAATATGCCAGATTTTGTCAGTAATCTTAATTATCTCCTTCATGTCCTTCCTTGTTGCTTTGGTTACTCTGTGACTACAAACTCCATAGCTACTGGCTGTCTTGAACAGTTTTCAAACAATGCTTGATGGGGAATGTTCTTCTGGGCTTTCCTGCTGAACAATGGCTTCGTTGTATCTACATGTCTTAACATCAGCTTTAGAGATTGACCTTTTGGAAAAGTCATGCAAGGGATTCCAGTAAGGCTTTCAAAGGGGCCTGTGACAACTCTGTGAAATCAGGGCTGCCACTTGTCTGTCTTGTCATTCCTTTTCTTGGTTATTTTCCACTTTCCTGGACCCTATTTCCCATAGTCTTGCATTTAGCAACAACACCTGATGACTGGACAGTGGCAGCGTGGGTAGCCTGTAGCCTCATGTCAGATGATTTGTTTTAAGCTAGTTTAATTGTATAGCTTAGGTCTTCTTGTATCAGTCCAGGCTCCTTAAATAGCCTGGCTATGCCCCATTGTGAGTCTGTGAGAGGTCAGGAACCTTTATCTTTTCCTTCTTCATGTTTCCATATGGTGGAGCAGTATTATGGTGAATTGTAATTTGATCTCTGTCTACCCAAGGAAATATTTGGTGGAATCATATGGAGTCTCTGTTGGGCCAGGTTTTTCCAAGGCAGTCTCATTCCACTGAAACCCAGGCAACATAAGCCATCTTTCTTGGACTTCAGTAATCCTCTCTACTCTCAGCTACAGTATTTCCTGTTTCAGTTTCTGAATCCATGGGAGCCTGAAAATGACAATTCAGATTGGAATGGCAGGTAGGACAATGTCTAGAGCTCTCTAGACCAGTCAGTCTTCTCACCACCTTCAATTTTGGGTTACTAGCTAAAGATTGTTCTTTCTGTAAATTCAGTCTAATTATTAATGGGGCCAGATGTGGAAGGACAAAATCTTCACTCCCATTAAATAGCAAGAAAAAGATGACATAGTTTGTGTGTTCTGTTTTTGCTTAACTCATTCTAATTATCCTTATAGAAGCAGATAGCACAAAAATGACTTCCAATTTGTAAGTCCTACTCCATTTCTAAGGACACCTTCTTCGGATCCTCTGGGCCAAGGATCTCTCCCAGGCCCTCATGGTGAATGTTGGTGCTGGGTTATCTTTTGCAACTGTGCAGAACTTTCCCTTCGATTTGCCTGACTTTCCAGAACAAGAGATAGCATCAGACATCTGTATTCTGGCCAGGACAGGTGTGCCATCGGGGTATTGGGAAGCTGGTTTCATTGCAGTTCCTCTTGACTATGGACATGCCTGATGCCTTCTGGCATTTCAGTAGTGCTTTGAGGACCAGCCAGATCAACCTGGGAAGTCTTTGGCTGCCAGCGCCATCAGGCCACAGCCCTTCACACAGTGACCTTCCCCATTACCTTCCTGCTGACACAGAGTAGGTGTCCCCAGGGATGGCTGTCAACTACAGCAGTCACTACATGCAACCAGGTTGGTTGTGTTGAAAAGATTCACTGTGTGCTACAGCCAAGGGAAGGTTCACAGAGACCAGATAACTATCTTTCTCTTCTTCCTCCTTCCAGCTCTGTCACTTGGCTGTTTCCTGGCTTTGTTCCTTGTCAGAAAGGTCTAGAGTGGCGAAACAGTGGCTTCTGCTGTGTGAGCCATATAATTTTGAACCCCTCTGCTCCTAAAATAAATCAATACCCTCTCTGAGTCTCTATGGAGAGTGCATTATGGGCTGTTCTTTGAACAGCCCACTCTGTAAAAGCCAATGCTCTCTGATGACCCTGTTCATACTTAGTCATATGTTTTTTAAGATGCTTCCAAACCTGTGTGTTCCTCTATAACTAAGACATTCCTAAACACAGCTGCTTTGTGACATTCAAGGACAGTCTATTGCATCCATCCAGTTTGGAAAGAAAAGCTGCTTATTTGCATACCTGAAGGAACAGGGGTGTGGCAAAGGTCATCGACCCAGAGACCTCAGTGAGGAGTGTAAAGAGTCATTGCCTGCTGTCACAAGGCGAGTTTAACTATGGGTGTGGAGTTGGAAGAAAAATCAATGAGTCCTCCTTTTCCATAGAATCTCCTACAGGAAGCACCTACATCTCGCACTTTCTGTAATATGAATTACACCCCAGGAAGAGGTTGGAGGGTGGCAGCCCTTCTGTTCGTTCCCCATGATTGGCAGGTCTGTTTTTGACTTAACCTTTTTTTTTTTTTTCAAAAGTCATATTATTATTGTTATCTTGTTATTTGTTCTTTGGTTTGTTTGTTTCAGGTGGAATTTACTGCAAATATTTCCATACCTGTACCCAGGCTTGGTGGTGCATGCCTGAAATCTCAGCTATGCAGAACAAAGATACAGTAGAGTCAGAAGTAAAGCCTCTCTGGGTTCTAGGTTGAATTCAGCATTTGGTGGAGCAGTTTGGTGAGACTGTGCAACTGACTGAATTTTTTTCTAGCATTGGGGATTGAATCCAGAGCCTCACATATGCAAAGCAAATGTTCTACCACTATGTCCTAACCTAAGAGTCCATCTTAGAGCAAAAATAAAATAATTGAAAAGGACTAGAGCTACAGGTCAATAGCACAGCACTTGTCTAGCACATGGAAGGTCCTGGGTTGACTGCAGCATCAAACATTATTTTTTCTTTTAAATATCAGGAGGTTTCAAATAGAAATAAGATTTGACATATTTTCTTGAAAAAGAACTGTAGGTTCTGGTAGCTGAGGGATCCATTCTTTGGTGGGATAAAACAAGATGGTGACCCCCTTACATTCCCTGGAGGTTAGATTCCCCACCCAGCGGACTTGCTTGCTGTGCTATACAACCAGACATAGAAGGTAACAAAGTTTATGGCTTTTCATGAAAATTGCAGCCTTTCTTCAGCAGTAAGAAAAAAGAGGGACTTTGAAAGCAGAGTGACTCTCTGCACCATCCCCCTCCACACACATATAAGGACCAAGGTACAGAGCGACAGGGTTTCTCAGGGTGCCAAAAGGCAGGTCTTCCCATCACTAGGCCTTTGACTGTGAGTGTCCTTTTCCATAGCAGCACATTCTCAGCTGGCTTGCTGATTCCAGCAGATATAACTTGAACAATGGGGATGGCATTAGAAGACAAGCAACTAAAGGGACTTCTTCTCATGCATAGTAGTAGAACAAAAATCAACCTTGTTGGTTGCTTACCAGTGCTGTGTTCAGAAGCAGCAAGAACCCAGGTGGCTTATACATAAATTAGTCTCTCATTATCTGATTCTCAAATTCTCTTAGTTATTAGTTTGAAAAGAAATGGCAGGTGGTAGGATCTTAGTTTTGCCTCAAGATAAATCACACACACACACACACACACACACACACACACACACACACACACACACACACCCTCCTCCAGTTAGGCCATTTTCAAGGGTGCTACTTCCTCTTATGAAGAGGTTAGGCAAGCAAATCTCTCTGTGTGTTCTATATGGCCATGATTATTCCAAACTTGTATTAGTTACTTTTTGTTCCTGTGATAAAAATCAACTTACTGGAGTTAATTTTGATTTAACTCCATGGCTTCAGAGGGGAGTTCATGATGGTTGGGCAGGCATGTCAGCAAGTGTTTGGAGCAGAAGTTGAGAGATCTCATCAACCACATGCAGAAAGCAGGGGGTGAACTGGACATGGCGCATGGCTGTAAGCTCTCAAAGCTTGCCTCCAGGGACACAATTCTTGCAACAAACTTTCTACCCTAAAAGTCCTAAAACCTCCCCAAACAGTGTCACCAGCTAAGGACACAGTGTTCAAATATGTGAGCATATACTCAGGGAGCCACTTGGGACATAGAGAGGCCATTTCTAGGGCTGGGTTTCCAGAAGGTGACATAGGAGAAACATTTGTGGGTTGACTGTTCTTGGTTGTCAATCAGACTGGATCTGGAATCAACTAAAGCACAGGCTGTTGCTACTTCTTGTCAGGAATTTTCTTGATTAGAGTACCCAAGGCTGGAAGGCCCACGTTAGACATGGGCAACACTTTCGGGGGAAGCCTGGATAAAAGAATACAACAGAAGATC
Source organism: Cricetiscus sungorus (assembly GCA_030556225.1). NCBI lineage: Eukaryota > Metazoa > Chordata > Mammalia > Rodentia > Cricetidae > Cricetiscus > Cricetiscus sungorus. The sequence goes on along the minus strand of JANBXA010000651.1, from coordinate 100,743,276 downwards.
TTTACTTCTTACCTGCTTGCCTTGCATGTGAGGGGATGCTCAGTTGTTCTGTGGCTATGACATTCATCAAATTAGAATCAACTTTTTGGGGCCTTCAGTGTAAACAGAAGACCAACAGCTCTCCAGACCTATAGTGCTAGACAGGGACAGCTGAGACATCCAGCCTCATGACTGAGAAACTACTGGATTCTGTGGTGATATATTGTTCATGATTTATTAAAGCCACTGAACATCAGAGGAGCAAAACAGCCAAGTCAGTAGATCTTACCTCTTCCCAGCTGAAATGGCAAACCTGTCTCCACAAATCCTCAGAAGCAAAAGGCTCTTAATTCCTGTCTCCTCCTTATATTCCTTTCTCCACCCAGCCATATCCTCCTGTCTCCACCCCCATTTCTAGTGCTGGAATTAAAGGTGTGTGATCCCAGATGCTGAGTTCACCTTTGTGTGAGCTGTTTCTTTTAGGACTAGATCAATTTCCTGTAGCTCAGTGTAACATAGAACTAACAGAGATCTGTCTACCTCTTAATCCAAGTACTGGGATTAAGGGTGTGTGCCTGGCTTCTATTGCTAACTAGTATGGCTGCTTTGCTATTTTGATTTTCAGTGGCTTTAATAAATCATAAATAATATATCACCACAGGATTCTCGGCCTCACCAGTGTCAGGCAGCCAATTTTGAACTACCCAGACCATATCCTGCAGACCAGTCTCTCTCTCTCTCTCTCTCTCTCTCTCTCTCTCTCTCATATATATATATATATATATATATATATATATATATACATATATATATATATGTGTGTGTGTGTGTGTGTGTGTGTGTGTGTGCTTGTGTGTGTAATGCAATAAATGTAATTTTAAAAAGCACACAGTCTAGATAATGGTTTGTATACTATTTACTTATCTTTCTGACATTTCTTGAATATGAAGTGTCTCTCACAGACTCATAGCTTGAGCCAAGCTTGGTGAGCAGCTTGTAGTACAGTTTGAAGGCTGTGGAACCCTTTGGAGGGTAAGGCTTGTCTACTTGGAATAGCTCAACAGGAGTGCACATTTGCAGGTTATACATGCCACTGCCATCCTAGCATATACTCACACCTCCCTGCATGATGGCGTTGCTCTATGACCCTTTCTTCAATGTTCTGCTCAAAAATGGGGTACTTGGCTCCTCCTGTCTTTGGATGGAAAGTGAGAACAAAGCCCTGTGGTTAAACCCACTTTGCTTCAGCACTGTGTCATCTGTGTCACACTAGGTGGAACCAGTGTCCCTGCAGATCGGTTTGACATCTTTGGGGAAGACCCTAGAATGGAGTCCTCCAGCATCCCTCTTAGCCCAAAGTCCCAGCCGCTTTGTCTGACTTTACACCCCTCCACTCCTTCCTTGGGTTCTTGGGCAGGGCAGTTGCTAGGAGCCCTGCAGAAAGATTAGGAAGAGGTGAAAAGGTAATGCTGGAGGTAATATTTACTCTCCCATGGTCCCTGTGTGACCCAGAAGGAACAAGGAGACAGCAGATAAGGTTAATCAGTAGGGCAGGCTGGCTGCTTCACAGGGACAGTGGTTATAATCTTAATGAAAACCTAAGTGTGGTATTTGATAAAGGGGGGAAACCGTGTGGTTTTTCCACTATTGAATTCCTTCAGAAAATTAGCCCTTTCCAGAAGATGTTTTGATACTGTCTGTAAATACAATTAGTCTGGGGTCTCTGCCACATGGTAATAAAGATGTCTTTTTAAAAACCAGGAAGGAGATTAAATGATGGCATTAGTAAAGCAAATATATGCATGATAAAGTTTTATGAGTGTTCCTTCCAAGAAAGGGGCTCCACAAAACAGTATTTTATTATACTTGCTCTAATGATCGGGAAAATGTCCCCTCCCTTACCTAATGTGAAAGTACGTGGGCATAGTCATCCATTATGTCATCTCTTTCTTAATTATTATTTGAAAGAAGATTCAGATTAAGCAAATACTGGTATTTGAAACTTATGATAGATTTTAAAAAAATATTTATTTTATTTTTATGTGTTTGCCACATGTGTGTATATATCCCCCATATATACCTGCCGACTTGGGAAGCCAGAAGATGGCATCAGATCCCCTGGAACTAGAGTTTCAGACAATTGGGAGCTGCCATACAGGTTCTGGGTCTGAATCTAGATCTCTGCAAGAGCAGAAAATGCTGTTAACCACCAAACCTCCATGCTGAATCTTAATTAGTTTGTTATACTCACCACATATCATAGTCTAGACAATAGCCCAAATGTCTCTCATTATATAACTAAAAGTCATTGTAGCAAAGTATCAAAATGGTAATAAGTAGCATGTGATCTCTTGCTGAGCTTTTGTGATTTCCTTAGCTATAGGATTTTAAGAGTAGGTTCACTATCTCTTAGAGAACAGGATCAGAGCTGGTGGGTGGGCTCCATAGTTCTTTGGGTACCAGGTAGCTTTTCCATAAGCACAACTCTTTTTTGTTTTGTTTTGTTTTGTTTTTGTTTTTCCAGACAGGGTTTCTGTGTTGCTTTGGAGGCTGTCCTGGAACTAGTTCTTGTTTACCTGGCTGGCCTTGAACTCACAGAGATCTGCCTGCCTTTACCTCCTGAGTGCTGGGATTAAAGGCGTGCACCACCAACACCCAGATCCATCAGCACAACTCCTAAGTAAAATGAGAACTTTTGTTCCAGTTGCCTTTTAGGCTTCTTGCGGCTATGGGCTCACAGTCTAGGCAGGAAAGAAGTTCTTTTAGGTGATATCGTATGCCCTTGTTATATGGCTTAATTAATGTAATGTGGTATTTTGTATTAGGTGAAATAAAACATTCAACATCCAACTCATAGGATGAAATTTTGAACTCCATGTATAGTACTCAATCTATCAGTTTTCCTTCCTATCAGTTAGGAAAAAATATTCCAAATGAAGGGTTTTTGTTGCTTATTTATTTTGTTGCTTGACAAGGTGGAGTTCACAAGGTTGGAAGATGGTAGTTCTATGTCTTCTAGATTTCTACTCTAATAATTGGATGAGGGACATCAGGATGAACGAGTAAATTCTTCACCAATAGGAGTTTCCCACAGATCTTTTATCAGCTAGAGTCCCTCAGAATCAATGCAAGAAAAGGCAAGGAAAAAGCCAAAATGTTATGGCCTTACCTGGGAAGTCATAGTCCATCCTTTTGTAATATACTCTTTTGGTCCCACAGGCCAGCCTTATGTAGGAAAGGCCTATACAAACATGGGAATACTAAGAGGTAAAAATCACTGGAGGTGATGTTGGAAACTGGTGATCACATTCACTTGTCAGAATCTTCATTTTGTCTTCTACTTACTGAACAGTTCAAATGTCTTTCTGTGGTTTTCCTCAAAATGTTAGTTGGGTTTTGGCAAAAGCCACGCTTTGCTCCTGATCACCCTCTGCATTCATAATTTGGTCATCATTGGAACCTTCTGAACTCCATGGATGCATGCTGCTATACTTCACATGGTGACATAGAAGCTTTGGAGTTCAGTCTAGTAAGATGTAACCAGGATTTCTTAACCTCCTTTGAGCTTAAACTGCCTTTCAAATAATGTATGTCAATGTCTCTGAAAAGCTCTGTTGGGAAGGATAGAGTTTGGTAAATGCATTTTTGGACATGTTCTAAATTAAAGCTGATCTATGTTGAAGTTTTTCAGTCTCCATTGCAGTTTCTGTAACTCTGTGGCATTTATGGAGCTACCAGTACAAGAGTGAGTTTGTTCTGAGAGTTACCTATTTCTTAATTGTTACAATTGCTACATCCAGGCCAATAAAAACCAGAAGACTTCTGGTAAAGTATTAAAAATAAAAAGAGTCATTATATCAGACTTTTTTTGTATTAGATGAAACATTTCTATGTTGGTAGTCATGTTAAGTTATGCTCTTTTCTTAATTAGAAAAAGAGAAGATAGTGTCACTGATCTTTATAAAAATATGGCATTGTCATGCAAATGAGCTCTGGAGTCCAAGAATCTCCTGTTACAACTCGGTTGGCCACACATGACCTACAGAAGCTCAGATGAGTCCCTTTAACTAGTTTATGCTTCAGTTTCTTTTTTTGCAAGCTAAGCACACTAATAAAACTTATCACCCAGTGAAATCAAACCATACATATCTCTGATCCCCGGGAGTGTTTAATAGGAGTCTTAAGGGAAGAGAGGGAGCTTAAGGGAAGAGAGTGGTGGCTTTCTTTTCCTTAAAATGTCATGTTTCTGAGTTGCCAGCATACAAAGAAAGCAAAAAATATTCACTGGAAAAGAACTGAGGAAAATGAACAGATGGGAAAATTCAGGAGACAGGAAAAGGCTGGTGAAAGGGCCAGCATGTATCAGGAGTCCATGACTTCATCAGCACGTAGAAATAATGTACCCTGATTATTGCATTGCAAAGTTAAAAGAAATGTCACAAACTAGTCAGTCTGGAGCCTCATTTTATAGCTAAAGAAACAGAGAACTTCTATGCAAAATTTAAACACCACGAGATCACATAGGTTGCCAGACATAAAACTACAATTCTGGTGCTGGACTCTGAGCCATTTTATATGAGTTTAAAAAGAGAAGTCTTATGTGAATTAAAAAAAAAAAAAAAAACTGTTGTTAAGACAAATTTTTCTTGATAATATAGAACCTAAAACATTGCCCTGCATTGTACTCTCTCTGACAAGCCTATGTTCTAACAAGTACCGTGGGGCAAGTGTGTCACCATAATTGCTTGTTAGGAAAGATGTCTACTGAGGCTGGGGTTAGAACGTCACTGTTGTCAGAACACAGGGGAAACCTGGTTCTATTTTGTGGTATGATGACATTGGGCTTTTGTTTCCCTTCGATCAATTTTATTGAAGTCTGGTTTACCTGGCATAGAATGCAGATTTTAATTTTATGGTTTTGTAGGTTTAGAAAACTGTATATATCTAGATAACCTCAGATAAGAATCAGAATAGATCAACACTTAGGAAAGGTCCCTCATGCACTGTTCCAGCCACCCTTCTGCTCCATACATGTGTGCTTAGCAAACATTGGTCTGGTTTCATATTAGAATTTCAGGCAGGGGAGGTCAGTGATTCTGGCTTGGTTCTTGCACTGTCTGGTGACCTGAGGAATAAAGAGTAAAAGGTCGGCTCTTAGCTCTGTGGTCTGCCCTAGAGACAAATAGGAAATAATTGAATTGAAATACCTTTGTTTGTCACCCTGAACAGAAATGGTAAGGGTTGAGAAGAAAACCCTGGAGATCTCAACAAGCCAACAGGGTTGGTGAGGTCTTCTGCTTTGGAGAGCATCTGTGAAAGGTGACAAGAGTGGTTTTGTGGTAGAATGGAGGACTGGAAGGCCAGTGGAGTTGGGTGACCAGGGGCTGACCTCTAATATTGACTGTATTTTCATGAACTTCACCACTGACTGGTTGGAGGGGGGTGCCGGAGCCCTGCTGAGTAGCTGCAATGGACAAGTGAGGTCTGGGATAGGAGAATCAGGCTGTTTCCATAATTATTGCATAATATAGCACATGCTGCATTAACATACATTATTTACTAAATAAATGCAGGTTTAAAAAAAATGTTAGACTATGATCGTGTTGCCCTTTTGCTTTTGAAAATGGCCTTGGTGCCTCTCAGGCCTTGGCCAGCTCTCCTGGGCTTTGACAAGCCCCAGAGTGGGAGCATTTGCCAAGCCTCTAATGACAAGGGCCCATTAAAGCACATGGCTGGATTCCTGGAACCGCCAAGTAGATTCAAAAAATGGAGCCAGAAAATTAGCTTGATGCTCATTCTGCCAAGCAGGGACACACATTCCCCAGTGGTGGCAGCTCCCTGGAGGTGAGGCAGATGGGTCGTTATGACAATGTTGCCAACAGCAGCCAGACTCCAAATATCTTTCCAGCCCACCCTGTCCCCAGATGCTGTGTAGCTCAGGAATCCTTGTGAAACCCATGGCCCTTGCTGTCAGTCGCAAAAGGCATTATGAAACACAGTAAAGAGTAATTTTAAAAAGGAAGACAGTAGAAAGTATGTGAATCATTAACAATATAGAGAACTATCTTATGCCAGAGGCTGGGAGTAGAGGGGGAAGTCAGATGACTAGTGATGCGGGAAGAGAAGAATGAGAGTAGTTAAAAGCTTATGAAGATATGGAATGACGAGGACCCTGTTGTACTGTATTGTTCTCCCCAAATTCACCTGTGAAATCCTAACCAATCTCAAAATGGAACCTTGTTCAGAAACAAATCTTATCAGAGGTATTAAGGATAAAATTAGGACCTTAGAATGGTTCTAATACAATGTGACTGTTGTCTTTACAAAAACATTAGTATTCAGAGTATACTATCTACAAGCAACTATATACAAGCTGAGGAGAAGATGCTTAGACAAGATGCTTGCTCTTGGTCTTCAATCCAAGGCCCCTTCAAGCCTAAGATCTTGATTTTTGGATTGTAAGCAGTAAACTTATACTGTATAAGATCCTGCTCTGTGGCCCTTTGTAACAATAGCTGTAAGAGGCTCTCTCAGCTGTGAGCTTCTTTAAAAATCAAAATTAAATACCTTCTTCAAGAGGAAAGAACCAGAACAGTATCAAAATTTGAACCAAGCAAAACTAAACTCCAATGGCATACATAACTCAATGTCCAATTATCTGGGATCCACTGTGATCTTCTGAACCCATGTAAAGGTCTTGGATCACTTCTCTGGCTTCACCCCCTGTGGCACAGAGAGCTTGTCTTCTAGGCTTTGGCAAGTTCCGCACCCATGGTACTGGCATCTCCAAAATGCTGGGGTCTTGTGCTGTAACTGGGCTGCATTTTGCCAATAGCCTCTCATAAGCTCCTTTCATGGTGTTATGCCTCAACTTCTTTGCATGACCTCTTATCCTGGGCCTTCAAATGCTACATAGGCAACACCTTCACTAACGGACCTTCCTGGCCTCACACAGTGCTAAGCCTCAGCTGCTTTCCATGACTTCTTCATGCCTTCAAACCAGTACCACCTGGATGATGCTTACACATTACCAAGTCCAGCTACTATCATGAGGTACAACCTTAGCCAGTTCTGGAACATAGCCTCTCTGTGCTCTCAGGAAACATGCCTCAGAAGATAGATTTTACCTCAGAGATGCTGGTCTCTTCTCAATCTTCCTAGCTCTACCTGACCAGTATCAAGTATCCCAGCAAAACAAAGTTTTGCTTTAGTAGTTCTGGTATCTTGTTAATCACAGCTGATTCTTCAGCACCAGCCACAGTTAACCACAGAATCTTAAGTCAGAACAACAAAGGACTCTCATAGAGTCTTTAAACTTCCCTCAGAAACCTTGAAGTCCAGGCCTCCATCCTCTGGACTTCTAACAGTCTTATCTTCCAAGTTCCCACAGAACACCCTATGGACCTCTTAACATTCAATGCCTCTTCTAGCTCAAAGTTCTTGAGTCCTTCCACAATCATCCCCAAAACAAGGTCAGGTCTGGCACAGCAATCCCCACTCCTGGTACCAATTTGTCTTAGTTAGGGTTTCTATTGCTACAAGTAAACAGCATGACCAAAAAGCAAGTTGGGGATGAAAGGGTTGTATTTGGTTTATACTTTCATATTGCTGTTCATCACTGAAGGAAGTCAAGGACAGGAACTCAAGCAAGGCAAAATCCTGGAGGTAAGAGCTGATTCAGAAGTCCTGTGGGGGTGCTTCTTACTGGCTGGCTCACATGTCTTGCTTAGGCTGCTTTTTTTTATAAAACCCAAGGCAACTAGTTTAGGGATGGCACCATCCACCATGGGCCCTCCTCCATTGATCATTAATTGAGACAATGTCTTACAGCTGGATCTCAAGGAGAAATTTCCTTAACTAAGGTACCACTCTCTGATGATTCTAGCTTGTGTCAAGTTGACATACAAAACCAGCCAGGACAGAGGCTTAAAGTTCTACTGGAGAATACAGGAGGATCTCCTTGGGCAAAATATGACCAAGAAGGTTTAAGTTCCTAGATCAAGGAGTGTCTAGGCTATGGTCTGAACATGAAAGAATAATTATTTAGCAGAGGAAAGATGTGGTGTGGGCTGAGGAAGAAGAGAGAGAAACCCCACCAGAGATACTGGCTGTCCAGGGGTCTTGTAGACCAGGGTGAATCTTTGAGAATTATGTTTATAAAGCTGAGAATTTCAAGAAGCTTGATAGCAGGCATTAGATGCAATCTGAGAAACAAGCCCTGAAGATCAGGCTAGACATGTCAGGCAGACTACCCAGCATAGGTGTCTGGAAATGTCCATAACCATCTATTGGCTGCTTCCTCCTCAAAATCTCACCACAGAAAACAAAGTTATGAGCCAGGCCACTGACCATGTCAACACATTTAGTACTGGAGATCAATAACATTTTTTTTCTGTAGTGATTGATTTATGTGTGTCTCTTGGATCAGGTTAATTGTTACCTACAAGGTGAGCTACTACTGCGAGATTGGGAGTGGGTAAGTGCCCCCCACCCCACCCCACCCCCACACCCCATGCATTGCCCTTTGGTTCTTTACAATGAGAGCTGTAGGTGATACAACCCTGTGGTGGTTTGGTGATGGCTTTGGTGGGACTCACAAGGTGTGATGAGTGATTGCCTGATTTTAGTAGTTAGCTTGATGCGGGCCTGGCAAATTCCAAAGTCAGATGGGGGAGTGTTTTCCCTAGGAACCTGGATTTTAATTTTAGTTTGTTGCTTTCCAAACAATAAACAGGCAGATTTTCTGAATGAAAACAAGCTGTGTCTAGATTTTAAAATCTTTTGGGGGAACATGTTGGGAGTGGTGTGGCAGGGGAAGAATATAATGCATTGGTCAACAAAACTGGATGTAAGATTTATCTCCATCAAGATTTCCCCAAACCAAAACAACCTCCATATCAGAGGGACACTGCTTTACTGGAGAATGAGCAGACAGTGAAGAGATCAGTTTGGGTCTTCCTTTTTGTGGGGTGTGGAGAGAAAAAAAAAACATGGAGCTGAACAATGAACTTTCCCAGGCCCAATTTCTGGACAATAGATTTTGTTTTATCGTCTAGAAAGAGAATAGGGGACTATTCTCCAACATTTTGTAGTCTATCATGAGGAAGAATAAATCTGGGGCTGCTTTTAAACACTGGGTCTCAATTGATTCCTCTTTCTGCAGGCAGATACACAGTCTTCCAGTATGATTTAATATCTGAGCCCCGGGGACTGTTGAACTCATGCAAGCTGGAGAGGGGACTTTCCAATTCGTTTTGAGTTCTCTTCTGAAGACAAGCCTCAGCCCCAGTAGTGGACACTCAAGATAGACAATTCTTTGGTAATATCAGTAAGAGACCAGAGTCACTGCTGGCTATAACTTCCTGCTATTCCCATGTATGGGAAAAGGCACACATCATCGTAATAAAAACAATAAGGACGGTTGCTATTGCTGTGTCTGTAGAGGTACATGCCAGCAATCTTAGATTTAAACAGTTGTCCTAAAAGGGTCAGTGATGTTATCTGTCTGAATTAGACAAGATCTAACTGGCTCTTGGGTCTGAATTCACACCCTAAAGACCACAGCCTCCCTTATGATTGGCACACCAAGAAAAAGAGGGTGGCAAGCTATAGATGAAGCCAGGTGTAAGTAAGAAATCTTGAGAAGTATCTATGTTGTATTCTGGGACTCTGATCCCAGTGGATGTGGCCATTGGTTTCTGTCTTATTCTTTTAACTTCGCCAAATAGGGGGATTGTTTCTTCTGTGGATGGAACAGCTTGTGAGGTGAGTATGAAAAGGGATGGGAGGTATTTTAATGCTGTTCTCTGCTGGGAAGTGGGTGAGGGAGACACATGAGGAGTGGGGCCTTATCTTTGTCCCTTAGTAGGTACAATAGTGTCAGTACCTCTTACACAACTGGCACTCGAATCAGCAGGGTACATGTGGTCATACACTGTCAACCTGAGGATGCTTTGCTTTCTGAAAAAGGTCCAGAGACAATGGATTTGCCATTTCTTCTAGGTAGTCACTGGTCTCTCTGAGTCAAGCTCTGGGTTAACAGAGTCCATTTGTATATCCTGTGTGGGTATCACAGACTGTGACTGGCCACAGGCTGGATTACTCTAAGTATCAGGGATCAGTACCCTGGACAAGAGAAGTTTCCTGTGGTTTTGTATTCTAGGCAACTGGCCATTAAATTTGATTCAAGCATGGAGACTGATTCCCTTTCTACCAACAGACATGATCTTGGGTCCCTGCTGCATATGAACAAAACCTCTTGGCTAAAGTACTTGAGGATCTTTACAAAATGAACAGCTTTCAGACAATTGGCTCTGCAAATAAAGCAGGAAACATTTTTAGTGAGATAACAAGATTCTCAGCATCTGTGTGGCCACAAACTAGCCCACTACCATCTTCAGGGAGAGCCTCCAAAGTCCAAGGTTAAAGTACCTGGTTGTATGGAGGAGTGGCAGCTGAAGAGGTTGGCACAGACTTACTAAGTAGGTTGTCAGGAAAGACTGACCATGCTGACCACATTTTGCTATATAGGGGGGAGGTAAAAAATGTGTAAGGTATGTGGTCAGGTGACCATGGGAAATGTAGAATGAGGAGTAATAGGATTATTAGGGAAGCAAGACTGAAAATGTAGGAAACAGTAATGGTAGAAAAAGTTGCATCTATAGAGATGTCATAAGAAGCAAATTGAAGGCACAGTCTTCCTGAATTGGCCCTCTACAGTTGGTCCCCCCACCCTTAGACAATGTTGGCACAAGTGCTTCATCATCTACCAGGACCAACAGTACCAATAGACTACTGCTGTGAAATAACTAGGCCAGGCACTCAGGTATGTGATCACTAGGGAGTGTAGTAGGGAGACCCATATTGTCTGAGACTGTGTGCCTGTCCACATGCATGTAAAACAGGGGTAGGAGATGTGTCTTAGAGTCAGTAATAGGCTTGGTTTATCCAACAGGCAGCTGTCAGCCAAGGGGCACTTCCAGTTGTGATTGAGAAATGGCAGTGCACTATCTTTTCCAGAGTGAGTTGATAGTAATTAATTGTTCATTGATTCCTCAGGTCAGCTAGAGGTCAGTGAAGTTACTCTAGTGGCTTTCTAGTTTGCCAAGCAACCAGGAGGAGTAGTTTGAGGCCAGTGGGAACTCTCCTGTGTCCTCAACCCTGACAAAAGGTGATGAGACAATTATGGTAACCTTAATGTCTATTATTGCAAATAACATATAGTGAGTCAGTAGGAAAAAACATGTCAGCACAGTATTTAAGACTTGATGAAGATAAATAGTAGGAAGAGGAAGAGTGGGGTAGTTTGAGTGAGAATTTCACTCCACAGGCACTGGTATTTGAACATTTAGTTTCCAGTTAAGGGGAAGTAGGAAAGCCTTACTGGATGAAGAAACTCACTGGGGGCAGGCTTTGAGAGTTCAACGCCTGGCCCCTATTACTAGGTCTTTCCTTGTTTTGTATTTGCAGTTGAAGATGCAATTTTTCAGTTTCTTGCTCTGGGTACCCGCTACCCTTCCCCTGGCACCATAATGGACTCCCTCTGCAACTGGTAAGTCAAACCAATTCTCCTATCAGATGCCTAACTCGCTGTGTTTAATCACAGCAAAAGAATTCAATATGATTGTTTTTGCAGCCACCATCTTAGGTAAATGTCCCTTCTGGATACAAAGCTTCTCCTGGGAAATCACATAGGTCTTTTACCTGCCTATTTAACCACACAGGCAACTGTAGTCTAATACAGAGGAGGCTTCCACAATCTGAAGGGCATGCACAGTGAGCAGACCAAATAGATCTGTGTTCAGACCCAAATCATTTACAAAAGTTTTCCTCTCCTTGCCATACCTTTTCAGTCCATGATTGGTCCGAACACATGACAATGACAAGTCACCCACCCATCATCTGTGTTTGTGTTGCCTTCATCCAACAAAGTGGAGTGGTGTACTTGTTTGTACTAGATACTGTGCTCAGTACTCATATTACATCTCTGTTCTACAGAAGCTGTGTCCAGGTCCTTGTTCATGTTTTCCATCTCCAAATAGATTGATAACTTTTTGAAGATTAGCTGTTGGGTATCCTTAAAAAAAACCATGTCCAGCTTATATTGAGTGTTTATGGGGTACACTCCAGTCTTAGGAGGTTCACTGATTTATGTGAGATGAGATTCCCCCAGATCTATAGAAACCTGATTGTGTGTAAGTGGTCAAGAGGGTAAAAGGTTACTGATTGTATTGTGTAAATGTTCTTGTTAAAATATACTACTTTATAGTTATTTGAGGGCTCAGAACCATCAGAGGCATACCCCTGTTAATTTGGGGAAGAGAGTGACATAATGACTTCTTTGGAAATACTGCACTTCTTTCTGTGCATCTGTAGTTCTCTATTCAAGAGAACTGGATGTGGGTACCTTTTGCAGCTCTTGCTGGCAGTACAGTTTTCTTGTTGAGGCACTCTTTCAACAAATTGACCCCTCCACTGTAGAGTCATCGGTGACCACCAAATCTGAAGGATGTATTTTAACCAGGCCTTCTTGCAATGGAATGTTTCAGATTATAATCCCAGACTTTTGCTTCTTTCTTCCCATGTCCTCAACTGTCATTCTCAGCTCTCCCCATGTTCTCCATCTCATCTATGTTCTTAGTTGCTATTTCTACCAATATTCTCCCTAGATAGCCTGCTCTCCCTTTCTGTGGACTTCATAGGCAGATATCCCCAGTTGAATGCTGCATATGAACCTCATATTTAGTAAATGAGAAAGATTTCAAGATCATTTCTCTTTGCATCCCTGACCTCTCCAGATGTGTTGCCCACTCAATCAACATTGTCATTCCTATTGGCCCAGTCAGAGGTACCAGAGTCAATCTTGACCCTCTTCCTTTTGTCACTGCTCATTCCCAGTTAACTGCTCATCAATTCCAGAATGAAGTGTGTGTGTGTGTGTGTGTGTGTGTGTGTGTGTGTGTGATTGTGTGTGATTGTGTGATGGTGTGTATATGAGGAGAGACAGATACAGAGAGAGAGAGAGAGAGAGAGAGAGAGAGAGAGAGAAAGGGGGAGAGAGAGAGAGAGAGAGAGAGAAAGGGGGAGAGAGAGAGAGAGAGAGAGAGAGAGAGAGAGAGAGAGAGAGAGAGAGAGAGAGAGAGGAGAGAGGATAATTTCACTCATACACCATGGTACATCTGTGGAGGTGAAAAGACAGCTTTGGGGGGCTTGATTCTCATCGTCTGTGTTTACTTTGAGGCAGGGTCTCTTTTGCTTCTGCTGCTGTGCAGCACATTTCAGGCTAGACTGCCCATGCACCTCTGGGTGACTCTCTTGTCTTTACTACTCACCTCTCTGAGAGAGTATTGGGATTTCAGGTGCATGTCACCACATTCGACTTTTTATAGGAGTTCCAGTGATTGAACTCAGGCTTGTATGATAAGCACTTGTTCTTAACCCTTTCTCTGAAACTCTCAAAAATCACTGTCATCCTCTTCATCTGCTGGACCACAAAGTTCTCTTTTTGCCCTCTCCTTTACTGATCTTTGGAGTTTTGGCTTCAGTTGCCCCCTGGCTTTCCTCTTACCCTCTGCACATTTATATCCCACTCTATACTTGGAAAGCTCTACTTAAAAGCTCAGCAAGATAACCCCACCCCATTTAAATTCCATCAGAGTTTTCCATATCTCTAGAAGGTCAGGGAATTTGCAAGGTTTCCATTATTATGAAATCCATAACCGTAATCTCTTTGTCTCCTCTCTTGTTCCAAACACTCTTATTTTTCATGTGACAGCTTTGTTGCTAATTCTCCTGGATACCTTGTGTTCTCTCTATCACCTTCAAGCCTGCTGTACTTTGAGTTTTAATCCCAATCCCTGATTAGACACCCATCATACCCTCCCTGACCTCTACTACTTTATTCCTGTATGTTCCTAAAGATGTCTCAACACCTACAGTCACTGTCTTCTGAAGCATTTGTTACATGATAGGCAATGTATCAAACTTTATTTTCCATATTTAATCTTCACAAACTGATGAAGGTACCCTCCTCTGTTCTCATATGGTGAATGTGGAAATCAAGCACATGAGTCTGTGTCCCAGTGTGGAACCCACATTTAATACATCTTTTACTAAGCTTTTACTGTACTGTCTTGTCACAGTAAGCTGTTTCTGCTTTGAGAACTGTTGATCCTAATTAAATGTAACCTTCTGCCTGAGTAGGGACTTGCTTTATTATCTGTTTCTCTCCTAACCCAATGTGTGCTGTGATGGGAGGTGTTATTCTGTAAATATGTTTCTCATACTGGTTAATGAATAAAGCACTGTTTGGCCAATGGGAAAGCAAGATAGGAGGGACTAGGAGACAAGGAGGAAAGAGGAAGTAGTTAGGAGGAGTCAGGATGTAGAGCATGGAGAAAGCAAGATGCCAGCCCACTGAGCTCAGATAAAATGATCACGTGGAAATACTTAGATAAGTTGAAATGGATTAATAATTAAGACAGAACTAGCCCATAAACAATAATAGTAACTGGCCAACAGGATTGTATCAAATACAGAGTCTCTGAATGTTATTGGGGGCTGGCATGGTAGCGGGACAGCGGGACCAGACTGGCGTGGAAAACGTGCTTGTAACAGTGCTGCATCATTAGAGTTCAGTGATTTGAAGAGAGAAACTAGCTCTGGGTCTATCTTTTCCAGAATTTACTTGATGTCTTAAGCCTTCGCATTTACAATTTAAAAGATGAAAAATAATGTCATATCCTGCATCAACAAGTCTAAGCAAAAAAAAAAAAAAAAAAAGGGGGGGGTGGAAGGGACTTCTTACTTCTGTATGTCTGCTTACTTGTAAGTATTTTAAATTGATTTCACAAAATTGAGGAGGAAGGCCCTCTTTTAAGATACCCCTCCCTTTTCTAGGTACCAGGCTCTTTTTGAAAATTAGCTTCTGAATATGAACAAGCCAGCTCTTTAAAGTTTAATGTCTCAGCCGTTTTAATTGTTTCTTCCAAAGTACAAAAGAGCAGCCGGGCCACACGAGCACCAATCACTTGCCAACTTCCCTTTTGCAGAAGCGGCTGAGCTCTCTGTGGTATTTTAGAGTCGCCCCATCTGAGACCCCAGCTTGGCATCCACCTTTGCACTCACATAAAAGAAGCCTAATTTCTGCTTTTAAGAAATGCATTGCTCAGGAGATTTTTTGATTTGGGTTCTTTTAAGAACAATGCAATAAAGCATAATAAAACTTTAAAGTTTTCCTTTTTTCTCTAAGTGCCCCTTCTTCCTTCTCCAGTTAAATTGTCCTGAGATTGTGTTGCCAGGTAAAATATAGGACACTTATTGTACTTGTCTGACTTCCATTTCTGTAACAAAATATTTGAGTCTTGAAGGCTGTGGACAGAACTCAGTCAATAAATCAACACTTGCTTTGTAAGCACAAAGACCTGAGAAAGAAAAGCAAAAAACAAAACAAAAAAGGAACAGACAAACAGAACAAAGCAAACAAAAAACCAGACTTTGTGGCCCGGTAGCTAAGAGAGATGATTCTTCTTCCAGAGGTCCTGAGTTCAATTCCCAGCACACACATTAGTTATCTCACAAATGTCTGTAACTCCACAGAATCCAGGGGTTCCAACATCCTCTTCAGGCCCCTGTGGGTACACACTCCCGTAGCACACACATACATAAATGAAAATAAAAATAAATCTACAAAATAAAAAAAGCAAGAAAAAATAAAAAACAGACAAAGTGGATAGCTCCTGAGGAATAATGCCTTAGTTTGTCTTCTGGTATACACATGTGTACATGTATGTGCCCACTTATACACATATACACACACAAAAGAAAATTGAAAACTCAAGTAAGTCTTGGTACTTCATAAAGGCCCAAGAATTTGGGTTGTCCTGAAGGGGGCCAGCCTATGCTGAAAATCTCCTTGGCTCCATCCTGTTGGGCAGCCAAGAGCATCATGGTGGGACTATGTCCATGAGGATGAGGTCACATGACAATACAAGGAGAAGTTAGAGAATGGGGAGAAAGGATGGGCTTGGTCTTTGATAACAAACCTTTCTAGAGAACTAATTGGTTTCCCCTGAGTACTTGGTTAATTCCTTTGAGAATAACACCCCTCCAGAAAACGCTGGCTGCCTCTTAATATCCCTAAACTTCACACTTGTCACACGGGGACAAGCTTCTGGTATATGAAATGTTGGGTAGCATTCAAACCACAAGACTTGGTAAATTTGAATTTCGGATAAACAGCAAATGCTCACTTGTACACACATACCCCATGCAAACTTTGGAACATGTTTATATTTGAAAATGTTTGTTTTAAAGCTCAAATTTACTGACCCCTTGTACTTTAATTTGCCAGATCTGACAACCTTTGCCTAAGGGCTTTTGTTTCTTCCGTGTGAATCTAGAATATATATATATATATGTATATGTATACATATATATATATAATGCTAACCTATATGATCGAGCAATATTCTCAAAATCAGTAAATTGCTGAATAAATAAGTGAATCCTGTCGCGTGAGACATCTAGTCATGCAACACATGCTCACAAGGCTACATCGTAACAATTTTCTCAGAAACAATTCCTTTTTTGTAGTCCAGGATAAATAAATAGAATTTCTGAAATTCTACATATTTTCATCTGTGCATTTTAAGTGTTTATTTAAAATGTATGTTTTTAGGGGACTTGCACATAAGTGAAAATGCTACCTGTTGTCTCTATCCCTGGGATCGTAATGGAACTTTCATGAAGCAAGAAAGAAAATTATTTCTTTGAGCTATAATTCCCCCCCCAAAAAATGAGTGAAAGGTATTTCAGAGAAGGAGTAGAGCCAGAGAGACAGAGAGATGGGGATGACAGACAGACAGACACACACACACACACACACACACACACACACACACACACACACACACTCCTTTTAAGGCTGCAAGGTGTCTCCTCTACTTTTCCCTCTTTTCTCCCTAACTCTAGCTTTCAGAATGGGCTGAGTACTGAGGCCCCAGAGACACCATTTGGCCATTGGTTTGAAATCAATTCTTTTTGGGTTATGGGGCAGCAACAGCAAGCAGGAGCTTAGCTGTCACTTGTGAGACTTCTATAGATTCTGACAACAGTGCCAGCTCCCTGCCTTCTGTCTTTTGTATCAGCTTCTAATCCACATGAGGAGTGACATAAAGGGGCCCACAGGGGAAGGCCTGCATATGGGCTGAAGCTGGCTTGTAGGACAGACCTATGGGGACACTGATGACCTCTTCCCACCCTGCTCCTGCCCTGGCTTATCCTTTTGGCTTAAACACCTGCTTCGGGGTCTTCCTTGGAGGAAAATCTTTCTGGTTCAAGAACCAGGAGTTGAGAAATCTCAATCTTGAGAGACTCTCTGGTGTATTTAACCATATACATTACCTTTAAGGGAGAGTCCACTTCTAACCTGTTTTGAGAAGGCATCTAACTAGACAGGTAGTGAAGAGTGAAGAGTGGAGATGGGAGTACTTGTTGGCTCCAGAAAATAGTTTTGAAAGCCAGGAGCTGAGATGGTTCAGGGTCTTTGGAAGAAAATAAATTTGAGGAGTTTGGAAGAAATATGGGGAGCAGAAAGAAGTGCAGGGTGATGCATCTGAAAGAAGGGCCTATAGGCATGATGGAAGGGGGGGTAAATGAGAACAGATGGAGGCAGGAAGTGAAAGATGGGTCACTGGAAACCCTGGTTCAGGAATTGCTGCACCTGCAGGGAATGGTGCTCGCTGAAGTTCAGTGTTCCTGGGACACTCCAAGGTGTCTAGTACGGTGAGACTGTGAGAAACATTTGTACACTTCTAGATCATGTAGTTAGGACTGGCAGGAGGACCAAACATATTTGCTTTTCACTTCCTAGAACTGGTTGTTTTCCAGTCTCTTATGAAAAAAAACCAGACAATACCAGCTGTCAACTGACCACTGAATTGCTTTATTAGGTAGGATTGGTTGGAGAAGGAAGATAATTCCAGTTTCTTACTTCCATCTAGCCAATCCTGAGTATTCAGATCTCATTGTTTCTTTATTTTTCTCACTCCCATCTCCAATTCTGCCTCCACTCAATCTACCACAAATTACTAATATGCAGTAGGAATTTTAGTCATACTAGCCTTCCTCCTATTTGTCCCTTCAATGAAAACTCCATGGAAGGTGGAAGGGGCAGATCTTGGCATTGTTCTTAGACAAGTGGGCTCAACATGTTTTTCTAGTTACCTATGTCTTGGCATCAAACTCAATGAACCCCAGACAGAAAGAGCAGGATGGAACTCCATTGGAATCAGATTTGGACCTTTCATCAGCTGTGAGTAGTGCTAGATAAACCCTGCAGGCTCTTAAGCTTGAAAAACAAAAAGTTATCCAGGGGAGCTGTCCCAGACAGACAAGCTGTGAAGTAAGGCCCATCTCTAACCCCTTTGTGAGAGGTGATTGTACTGATGACTGTCAAACACTCATGTGGGAAGCACTTCCTTATTCCCTGCCACTACTTCTAATTTTTAAAATATTAGTTATGATTGTGAAATAACCAGCAGGTCAACACACTACTTCACACCAAACAGATGCTGCTGTAATTATGCTATCTATGGCTTTGGCAGGTCCCTGAAAAGTTTGTGTTTGAAGTTTAGACCCCAGTGTGAGTGTGTTGGTGATGGATCTTTAATAGGTGATAATTAAGTCACTAGGACATCACTATCAGAAGGGATTGACATATAGTTTTATTTTCATTGTTGCTGTTTTGTTTGTCTGTGGTTTTTTGTTTTGGGGTTTTTGTTTTGTTTTTGAGACAGGGTTTCTCTGTGTAGCCCTGGCTGTCCTGAAACTTTCCCTGTAGACCAGGCTGGCCTTGAACTCACAGAGATCCTCCTGCCTCTGTCTTTCAAGTGCTGGTATTAAAGATGTACCCCACCATGGTCTAGCTTGGCATATTTCGTTCAGGACCCTGGTTAGTTCTTGCTAGGGTGAGTTATTCCTAAAAGAGCAAACCTGCTCCCTGAATTTCTCTGGCTTCTGAGATCACCCTATGGTTATTTCCTCTTGCATGTTATACCACAAAGCCTTGACTTTGCTGTGGTACAGACAGAAAGCCCTTCCAGAGCCCAGCAGACACTACTGCCACCGCTTCGAATCTCCAGGGAGTTAACTAATGTTCTTTTCCTTGTGAAGTTCCTTTCCTTGGGTATTTTGTCAAAAGAATGGAAAACACTACACATGGGAGAGAGACTTTTGAATGATCATGTCCTTCCCTCCAAGGACAATATGATGGAGGAGGTATTTTTCTGTCTTTAGTAGTTAAAACATTTCATCTAAAATGCCATGGCATGTTCTAAAGCCACCTGTTGGGATTATAAATGGACAGATATAATGTGGCTGGTAATGGAGAGTACAAGAGACAACCTGTGGGAGCTGTTACTAGGAGGCAGGTGAATCTCCTTTAGTGGTGACAGGAATAGTGTGGATTATGACTGGAAGGGGTATCAGGTGGGGCCTGGGTATAGAAGGCAAGGGATCCAACTTTCTCTGCTCTCAGGCTATAGCCACAGCCTTCCCCAAGGTGAGATAGGAGGTAGGGGGTTCCCTAGCACTGAAGGGTTTCTTCCAACTAGGAAGGAAGACATCTCTGTGAGGAAGAGTTCCAGGTATTTTATCCACACAGTGTACAGCACTGTGCAGCTTAGCTCTCTTTGGTCTCAGCTCCATCCAAGATTTTTCTCACCCCCTTTCCTCTTCTTTATTCTTTTGTTGCTCTTTGTGTCTAAAACAGGCATCCTCCTTCCTTCTGGTGGGGCTCACAAAAGGGCTTTGGTGGGCTAGTGATAATTATTTACTTTAGGAATGAAATGGATTATTGCTGCCTATCTAGGTCTTGGCCAGTGCACAAACCCTCTTTTTTATATCCCTTGCATGGGATGCAGATACAGTGTAGACTGCATGGAAATTTGGGAAACTAAGTTCCTATTAGTCAGCATATGAAGCTGGCAATCGGAGTGTCTAGACAGCCCTATTGAGTGAATAAGTCCATGGGAAAAGTCAAGTTAGCCTATATCATATAGCTTATTATGGATTGATATGTAACTTCTTTCATTTGTTTGCAAATATTGGAAATAGGTGTGGATTTCAGCCTTTGGGCACTTCCCAGGGCCTAAGAAGTTCAGAAGGGACTGTGGGGGTGGGGGGGTGAGGGACTTTCAAATTAGCATCAGGAAATTGAGGGCTAGGAAGATGGTCCAGTAGATAAAGCAGATAAAGCAGTTGCTGTGCAAGTGTGAAGATGGGAGTTCTGGTGCCTACCACCACATGGGAGCTGGACCAATGCTTACCTGCAATCTCATCACTCAGGATATGGAGATGAGATTCTGGGAGCAATCCTGTTAGTCAGACTAGTTCTAGGTATGGTGGGAGATCCTACCTCAGTAAAAGAATGTGAAAAGTGAGTAAGACATTTGAAATCAACCTTTGCTTCCAGACACACATATACATATGCATGCAAACATACCAACACACATGTGTACCCTGACATACAAACACAGATCACACACACACACCTGCAAAAGCAGGAGATTAAATGATCAGTGTAAGGGGTGGTGAGCTTTGCAGGCCCACCACACAGGGACCCTCTGTGCAACCAGCTCCTGGATCAGAGCCTCTCAAGTGTTTCCTACTCTCCCCACGCCTTGGCTTACAGTGCAGTTTGTCTTCCCAAATCACTGACGTGGCTAATTGCTTGTAACAAAACTTGGCCTTAAAATGTCAGACACAATGGGGAGAAGCTGAAGGAGGAAAAGGGGGAATCAGAACCAACAGGAATTGGCAGAAGCCACCGTGGAGTGTGCAATCTCTGGGCTCTGGGGCCAGCCAAGTTTATTAACTGATGCAGATTTAGAAGGTCACCACCTTGCACAGCGGAACCCCAGCCTGGTGGCCCCCAGGTAGCAGCTGTCATGAGAACACCATGGAAAGGGCAGAGAAGTGTCAGCAGGCCCCACAGCACTTCCAGCAGCTCTGAGGCCAGACCGGGGCCTGCCCTCCACCAAATGCCAGAGAAAAACATTTATTAAGCCAGTTCTTTCTAGTCCACTGGGCCCATCACTGGCAGGGGGCAGCCTGCTTCCAAGGTTCAGCCTTGACTCAGGGAGGCCACAGGTTTCCTCTCTACCTCCATTCCCCCTTGCTCTGGATAAGATGGCATTGTAAGTTAAGGAAGAGTAAGTGTGACCTTGGGCTTGTACCCAGAAATCCCATTTTCAGTTCCCTTCTAGCTTCACTATGAGGTTTTTTGTTTTTTTGTTTTTTTCTTTTTGTTTGTTTGTTTTTTGGTTTTGGTTTTGGTTTTTTGTCCTCCTGAAATTGGACATAACTGGTCTGCAGTAAAGCATTAATAACAATGCATTTGGCTCTGGAATATTTACAGTGGCCAAGGGCATGTCTCCAGTCAGGGTAATTAGGGGTTCCTCAGTCCAGCCTCTGCCTGGCATGTGTGTTTACTATGGAAGGGAGGTAGGCGACACTGTGGGCCTAATCATTCCAATGAAAAGTCAATTCATTGTTAAAATAATTTTTATCTTATGTATATGAAAGATTTGCCTGCATGTATGTATGTGCCCATGGAAATCAAAAGACAGGGCAACAGAGTTCCTGGACCTGGAGTTCTGGACAGCTCTGATTTATCATGTTGGTACTGGGAACTGAACCTGAGTCCTCTGCAAGAGCAGCGAGTAGTTAATTGCTGAGCTGTCTCTCGAGCCTCCAAAGTCAATTCTTTATGATATCAGCTCCTCCCCTCTTTGCTGAAGCTCTTCATTCACCTGAAGTGAGATCTGTGACACAGCTAAACCCATGGGTCATTTGTTCCAGGTCTAGGGCAGATAGCAGGGAGCTGAATCACTGGACAGACTGGGTTGATTTTGTTTGCTTTTTTTCCTTTGGTTTTTGTTTTCCCATACCTTATGGATGTGTAGTCATTTCACTTCTCTCTACCTCAGCCTCCTTGCCTGTAAGAGGCTCAGCACAGTGCCCACCTCATTGGGCTACTGTGAAGATTTAGAATGTTTATGTACAAGAACATTTAGAGGGATCTGAGAAGCTAGTTCAGTCAGTAATGCAAATGCCTCCAGAGTGTAAGGATCTGAGTTTGATTTCCAGAACCTGTATAATAAGGGGAGTGGCCTAGAGAGCTAGATCAGCTAGTTCAGAATGCTCACTGCCCCATCAGGACCGGAGTTCAGATACCAACACTCATCTCAGATGGTTCATGACTGCCTGTAACTCCAGCTCCAAGCGATCTGATGCCTCCTTCTAGCTTTCATGGTCAGCCCCCATTAAACACACACACACACAGAGGGGCTGGGTGTGAGAGAAATGTACAAACTAAAATTTAAAATAAATCATTAAAAAACAAGCACGGTAGTGTATACTTGTAACCCAGCAGCTTTCGGAAGACAGAGAAAGGCAGATTCCATCCAGGGGCTTTCTAGACAGCCAGCTTGCCTACTTAATGTGTTCCAGGCTAGTTGAGAAGCCTAATATTAAAAAATAATATGAATGACACCTGAGGTTGTACTATAACCTCTACAAGCATACACGTGCACATGTATACCCACATTCAGGAACACACACACACACACACACACACACACACACACATGCCACACAGAAAAGAAATAAGCAAACCCTCATTTAGAAACAGTGCCTGGCATGTGAACTTGGATTATACTTTGCTGATTTTGTTTGGATTGTTTTTCTTTTTTTCTAAAAACTCACACCTGGGCATAGTCAGAGTGAACAGTATTGTTCAGTGGGTGCTGTTTAGCATCTATTACCTGATGTTAAGTTTAGCACTTTTCCAGGACTTGTACAGATGCCAGCACTTGCACAGCCTCTGTGGAGGAATGATCTTACATGCCAGCACCCACAAACATGGGGTCAGAGACCTCTAGGGAACTGTCAAGGGCTCAGAACTCAGAGTAACCAAGAGGGAATCCTGGCTACTGTTGTGGGCCCATCCACTCTTGCCACAAATGGAAAATTTCTACAATGGTGAAAAAGACTTATGAGACAGTGACCAAATCCAGCATGTAGACATTGTTTGAATCTTGTTTTGAGCAAACCAACTGCACAGCACATTGTAAAGGTGATCAGCAAAGTCCAGTCATGGAAAGGTTGTTAGGTGTAATGATGGTGCTGAGGTTGAGCTTCAACAGGTTTATTGTGATGAAACGATACAAAACCTGTAGTTCAATAATTTAGATGTGTGTGTGTGTGTGTGTGTGTGTGTGTGTGTGTGTATACACAATTGTGGACAATTGTCAAAGCTAGATGACACTACAGAGGGACCTGCACTTGAAAATTTTGTGATAAAAAGTCAAAATTAAAATCCCATAGAGATACAGGTATTTTAACCTTGAGTCTTGCATCTGTGGTAGTCTGCCCCCTTAGTGGAGAAAGAGCACTTCAACCTGAGATGTCTGAGGGAGACCTTCAGGTAAAACATGGAAATTGGAGGAGTTTATTCTTTAGGCTAAGATACCCAGCCAGTCATCTTTACTCATGACCCCAGATCAGATAGCCACAAAGACCCATGTCTCAAAGAATTACTTTCCCAGACATAGGCACTTTCTACTGCCTTGAAAGCCTCTACTCACTTGCAGCGATCCCTCAAATGGCCAGTTCACAAAATATTCCTACTTCAGGAGAAAATAAGCCATTCAAGACATTGGCCACACTCAAGCCATCAGTTATAAGCTGTTATCTGGAGGGACCATTTTCTTAAATGTCTGAGGTTCTTTATCACTTAACAATTGCTTTTTTTGCAGTTCTCAGATGCGGGTGGATGTACTGTGGTTTGCAAGTACCTGAACTCACGCTAGAATTTCATTGCCAATGTGACAGTCTGGAGTGGCGATGGGTCTCTAAGTCAGTCTACTGAGGGAGTAAAGTAGTTCCTGTTTCCCTCCAGAGTGCAAATATGGCTTCTTCATCCCCATCCCCAGCCCACACCACCCTTTGCTTCCTCTCCTACCGCATGATATCTTTCTGCTTCTCTGCTTCTTTCACATTGTCCACAGAGTAGCAAGAGGTAATTAAGAATAGAACGCCAAAATCTCCCGAGTTAGATGCTACAGCCTTCCCCAGCTCAGCCACTGATTGCCTCTACAGGGTATGGTGGTCCATTTGAAGTTTTTGAGCCTTCATTTTCTCATTTGTGCAATGAGGATACCATCCCTTACCTCGGGAAACTCTTTGGTAAGAGTCAAGTGAGACAAGGTCTCAGAAAAGTCCCTGACACATAGGGGAGGTTGAATAATTACCCCTGAAGATCATGGCCAATTCCAATGAATGGCTGCAGAACCCCTGCTATTAAGATCTCCCTCCAACTGAGTAGAAGATAGGATTTCTCGTGGGCAGGAACCAGAATCACAGTAATTAATTTTTTGTTGTCCATGCCTATAACAGACAAAAATGCTAAGTTTTTTTTAATTTTTAAATTAGTTTACTCAAAATAAAGATACATTTTTTTTCACTCAAATTCAAAGGTTCTCTAATTTTTAACCTAATGCCTTAGGTTAAGATTCATTCTAAGAACATTGTTTTGTCTGTAGCAACAACATAAAACATCCTTGATATGTCTTGGGGAAGTTTAGCAAACACTTCCATGCCTATGTTATAATTTAGTGGCGAAATGGTTAAGTTTGTCATCTTGTTTTTCATACAACATAAATATTATTCAGTAGTTTATTCTCTGCACTGGGTCACTCTATAAACAGCCACTCATTTAATTCTTCCAGAAATCCTGAGGCATGCCCTATTAAAATTCCCTTTTTGTGGTTGTAAAAACTGGTTGAAGTCATCTATCTACTCAAGGTCACAAAGCTTGTCTTGGGATTCAGATACGAGTCCAGAGTTCAGGCAGAATGTCCCTGTGTCTCAATCAGAGGGACTGGACCTCAGTTCCAGCAGGTCCTGCCCTGTTCGCCTTCATAGGCTGAGGCTCCAACAGAGCTCATTCCTTCTCATAGGCTACTCCTGGGAGTCTGTCAACACCTAGAATTATAATGACCCAAAAGCTAAGGACCACTTTGCTGATATCTTCAGGACTTACT
Source organism: Cricetiscus sungorus (assembly GCA_030556225.1). NCBI lineage: Eukaryota > Metazoa > Chordata > Mammalia > Rodentia > Cricetidae > Cricetiscus > Cricetiscus sungorus. The sequence goes on along the minus strand of JANBXA010000651.1, from coordinate 100,718,191 downwards.
GCTCTTCTAATCTCCAAATGTACATAAATCTGTCATCTTGACACCATTTTCTCAATGTTATTCAAGCCATTCTGTCTCAATTAAAAGGTCTTTCTCTCCAGAAAGGCTTCTGTGATGCTTCCCAGATAATCATAAGGACTTAGTTGTCACCTCCCAGATAGATTTCTCCACCACTGTTCTCCATTGTTCTATGTATAGCCATCATATGCTAGTTATATTGCATCACCCTATTTGTTTATGTCCATACCCACCTTACCATTCTAGAAGCACTTTGAAGGCAGGTACTATTTAAGCTTGGTCTTTAAATCCCTGGAACTTAGAACAAAGTCTAACACAATAAGTGACCATGGATACTCATCAAATTGACGTATATGTGTGTGAATGGATAGATTAATGAATTATGTGTACCATCCATGCTTTTCATTTTGGTCATTGTGCTTACAATTTTTATAGCTAACCAAGTGTCCAAAGCTTTACTGTGATCCAAGGACAATGGATCCTGAAGAGACAAGGTCAGGATTCCCCTTCATTTGCAAATTTCAAATCAGCTTTCAGGAAGAATATATAGAACTAGGTCACAACAAGGCCCAATATCTCTTTGTTTCAGTTCCTCAAATCAATTCAAACCCCATTAATACTTAATTTAATTCACTGGCTCTTTTTTTTTAGAACATTAACAGATGTGTTATTAAACTGTGGGGTCATCCGTAATTGGTCATCTTTCTGTGAATTAAATTTTAAAAAGGAAAAGTAAGATGAAGGGATAATCATATTTCCTATTTATGCAAGGCAGCCAAGTTAAATTATATTTGCTTTCTAAAAATAGATTATTTTCTTAAGAATTAAACATTTGTTTTGATCTTAACCAATTCCAATATATTGTATGTAGAATTAACAAATAAATTCTAGGTAATAGCATTATATATGTAATAGATTTAGAATGCATTGAATGATGTTTGGGTGTAAGGCACTGAGCTGCTTCTTAGAAGGAAAAAGATGGATGGAATATTGTCTGTTCTCTTAAAAGGTACTCAGAAACAAAACAAAGTGGTGAGCCTTGAGGCAAGGGCCAAGCAAAACTCCTATAGTATTTTTTGCTTCAAGGTACCAAACTGATGCTTTAAACTTTGAAGTCTTGGTTTAGTAACATGACTGATGGGGGAAAGCCCACACTTCATTAATTTCCCACAATAATAAGCACTCAGAATGGACCTCAGTTTCCATCTGACACAGACCATGATGAGTGTCCTTGTATCTGTGGCCTTCTGAGATTTTATTTACCCAAGACTGCTTCATCCTAGAATTGTATGGTATATCTTGATCATATTTGGTATAAGCCACAAGTTCTTAATGAGAGACAACCTCCTTACACATACCTAGGGAAAGTTTAGCAAAGTCTGCAGACATTTAGATTGTCACAACCAGCAATGTTGCCAAATGTGAGTCCCTGTGAGCCCTAGTTAGTTGATTCTGTGGGCCATGTTCTTATTGTGTCCTTGAACCCTCTGGCTCCTACAGTTTTCCTCCACCTCTTCCACAGTTCCCTGAGATTCACCTAATGTGTGGCTGTGGGTCTCTGCATCTGCTCCTATCAGTTGCTTGATGAAGCCTCACTGATGATGATTATTCTAGGCTCCAGTCTATGAGTAGAGTATAACAGAATATCACTAGGACTCACTTCATTGACCACAGCTGCCAAATTCATCTGTGAAGGCTTTTGCTGGTGACTGTCTTTGGCATTGTATAGATTCTGGCAGAGCAGAACAGAAATTCAAAGTCAGAAGACATAGCCCAAACCTCAATGGAAGGGGTTGTAAACAACTTGGTAGTCATACATTAAAATCACAACAGGGAAGGGCACCTTTTGAAATGAGAGTCTTTAATGAGAGAAATGATATCTTGATACTATTTGAAGATCTTGACCAGTCTGTTATTGAAGATTCATCTTACTTTCATGTAACCAATAAATCTACCCCACCCTACTCTTTGTTTAAGCCAGAATGAATTGAGTTTCTGTCACTCAACAGCAACCCAAAGAGATACTGGAGAATACCCTCAACCATCACTTGGAAAAATGAGAAATAACTGTGTTCATAATCATGTCAGAATCCATTATAGAAATTCGGGGGTGTCACATTTTCATATTGACCCATTTGTTCTTCTCTTTCTTTCTATCCCCTCCCCGTGTGCGTGTATATGTGTGTGTGTGTGTGTGTGTGTGTGTGTGTGTGTGTGTGTATGCATTTGTGTTTTGTGTGGGGTGTATGTGGAGGTCAGAGAGACTGACTTTTGCATGTCTTCCTTAACCATATTTCCATCTTATATTTTTGAGATAGGGTCTTTCACTGAGCCCGAATTACACCTTTATGGCCAAACTGGCTATCTAGTGAACTCCATGGTTCTGTCTATCTGTCTGGAGTTACAGGCATATACTGCTAAGCCCAGGTTTTATGTGGGTGCTGTAGATCCAAACTCAGGTGTGTCCAGTGACCACTTTCCACACTGATCCATCTCTTCAGCTGACTATTATAGTTTGAGGAGTTTCCCCTTCTCACCTTACACACCTACATGTAGTTTGGGGATAATTTTCTCACCTTGCATCACATGTATTTGCATAATCAAGTAATTTAGGTCTTCTGCTTGGTCCCTCTGATAGTGTGAGGCAGAACTGGCAACATCCTTTTCATCTGCTATAATGAACTAAACTGGCCATATGTAACATACTAGCCATATTCCCCCATCCCTTCTTTTTTTATGTTCTTTCTCTTTCTGCCTTGCACATCTATTAGCTGTGTGATATTAGACAACTCAGAGTTTTCTGAGCCTGAATGTCTTCAAGTATCACTTCTCGTTTTATGTGCATTGATGTCTTGCCTGCATGTATATCTGTGTCGGATATTGGAGTTACAGACAGGTGTGAACTGCCATGTGGGTGCTGGGAATTGAACCTGTGTCCTCTGGAAGAGCTGTCAGTGCTCTTAAACATTGAGCCATCTCTCCACCCCTCTCCCTATTTCTTCTTAACATGAGGCTATGAGATGCTCTCATAGGCAGATCTAGGAGAAAAAAGAGTAACTACAAAGCATTCATCACTCTCACTCCCCTACCCCTTACATTGTTTTGAAGGAGGGCCTTCAGATTATGAGAAAGCCAAAGGAAGAGACCAGCAGTATGCTGAAGCTTTCAACCTAGTAAGATAACCTTTACAGCCTTCTTTGGAAGTAGGAAGATTCCCACATTAGACCTAAAACTGCCACTGAGCTGAGTAAACAAACCCAAGTGTGTGGAGTTTAGTCATGTCTGAGAGAGTCCTAGCACAACCTTAACCTTAAGGAACTGAGCTAGCTCTTCCACAGTTCTCTCTCTGCACTCCACACTCACCTGTGTGTGAACAAGGGTTAGAGTCCTTAGGGCAAGAACACAGTTCAATGTTCTCATTTTGTTTTCAAAGAATCCAAAACTATTAAGGCAGAGCTGCCAATTTCATGTACACAGCACCTTGCAGAGATACCCTTGCAGAGATGAGAATCTACACTGTGGTGGTTTTAGAAACATGACCCTAAAGCTCTTTGATGCTACTTCAGCTGAGGAATGAGCCTATGTCTCCTCCTCTCCTTGAGTCTGTGTTCTGTGACTGATTGACTAATAAAACATGGCAAAATAGACACAATGGCAATAAAGCTCACCCCAGAGCTTTAACAGCTCGGCAGCTGCCACTTTCTTCTCTTAGAACTCCTAGTCTTGGAAGTCAGCCATCATGCTGTCAGCAATCCAGGTTGCCCAAGGAGAAGGCCTCACTGAGGTTCTAGCCTGTCAGCACCAATGTACTATCCCTGTGATTCTGCCATGTTGGATGTGAAGTCTTTGGTTTACCAGCACCCAGGCCTTAGATGGGGGTGCTGGAACATCTTCTCTGTAAGATCAGTTTATGTTGCAGCTTAATAGACTGAATAAATGTTTGTTTTTAGATATATACTGCTTTCAAGACACTGTTTGGCATAGTTTGTTAACAGCCATAAATGACTTAACTCCCCGTCCAGCACACTCCCATTTACACAATCAACCAGCATATTCTTGGGAGTGGATATGGGGCTCCCAGGGAAATCCCTACATTGATGATTCTCATACTTGGCTTGAGAGTCCTTGAAAATACAAACTACCTGATTATTTCAGTGATTCCATAGTTGGTTCTAGAACCTGTCTTTTTGAAGCATTCATTATTAATAATTACTTGTAGTTTGAATGAGAATGACCCTTTATAGGCCCATAGATTTGAAAGCTTGATCACCAGGGAATGACACTGTTTAAAGACATTATGAGGTGTGGTGTGTCGCTGGAGGTGGGCTTTGAAGTTTTTGAAAGCCCAAGCTAGACCCGGTGTCTCTCTCTTCCTGTTTTCTGTGGATCTGGATATAGAACTCCCATTTCCTCCTGCACCATGTCTGCCTGCATGTCACCATGCTGCCTTTCCTGGTAACAATGGACTAAACCTCTGAAACTGTAAGCCAGCCCCAATTAAATGCTTTCTCTTATAAGAACTGTTATGGCCACGGTGTTTGTCCACAGCAATAGAACGCCAACTAAGACATTACTCTAATAAGAAGCGTTGGTGGCACACACCTTTAATCCCAGCACTCAGGAGGCAGAGGCAGGTGGATCTCTGCGAGTTTGGGGCCAGCCTGGTCTACAGAGCAAGTTCAAGTTCAAAGACAGGCTTCAAAGTAATACAGAGAAACCCTGTTTCAAAAAAAAAAAAAAACAAAAGAAAAAGAAAGGAAGGAAGGAATAATGAAAAGAAAAAAAAGAAAGGAAGGAAGGAAGAAAGAAAGCTCATTGGACAAAAATGCTTTGGAAAAAATCACAGCCATTCTTCTAATCTACTTCTCTACCACTTTTACCATTTTGTACCCTAAAAGAGACTGCTATCCAGTGTTCTACAATGAGAAACAAAAACACTATTCTAACCTTAGTCCTATGAACTAAAGTTCTGTGTATCTGGAAGGGCGAGGCTGAAGAACTTCCATTTAGGAGCTGAATGTTCAGAGCTGGCAGCCAGGGACACTGCTCTGTGTCCTCCTGACTGACTCCTTCTCTGCAATAGCATGATGCAAACAACTCCACCTTTCTAAGTCTCTTCTCCCTCATCTGTAAGGTGATGATATCCATGTTATATTAGATTGCTGTGTGGTTTAAGCGACTGCAGCTCTGAGCACATGACATGGGCTCAGTACATAGTATGACTTATGACTTGTTCAATACAGATAAAAAAGAGGAGCAAAGCTGCATCTCCTCGCCAGGATGTGTATCGGGAGAGAGGGGAGTGGACCAATTTTGTGACAACCACACACTAAAGGAAACTAGGGAAAACTCTCAGGGCACATCTTTACAAACTTGGATTCATGGCCCCCAGCCTCACTGATTCTGGATCAGGAGATATGAACAGTTGAAGAACCTGTGAAAGCATTTCTGAGATACCCAGTGAAGCACAAGTTCTTTGCTTCTGAACATGCTGAAGCCTTCAGACATCAAAATGCGAGATGCTGTTCTGTTCCAATAGATCTCCATATGTTTGACACCTCACACCTGGGGAAATGTAGTTTCTGTGCACTTAATAAATTAGAGTCACAGAGGTCACCATGGACTAGTCCTGCTTCTAGCTTCCACAGAGGATGGAATTCCGTTCTGTGGGAAGAATGCCTCTGAAGCAGGATGAAGTCCAGCCACCTGGGCTGCTCTAGTCTCTCCATAGTTTCTTATTTGCTTTTTCTATACCAGACCCAACCTGTAACAGAAGAATGAAAGCTGTCACTCACAGAGATTTTAATTAATCATCTTACTTTTCTTCCCCACCCCCCCACCCTTCCCACCCCCCCACCCCCCCCCACCCCCGCTTTGGGTCAGACTCTCCAGTGTCTGTTATGTTGACAACCCTCTGGGGAGTCTTTTGTTCTGAAGAGGTGAAAAATTGTACCCACAAAAAGAGTTTCCCATCCAATCAATTCTCTCACACAACTTTATTGATTAGCTGCAGGAACATTTTTTTTTCATTTATTAATTATGAAGATGTTTCTGTGATTTCTTAATGTTATCTATTGCAATTTTCTTTTCAATACTGAGTTAGCATGGGCTGACTTTCTCAAGCTGCTTAACAGGTTTTAGAGCCCTGACTCAAGGATGTGGCATCCTGGCAGAGGAAGCCTGAGAGTGTCTGTAAGCACATACAAGGGTCTAAATCTTCATTTGGGTTGATTAATTGACAGCTTAGAAAAGAATATGTGACTTGTCCTCTTCAATGTGTGCTAGCATCAAAATACCATCCCAGTGTGATGTGCAGGTGGTTAATTAATTAATTGCTGCCAGTTAAAAAACCATGTTTGACCCAGGTAAATCTTTCAGTTATTAAAATCGATTTTGGCAATAGCTTTGCGAAGGGATTTGGAATACAGACAGGAATCTTGGCTGGCTCTTCCACTTCCGCTCCGTTCCCTGCTCTGCTTCCCCTCCCCCTGCTGACTCTGGCAGGAGCAGGTGTGTGTTAGAACTTCACTCGGCAAAGCCAGTCAGAGCTCCCTGGGCTGTGGATGGTTTCCTTTATTCCTAAGTCACTCAACAGAAAACAATCTGACTATACATGTCCCTGCTAGATGGATCCCCACAGCTTCACTGGGAGGAAGGCTAAGCTGTTCAGAAGTGAGGCAACCTGTATTAGGAGACCAGATTCTTGCTAAATCCCTAGAAGTATCTCCAGCTCTTCCTCTCACTATATACATTCTAGAAAACATTTATGACAAGGACCCAAATCCTGGATAAAGGAAAGGACAGATCTGGTTACTTCCTCCCTCAAATATCCAGAGATTTCTTTGAGTTAACCAATCTGTGTGGGCATGGCCATGAATAAGGGCCTGTCTTGACTCTCAGCATCATTTTGCTGGATTGAAACGTTTGTTTTATAGTTCTAGAAGAACTGGAAAGTATCCAAAAGGAAAACTGATAGCGGAAGGGAAAGATCAAGACAAAAAATAAAAATGGTCAACTAACCTCAACTACTCCAGGAGAGAATGGGTTTGGTCCTGGACTGACACATTGTAAAGGAGAGTATTTTTTTTCACATGGACAAGGACAGGGAGAAGTAGATAGGATGAATGTGATGAGTGGGATGAATAGGACGAATGGATTATGGAATAAGTGGGATTATGGGATATGAATGAGCCAGTGAAAAAGAAGAGAACAAGAGACAAAAGAGGAACAAAACTTCAGAGGCTCTGGAGAGAGCTCACTACAAAGTCTCAATATTGAGTATCAGACCTGCAGACCAGGTAGGGTTCAAGGGGACTGGGGCAGCAGAAGCCTGGGGTCTCAAACTGTTCAATGAACTATCAAAAGCTTGACCCTGTATTAGGAAGATAAATGAGGAGAGGGGAGCCCAGCTTTGAGAAGACAAAGGGGGATTAGCAGAGATAATAGGGCCAAACTGGGTTCTCCAGCAAACAATCAGCCTTCCCTCAGAAGGGACACGGGGACTTCACCCTACTGTCCTCAAGAAAAGTACACCCCAGGCTCCTAAGTGGGGCTTTAGCAAGCACTGCTGCCTGTGTTAAGAAAGAAGAGATGTGACTAGAAAACATGTTGGCAAAAGTCATGAACAAAGACATATAGATAGTGGCCCCATGACTCTCAGCCAACCAATTCCTGTCACCAACATGAATAAGTCCCTGGTGAATTTGTAAAGTAAGTTACTAAGAGGAGAACTGGAAGCTTTTAGGAATGACTCTGTAGGTCAGGCATGGTGGTGCAGGACTTTAATTCCAGAACTCAGGAAGAAGTGTTGGAGGCTAGCCTGGTCTACAGAGCCAGTTCCAGGGCATTATGGGCTACACAAGTAAGCTCTGCCTTGCAAACAAAACAAAATAAAACAGAAAAAGAGAAAAGAATCCAGTTGTTCTTAGTGGGCAATACAATATTGTTAATGATACAGCAACTTAGCATCTTTTCTTCCTGATAGGGCTGCAGATTCCAGGCATGTTTTAATGACAGGTCATCTACATTCCAATTGATTTTGTCTGCTGTTCTAATGAATTGAATGTGAGCATGAAGTTGGGATATTCTTTCCTACTGCAAGAATCTAGACTGCTAAGACAAAAAGAAGTTGGGTTTACAACTTTATCTCTGATTGTTTTTTGTTCAACAATTTTTCTGAAGAGGTGATTGAAAAAAACAGTAGACATGTTTATCAGATTTCTCAGTATGACTCATGTCTGTGAGAGATAGATAACGCAGCAAAAGAACAAATCAATATTCAAAGTTATTCTGTTAGGTTGGTATATGGAAATGAGCCAAGAATATAACAGGAATAAATATAATGTCTGAGTTTAAGTTAAATAAAATCAATTACAAAGATGGCATTGTGGTATTACAGTTTGAGTTGTAGTTAATATTAAAAAAAACTGTTGGGAGCTTTGTGTGCTCATAAGACTAAAAAAGAAACAGCTGATTGCAGTATCAGATCTATCTTGCTTTACTCTCCAGTAGCAGATAAAAGTTCAAGCATAAGTAATTAATCTGTGTTATGACTACAGAAAGCCTTCATCTATGGGTGATGGAGAGAGTGGTAGAAGCCATCATGTCAATAACCATGTGGGCAATATAAATGGAAAATTCTGAGAAAAGTAGAGGATACAAATCTCAGGATTCTCCCAGTGAAAAGTTGGAAAATGGTGGCCTTTTATGTTCCAATTCCCTTCAGTTATTGGTTGAAGGCTTCCCTGTGGTGTGAAAATCCACTGGTACCTATGGACAAGATAGGCCCTTAGATAATGCATAAAGGTAGGTACCAGCAACCTGGAGTCTGGCAGACATCAGTGTGATAAGGCTCAAAGGGATATGACTACCAGGAACATCTCACATAGTCTCTAAGAACTACAGAATGAATGTACATCCACCATGCTATCCAGCATGCTATCTGCAGTACTCTGTCTAACTCAGGATACTATGGGCAAGAAGAACATTTAAAAGTTGAATATTTCTCATAGTAGGGCACTGTCAATAAGGATGTTGATGATCATGTTTTTTGAAAATGTAATTTAGAGGCTTCTGTATGAAAATCTGTCACCTTGGGCATATAACAGATTTCTCCAACTGAACAGGTCTGAATGGTAATTCATCCCCCACCAAAAAACTAGAAAATTATAGCTAAATAAAATTGTAGACAAATACACAAACTACCATAAGACCCTTATGTGTGTCCCTCATGGTAAAATTCTTCGTCTACACTCTAGAATCTAGAGGGATGGTAGAAAAGACCATCAGAACATGCATAAAGACCAAGATCTAAATGCCAATATTTTAACATATATATGTTATATATAGATGTGTGTGTGTGTATTTTAATACACACACACACACACACACGTCTAGAAGTGAGTTTGAAGTTGTTAGGGGAATTGTCTTGTCATATATCTTAGGCTGCCCTCAAACTTGCTATGTAGCTGAAAATGGCCTCAAACCCCCAACCCTCTTCCTCCTGCCTCGAGATATGTACCACTACATCCAGCTAAAGATTTTGACAACATATTAATATTGAAAGAACTTGTTGGGCAAACATGGAAAATTCTCCATCTGAATGTGTTGACTGGTTTTATATTGACTTGACACCAGCTAGAGTCATTTTGGAAAAGGGGACGTCAATAGAGAAAATGCCCTTACCATTTTGTTCTGTGGGCAAGCCTGTGGCACATTTTCTTGACTGATGCTGGAGCCTAGCATACTGTGGGCAGTGCCACCTCTGGACTGGGGTCCTGGGCGCAATAACAAAGCAGGTTGAACAAGCCATGAGGATCAATACAGTAAGCAGTATTCATCTATGATCTCTGCTTTATTTCTGTCTTTAGGTTCCTGCCCTGACTTCCTCTGATGGTAGACTGTGATGTAGAACTGTAATTTGAAACAAACCCTTTCCTTCCCAAATTGCTTTGGGTTGTGGCGTTTTATCATGGCTACCATGGAGTTGGTAACCATGATGTCATACATCAACACTAGCCTACAGTTATGAAGCCAAGAGACAGTCAGCTGAAAATTATGAAACCATGCTTAAGTAAAGCTTTCTTTCTTTAAGTCATCTTTCGCAGATATTTCATCACTTTGCTGAAAAGCTAAAACACACACGGAGTGCCCACCTATTATTATTACTGTTCTATTCCTGTTTGTGTAACTGCAGCCTCAGGGAAATTTTGCTCTCCCCGAGAGCAAAATGGTTGTTGTTGGAGGAGCCAGAAACTGAGTAGACATCTTCCTCAGCATTTATTGAAGTCTAGCCTCAGTCTACCTAAGGAGCTTGATCAAAAAGCAAGTCTACCTGGAATTTTTCCTGCAAGGATTATGGTCCTACAACTGCTCAGCTTTCTCAGATCTGTGCCAACATTTAGTTCCCAGTCTCCCTCGAAGTATAGCATTTTAGGTTTGTAGTGGAATTTCTTGAACCTATGCAGTCACACTAGTGGAGAAACCAGACTGGTTCTGATCTGAGGTGCAGGGGATGTCTGAGCTTTTTGTCCTCCCCGACGAGGCTCCTGGCAAGGTTGCTTTTCCAGGGGTGCAGAATGGAAGCTGGAGGTGTTTATTTGTTCTCTTCCCTGACCCGCCTAACTCAACTAATGATTACAGCATCACACTCACACAGCATTTCGTGGGTCTGGACTCCTGAAGAATCATTCTGATTTCTGATTATGCCTGGTAGGCTGGTGAGAGTCTCTGAAGACAGCTGCATTCGAAGAAGTTCAGAGGCTCGTCTTAGCCTTCGTCTTAAGCATAGCTGCATTTTCTGGGAGTCCAAGCTACAGACAAGAATTCTTTCAGATACAGAACTTCCAGGAAAGACTTTGTGCAGGCTGTGGCTCCTGCTTAAAGCTGTTTTAAACCAAAACTTATTTCCATGGGCCTGGTGGTAAATGGCTGTAATTTCAGGTTTTCAAAGGATGCGTGAGAGTTTAAGGCCAAGATGAGCTACACAGTAGAGTGTGAGACCGGTCTGTCTCCAGAAGCACTCTCTCCCTCTCTTCCTCTCTCCCTCTTTCTTTCCCTTCTCTCCCTCTTTCCTTCCTTCTTTCCCACGTGCGCATGTGTGTGTGCATGCATGTGTGCGTGTGTGCATCTGTGTCTGCATGTGTGCTGCGAAATTCTTATTTCTTTTGTAGCATTGGCTAAAGGAGGTGGACCAATGGCCAAGCAGCTCCCTAACCCAATACTAAGTCCAAATGTAAATACTGAATTCCTGATTGTATTTTTCTCCATGGCTTCCCGTGTTAGTTTTTCTCATATTTTCTTTCTCCAGAACGAGAACATTGTAGCCTTCATTTCTATGCATGTAGGTGTTTTGCTTATATATGACTGTGTATCATCATGTACATGTAGTAACCACAGAAGCCAGAAGAGGTCATTGGATAACCTAGGACTAGAGTTATACTTATATATGCCACAATGAGTCTGTTGGGAATCAAGCCCAGATGCTCTGGAAGAGCAGCCTGAGATCTCAACCGCTGAGCCATCTCCCCTGATCCAAGTGTCATGTTCTGGCAGCCTGTTTGTAAAATGGGGACCAGAGAAAAACAGGAATAAATGCAGGGAGACAGATGAAGCACTCACCATGAGAGACACAGACAGGGAGGGGTATTTCCAAGGGGACTGATGTAAACAGGGACTGAGCAAGTCCTTGGTGGTTTTGTCCTAATTCCTATTTAGAAATGAACAGAAATGGAAGCCTAGAGAGATGATGGGAGTGGTGCATGGCTATTTGATGCTCAGAATCCAGGTGTTTGGATCTGGTGAGTTTGGGCCACATCAGGAAGAAATGACTCCACAGAGGAAAGGGAAGTAGAGCCTAAGGAGTTAATTCTGAGTGTGGTGTCAAATGCACCCCTAGGAGCTTTTTAATTGTAGCGTCTAAAAAACCACTATGTATGTGGGTTTGTTCCTATTGCGGAACAGCAAACTGAACAAAAGCTAAGCAGCTTGACAAAGGAAACCAGTCTCTCCTGGGTTCTGTGGGTGAGGTGAACACTGTTAGACTTGAGGTGTCTCACAAGTCTATGACTAATAACTCAGCTGGGGCTGTGCTCCCATCTGAAGTTCATCTAAGGCAAGCCCAAGATACAGTTCTTTGTGAGCCATTGGACTGGGACAGCTCAGTTCCTTAATGGTTGGTGGCCAGAGATCCTCTAGTTCCTTGTCTTGGGGATTTCCACACAGAACAAACAACAGCATGGCAGTGAGCATTCCTCAAAGCACGTGAGAAAGCAAAAGATGGTCATTCTATATCTCCAGTTGGGAAGTGGTGTCTCATCAACTTTACTGCACTCTGCTCTCAAGAATCAAGTTACTACATCCAGCCCACACTCAAGGGACAGGGAAGGCACCAGGGCATGAGTAGAGGTAGATAACATTGGAGGTCACCTAGAAGTAGACAACATTGAAGGCTGTTCTGGAGATTGCCTATCAGCAATTCATGTTCTCAGTAGAAAATACAGATAGACTAGATGTGATATGTAATTTTTCTCTGGAGGTCTTAATGCCTTCTGTATCCTTTATACACATATATATGCTCTTAAAAAGATTTTTCAAACTATGCGTCCTTTTGGGTTATATGTCTTGGTCTCACAGGAATATATCACACATTGGTATCAAGAAACGGTATTCCAACCATGGGTAGAACTGACTATAAGGTGAGACAAATAGGTGAAATGCACAGCAGCTTGGTACCAAAGAGAAAAGTGCTCACCAGAGCACTTCAGCTCCAGAGCATACAGAATACCTTGGTCCAGCTGAGGAATTCTAGCAAGGCAGGAAATACTCACCAGTATGTAGCAGAAGCAGTTTAGAAACACCCTTATAGGCCATATGTAAATTAGTAGCACCAGATGTGCAGAACTCATGGCCAGCCCATCACTATTCATACAAATATTTGAATCACATCTAGTGTGCAACTCAAAACCTCAGGGTTCAAAGGTGTGACTGTGGCTCAGTGGCGGGGGGAAAACCCCTGCCTAGCAGGTGGAAGGCCCTGGGTTCAAATTCTGGCACTGAAAGGAAAAGAGCAAAGTTGACTCATCTACAGAAATACTTGACTGCCATAGAAATGATGTATCAAAGCCGATTCACTGGGGTGGAGATAAGACAAGACGCAGCAGTGCAGCCTCACCTAAGTTTGGGTGCTAAAAACACTTGAACACAGGATTCTTGGCTGCATTTTGGAGTCACCCAGGCAGTTTTGCTGTCTGTGTTCTGCCCCAGAGGCTCGGACTGAACTGGTTTGAGGTGGATTTTGGGAAGCTCCCCAGTGATCCTGACAGGCAGCCGGGGCTGGGAAACCACTGACTAACTGCAAAGCCTTGGCTTGGTCAAGTGTGCAGGGACTTAAGCGCGGGAACTAAACTTCACCTTGCTTTCCTGTGTAGGCTTCTCAGCTGCAGGAGAATTTCAGGAGGACGGAAGGATGCTTCCTCACATCAGTGCCTCCAGGAACAGTTTTTAACTCCCTAGTCTCACCCTGCCAATAATTAGAAACTGAAGTTAAAGCCACTCTGTTAGCATCCGAGATGGTCTGTTTGCACTGCTATAACAGAATACCATGGACTGGGTAATTTTTAAAAATAAAAATTGAGTTTTCAACAATTCTGAAAGCTGTGAGGTCCAAGTTCAAGGCTGTGGTGGAAGGGGTTGTCTCACAAAGGTTGCTGTCTACCTTCAAGATGGCTCCTCAATGCTGTGTCCTCCGCAAGAGACAGGCATTGTGTCTTCACATGATAGAAAATGAAAGGGCAAGCTATTGTACTGGCTTGTACAGGCCTCTATTTTATTACATATTAGTTATAAGAACTTAGGACATTTCCTTACATGAACATATGATGCTTAGACTATGTCTACTCTCTCTTACTCCCTACCCAGGCCTTTTTCTTCCCTGGTAGTTCTTCTATGTTCAGATTATCATTATTATCATTATATTATTATTATTACTACTTGTTTGTGTGTATGAGATTTGTGTGAGTATAAACATCAATATGCCTCAGCATACATCAGCATCCATAGCATGCCTACCATAACATATCTACAGAGATCAGAGGACAACAGTAGGATCTAGGAAACAGACTCAAGTGATTAGGTTTATATAGCAAGCTCCTTCATCTCCTGAATCATCTTCCCTGGCCCCAGCTTTCACACATGAAAAAAACGTGCATTATTTATTTTTATGTATCTGGCTTATTCCCTTAGTATGATGTCCTTCAGTTTCATGAGTTTTTCTTGTAAATAACATAATTTTTTTGTCATGACTAAATAAACCTTCGTGTGTGTGTGTGTGTGTGTGTGTGTGTGAAGTGTGTGAAGTGTCTATCATTTCATTAGTTGGTGGACATCTAGGCTGGTTCAGCATCTTGGCTACTGTAAAGAGTGCTGTGATAAATATTGGTATGCATCTCTGTTGTTTATGACTTCATTCCCTTCATGTAAATATGCAGAAGTGGTAAAACTGGACCATACAGAAGTTCTACTTTTATTTTTTTCAAGTAACCTCCATACTGTTTTCCATAGTGGCTAAATGTGGTGGTTTGAATAGTTAGTCACCAGTTGGTGGCAATGTTTAAGAAGGATTAGGAGATGTGGCCTTGTTGAAGGAGCTATGTCATGGGCTTTAAGATTTCAAAAGACTCAGGTGACTTCCAGTGCTTTTTCTCTGCCTAGTGGTTATGGATCAAGACGTGAACTCTCAGCTTAACTTTATTCCACAGCCATGGACTCTGACCCCTGAAACCATGCTTTCTTTTGAATGGCTTTGATCATGGTGTTTTGATGCAGCAATAGAAAAGTAACTAATACACAGAACTAATTTACAGTCCCAATAAATGTGAATAAAGATCCTTTCCCCTCACCCTTCCCCAGTCTATATCATTTATTTGTTTGTTTATAGCTATTCTGACTGGAGTAAGAGGGAGTCTCAAAGTTGCTTTGATTTGTAGAGTGAAAGTGGAAGATTTTGCTTGTTTTTCCCCCCATATATTTGTGGGTTACTTGTAAGAAGCATCTTTTATAAAGCCCTTAATTGCAATAACAAAGGAAGAGTCCTTGCTGGCCCATTCACCACTTAAAGACCCAGAGTTTCTGAAGGAACAAATTCACACCATAGCTGCAGGGCTTGACTTATGTTGCTAACTGGGCCTCCCTCATCTTTATGTAATCTATTCATGGAGAAAGTCAGGGAAAGCATCTATCCCAGAAGTTCTCAACCTTCTGAATGCTGTGACCCTTTATATAGTTCCTCACATGGTGGTGACCCCCAACTATAAAATTATTTTCATTGCTACTTTCTAGCTGTAATTTTGCTACTGTTATGAACCATAATGCAAATATCTGTATTTTCTGATGGATGGTCTAAGGTGACCCCCAAAGGGGTTGAGACCCACAGATTGAGAACATCTTCTCTAGCTCAATGTTATTTATGGAAATTGCCCATACCCCTACACTTCTTGACTTCTCCTACTTCTCAGAACGCTAAGGTCCACTACTTGAACCCCTGGTACCCCTCAAACCTTACCTTACCCTGGGTGGTAAATATGATAGTTTTCCTCTTAGGTCATTACAATTTATTCACCCTTGCCTCAACTGTTCAGAGGCCTCATAAGTGATTTCAAGCTTGTGGTCCAAGGCACAAAAGGAGCTTAGTGAGTTAATTATGACCCACTATCTTCAGGGATGAGAAGTTTCACCAGAGGACAACACTAACTGAGAAAGTCCAGACAGCAGGCTGGGAGAAGGCATTGAAAAGTAGACAAAGCTTTTAATATGCCTCAGTTTTCATGGATGGTTTCATGTGCCTGGGACCAGAAAAATGAAAGAGAAACAGGTATGGGAATTACTTATATGGGAGGTTGGGGTGGAGAGACAGGGAAGAAGATTAGGAAGGAAGAAAACTTGAATAGGATTTGAGACTTTTGTAGAATTTCTTGGTTTCTTTGAGGGGAAAGAGCTCAACGATTTCTTCAAATGTGTGCAAAGTGTACAAAAAAATAAACATTTATGGGCTGGTTTGGGAAAGGAGATCTTCAAAGAAATGCAATTTGGGGGTCTTGACTCTGTGTGTGTGTATGTGTGTATGTGTGTGTGTTAGAGAAGAACACAAAACTGTTACCTAAGTAGAAGCTGGAGGAAGAGGGAGAGACCCAGAGAGAACACCATAAAATCCCTGTAGTCCCTGAGAAGTTTATTCTACCCAACAGAGTGTAAATCTCAAACAGGTAAAGAAATACAGGGCCAGAACAGGTGCCCTCTGACTAAGTAGCTTGGGAAACTCAAGAAAACACCAGAAGGTAGAAAAGACAGGAAGAGCAACAAGATACGGGAGTGTTCAGGGAGCTACAGGAAAGAGGGCAAAATCTGGTGGAAGGTGTAAAGAGAACAAGAGGGAGGAGGCAAAGAACAAGTCACAGAGGAGCGAAACAGTGCCCACATGAAGCAGGCGCAAGGCAGAGTGTCCAAACAGTGTCTGGCAAGGTATTACCAGAAGTATCCGCATTTACATCACACAATGGAGCCAGGAAAGCACTGTTCCCAGTGGGCAAAGCGGGTAAATGGATGACAAAGGGATTCAAGATAGCGGAGGTTTTAATGTCTACTTTTAGTTTGTCTTTACCAAAAGGTATTACATTTTGATGTAAGGTCCGTGGGTTATACTCTGAAAGCAACCGCAGGCAGACATACTGTCTCCCAGGGAACCAGTTCCCAGTAATTCTCATGACTTCTGATCTTCTTTAAGCCCCACCCAAGGCTGCTGCTAGGCATAGTTGGATATTACTTTGTCTTTCTTTGTGTTTAACTTGTGTTCTAGCCATGGAGCCCCTGTTCTACACCACAAAATGCGGTTGGGGCTAGTCTGCCTAAAATAGACCAGAACACCCTTTGAAAAAAAGCTGACTGAAATTAAAGCCACAGGGACTCATGGCGATCAGTTGAATGGACACAGGGAATTGCCAGCAGCCACAGGGGAGGAAGTAGCAATTACAGTGAGCATTTGCAGAGAGAGGGTGTTACTGCTGAAGCTTCACCATTTGCAGTTATGATGCTTCTCAGCTCTTAGGAAAAGATGACCACATTCCTTATAACCCCATGAGCTTAACCTGGCTTCTGGAGAAGGCGCTAGAGCAAATCATCAAGCAATCAATGTGTAGTCAGCCAGAGTGGGCAAGGCCTATGTAACTGCAAGGAGTAAATCAACTTGAGCCAATTTAATTTCCTTCTATGATAGAGTGACAGGCTATGTAGATAACATACAAGCAATAGATGTAATCGACCCGAGACCTCAGCAAGGCATTTGCTCCTGCCCCATGTGACAGCTCAGTGACAAGCCAGCTTGCTATAGTTCAGGACAGAGGTCATCAACCCAGGAGTTCTTACTCAAGATGGTGGGGGGATCTAGTTCCTGCCACACCATCCTCCTCTCTGCTCCTTACTGCAATAAGATGATGCTCACAGTCACACAGTTCTATCTGACAAACACTCGTTTTGTGCCTCTTGGTTATATGCACCACTGGCCCTTAATACACACTTATTGAATAAACATGTGTACCTATGTTACAACCATCAGTGTTCCAGTGACTGACATAGGGGAGTCTAATCTCAGCCTATCAAAGTCTCAACATGCTACTCAGTGTGTGTGTGTGTGTGTGTGTGTGTGTGTGTGTGTGTGTGTGTATGTGTGTGTATGTGTGTGTGTGTGTGTGTGTGTGTGTGTGTGTATGTGTGTGTATGTGTGTGTGTGTGTGTGTGTGTGTGTGTGTGTGTGTGTGTGTGTGTGTTTGAGTACCCATCTTGGTTTTTGGTTTTTGAGACAGGGCCTTTTGTAGTGGGAATTTGTTTTCACCAATAGTTTCCAAGTATTAGAGTGTGGCTTCAGTGTCCTGATATGATCCTTTATAAGGAAGAGAAGGGGGTCTCTCTCGCTCTCTCTTGGGGTGATGGTCTGAGACCTGACCATCATCCTGCATCGCAGCATCCTGTACCTTCAAGGGCAGAAGGCCATGGAAGCTATTTACCTTCAGTGTGTGAGTGTTCCCCAAGTAATATCTTATAATCTTTTATTCAGGAATCCGTGGACTTCTTAATCTGCCCACAGTCTTTTATTGTCCCAGAGCTTATTGATTCTGGCAGCAAATAATGTTTCTCTCTCCTCAGCTTTGGAATCATGAAGATCTCTCCTCCTCCTCCTCCTCCTCCTCCTCCTTCTCCTCTTCCTCCTCCTATTTCTTCTTCTTCTTCTCCTCTCTCCATCTCTCAAGAATGATACCTGTAGAATTGGTGAGTAGCAATGGTAAAGAGATCTGCAAGCCCTAAGGAAAGCCTTCCAGTTCTTTTCCAGTTTTTTTTTTTTTTTTTGGATATATAAAGCTGTTGGTCAGTTACTAGTTTCTTATTGGCTAGCTCTGTCTTAAACATTAACCCATTTCTACCAATCTAAGTATTTCCATGTGGTATTATCTTACCGGAGAGAGGGGCTGGCATTCTGCTATTCTGCTCTCTTTCCGACCTACATGTTGAATCTCCTCCCTACCTCTTCCTCTCTTCTAGTCTTCAAGTCCTGCCTATCTTGCTTTCCTATTGGCCAACAGTGCTTTATTCATTAACCAATAAGAGAAACACATTTACATAATGACATCTCCCATCATCTCCTCTTTTCTGTCTAAAACAAAAAGGGTTTTAACTTTAACATAGTAAAATATATAACAAAACAGTTATCAAATAAGAACCACAGTTAACAATGTTCAGTCCATTAACATTTAGTAAAGAACATATTCTATCATCTATCCTATCTTTGTGAGTCTAAAGTCCTATATGTAACATATTTAATCCTAGCTAAGGAAAACTATAACCATAACTATCTGTCTTCAACTTCATCAAAAACCACAGAAGGATAATATATAAACTCTAGAAATGACAGAAACAACTTGTCTGGTCCATCTTCAGCCTAATAGGCCATATTGTGTCTGGCAGACTCCTCATCAGAGCAGGAAATTAAACTGTTCTCCTGTATTGGCAGTTTGTCAGTCACTTTTCTCTGTGTCCTGCAAAATGTCTAGCAGACTCTTCCATGAAGCAGGAAACCTGTAGCAATGTCTATCTTGTTTCATCAGTCACTTTTTTGTGGGTCCTGCATGTCCAGTTTGTACAGCATACAGTCAAACAGTCCAGGCAAGAGCAGTATCTTGCCCAAATGGCTAGTCTTGCCATATTAAAAACAACTTCATAACACTTTTCTTTGATATTTATCTTCCTTTCTGATGCAGGTGGTATTGCCAGGATCAGTTATGTCCTGACATTGTTATATCACTGTCCAGAAAAACTCTAAACCATTTTAAATGCCATATTCTGTAGGTCTTTGAAAGGTTTGAAGAATGCCTATTCATCTCAAATACATCTTGAAAACCTAACTGACTTAACTGTAAATTTTGACTATCATACGTAGCTATCTGTAATCTGTACTAAATTATACATTACATTTTAAAATGAGCTATATAAAGACAATACCCAATCAAGAGGAGAAATATACATATCACAAAATTGACCTTAAATTAGTATCAATAAATGAAAATCCATTCCAAAACAAAGTATTCATATCTAGACCATAATCCCCTTTTTACCCTTAAAGAAATTGGTTGTAGTCATTAATCATTTATAACCAACCCATTTAAATAAAAACAAACATTTATAAACAATATTTGGGAATCTGGGTGTCATTCTTTGCAAACTGCTTCCTGCTGGTAGGGAGCACTGCCATGGGGATCCTAAGAAGACAAAGAAATCCTAGCTGTAGTGGTCTGCAAGGCTGCTTTGTCCCAGCTTTTTTGAATGTTGGATCACCTGGGATACTGTTTCAGGGGATCTTGCTTGATCAAACTAGGTTAGTCTAGAAGGAATCCATAGCTTTTCATTTTCTGTGGAAATAAAAATAGAAATCCTTTTCCCCAGTAACCTGCCCTTGGACTTAAATTATGAAGTCAAAGCAATTTTAAAATATATAAATTGGATTAATCCAGCAGCATTTGTTTTAACAGTTGTTGCTATTTCATCAGCAATCAAACAATACAAGGATAACACAACATCATATAGTGTCCAGACTCTTTTTGTGCTTTCCATCTGTACGTGGCTTTTTTATTATTCTATTTCTTCTACTTGTATTTTTTCATTTTTGAGACAGGATTTCTTTGTATAATTTTTCTCTGTCCTGGAATTAATTCTGTATACCAGGTTCACTTTGAAACCACAGAGATATGTTTGCCTCTGCCTCCTGTGCTGGAATTAAAAGCATGCGCCACCACACCCAGCTACTCTCTTTTTATTATTCTTTTTTAAACCATTTTGTCCTGTTTCTTTTTATCTTCCAAGCCTATGTATATTTTAAAACACACTGTAAACCTTTAGTGGTTTTTCTTAATCTGAATCTGTCTTTACTGTAAATCTTTATCTTTTTCTGTCTATGAGTCTTTATCTGGTAAACAATGACATTGCTAAAATGAAAGCCACAGATATATTAGCTGCCATTTATCAAAGATGGTGGTGGGTACGTTTACCGCCAGAACTGAGAGCTGTGCTCACTGCCTTGGTCTATGCTCCATCCAGCAGCATGTTGCCTACTTGGAGATGTGGTCACTGCCGCTGCCAGCTCTCCTACACACCATTAAGTTGTTAGCAGAGCTCTTTAAAAGCCTTGTGGTTTTTTGCCTCTATGCTGAGTCAGGAAACCTCCCTTAAAGAAGCCAAGCAAATCTCTGCTTGTCTTTAGCAAAACAGAATCCAACTGAGAAAAATGCTGCTACCAAGAAGCCTTGTTTGTCTTTGTTGTTTTGATTCTAAAACCCCTTTTTAAGGTTTTGTTAAGTTTTAAATGGAAGTTCTCAGGTCCATGTTCAGCGCCATTTTGTTCTGAGCATGTTTTTCCTGCCCACCTGGTCCCAAATAACCCACAGCTACACCAGCCCCAAATAACACAGAGAGACACTGTATTAGATATAAAGCTGTTAGCCTGTTACTAGCATTTCTTATCTGCTTTCTCTGTCTTAAATATTAACCCATTTCTATTAATCTAAGTATTTCTATGTGGGCTTATCTTACCAGAGAGAGGGGCAGGAATTTTGCTCTCCCAGTTCTACATCTTGAATCTCCCAAGCCTTCCAGTTCTTGTTCCCAAGTTTCTAGACAGATGTGATTTGAGAGCCGCGGCCTGGCAGACTACAAAGAATAGAAGCTGTAGTAGTCATTCTATTGGTTTGGGGCTCTTGTAAGCTTCTCCCCACCCATGAACTAGGCAAAACCATCTTATCCCTTTGACTCACATACCCCTGGCTTCCCTGATTTGAGCCAGTGATCTTTGACTCCAGACCAAAGCAACAGGTCCTCACTGAAACCCTTTCCCCCCCCCACACACACACAATTCTAGATTGTGCCCCACATCTGTATTGTAGTCTATGCAGGCAGACTCTATCTCTGGCAGGGCCAAAGCCATATCACCAAGAATGTGGTTTTCCTTGTGTGTTTCTTCCTATCTCCATTTAAGTCTTTTGTTTTGTTTTGTTTGGCTTTTCAAGACAGGGTTTCTCTGTGTAACACTGGAACTCGCTTTGTAGACCAGGCTGGCCTCCAGCTCACAGAGATCTACTTGCCTCTGCCTCTGCTAGGATAAAAGGCATTGAATCACCACTTCCTGAGTTCTATTCAAGTCTTGAAGCAACTTTACATTTTCCCTCTTTTTTTCCACCTATCACACTTCCTGTGGGGACTCATGGGAAAAGAACATACAGGAGAAAGCTTCTGTTTCTCAATTCCTTGATAGGAAGGGAAGGAATAAAAGCCCAGTGCAACTCACCACTTAATCAAAGCTGCCAGACTTCTGAACTACTTTTTAATCATCATAAAAGTAACATTTGTTTCAGAAGTTTTGGAACACACAGGAAATAATGTTTGTAAGTCATGCACCTTCTAGTGTGTTTCTTGCCAGTACAAATAGTCACATATTTGCAAGGAAATTGGAATCATATCATGTAGTTCTCTGTTCTTCTTTCCCTTTTGATATTTTATGGGGATGTTTCATGTTGTTAAATATCTTTCCAAAGTATAATTTTTGTGGCTGAGAACATGGCACCATATGGGCCCGCTTTGCTGTTTTGCACTGTGTGGCGCATTCCAGACATTCCTGTTCTTGATTTTTAAAGTTATTCATTTATTATAATTGGAGGGGCATGACATTCATTTGTGTGGAGGTCAGAGGATAATTTTGTGGAGCTGGTTCACTCTTTCCACTTTCCCGTGGGTTCCTGGCTCCTGTGGCAAACCCCTTTACTCTCTGAGCCATCTTACCAGCTCTAGGGATTTTTGGAGTCTCCTGCCCTACCTACCTCCTTGCAGTCACCTTCAGCCCTATGATCCACTATTTAGTCCCATGATATGTTTGCTTGAAAGTTCTCAAACACTACCCTGTCTTGTCCAGCCCTCCACCAAGCATCTCTCTATGTGTTGCTCTTAGCTCTAAGTAGAGAAGCCAATGCTTGTGACTCTGCCCACTGCTATACCCAGGCCAATGCCCCAAGGACTAGAAACCAAGGGCTGATCTAATGCTTGGTTTTATTGTTCTTTCCCCTTCTCCTGAGTCTCCCCAGCCCCTTTTGCCATTGTTCTTCTCCTTTCCAGTCTGAACCACAAGACTTGTCTCCTACACTGCTTCTCTTCCAGAATAGCCTTGTCACATTGTGTGTGTGTGTGTGTGTGTGTGTGTGTGTGTGTGTGTGTGTGTGTGTGTGATAATGAGGGATGACGAGTAATTCAATCCTACACACTATGGATGGCCCAAACTCAGCTTGTAGGCTACTGTCCTAAGGAAGTAGACATAAAGCTTTTGGACCTGGAGCAGCTGTGTTATTACTTATAAAAGATGAATTCTCCTCATTCAAGGGAGTTCAGGTGGCTGAGAAAAAACAGCTAATTCTATCTAGAGCAAAGGCCAAGTCCTCATTTCTAAAAGGAAACAGGGGCTGTGAAACGACTTGGATTCACTTTCTAACTATACAATCTTGGATTTCAGGTGGGTTATTTTCCTTTTTACATCTTACTTTGCCCTCTTGGAAACCAAACATGAAGATTAACAAGTAATGAATATAACATGCAGAGAAAGTACCTGACCTGCAACAAAAATGGTCAGTGGATAGTGACTAGTTTTACAAATGTCCAGGTCTTTCTGTCAGAGAGATGAGGAAGTATAAGGAACCCTTGTCTCCTTTTCCATTTCTTCCATGTGCAGAATGGAGGAAAACCCAGTAATCAGGGAAAGAAGTTATGACTCAAATACAGCAAGGAAGACAGAGTTTGTGTTTGAAAGGGTATGACTGTGAATCTCAGGTTCATCTCCACATCTTTGCTGCATATAACAGGTATTCAATACATGCAACAAATGCAATACTCTAAGGCTGGAATTAGAAGACAAAAGTGGTACCTAAGAAGCTGAGAGTGAAGTCATCAATACTGGAAATTGTTCGCCAACCTGGGAAATTTGCTTCCTGATTCTGACTGAGCTACAGCTGCCTGAGCTGAGGACAACAAAGACAAAGGGCTATACATTCTAAACAGCAGGCATTTGCTTCCCTTTATCCTCTACTGTTGATTAGGAAGGAAGGGGAGGAGGGAGAAGAGTGGTGCTTCAGAGAGACTGAGTTGCCAAATGTCTTGTTGCTGGTAAGTGGTAGAGAGCTCAAACTGAGGTTTGCTGGTGCCAAGAGTGGTACTCATTCTATCGAATTAGGTGTGGTCACACTCCTAGGGGCAAAAGAAACATTACAGGCACTTATTCCAGCTCTGCACCCCCAGAGTATATCTGATCTAGAGTACTTTGGGGTGACACGCAAAGGGTTACATTTTAAACAAGTCTCTCGGATGACGATGATGTAGATAATTTGAGGTGTTGAGCAACATGGTCTTAACATGTTGAACTAATCAGAATGAAGAATGACAACATATCTACTCTTCCACATCCCCCAAATGTATCTAGTTTCCAAAAATATAAGTAGTTTCAGAAGGTCAGAGCTCAAAAAGGCTATGCTATTAATCCTTGGTGCTTGCTGTTGGGTGATAAAACGAAACAAAACAAAACAAACAACCCCCCACAAAAAACCTTTTAGTTGAATTTCCCCTCCACAGGAATAAATGATTAATGTTACCTAAAGTAGAAGGGACAGGGTAGGAATGACCTGGAAGGAACTCGTGGACAATATGGACTCAAATGATCTCTTAAACAAGCATTCATCCCAGATATCCCTGAGAGAAGCATCCCTCTGAGGTTGTGACTATCAGCCGCTTCCCTCTTTGCCAGACACAGGAAAGAGTTCTTTTCTAATTCTAAGCTTGTTTACTGCCACCTGCCAAAGCCTTTAATGAACAGTTTGGAATCTCAGTATTCTCTTGGAAATACTAATAGAGCAGCTGGTGATGAGAGTGTTTGAAAAAGATAACTAGAATTTCTTTTGAAAACTTGGGGGAGGCAAAGAACTCTGGTTCTATAGCCTCACTTCCTTGTCAGAGGAGGCTCTAATCTAGGCTCACTTCTCATAGTGAGTAGGCTTAGGGGGGCTGACTGTACTTTTTTGTTTCAGTGTTTCTGCCCCTCAGCTGTATCTTCAAGGACACACACACACACACACACACACACACACACACACACACACACACAAATGTAAAATCTCTGAATGCTTTGTCTTCTATTCCAATAAATTATTTTAGACCAGTTGCAATCAAACATGTGCTTTTTGTTTGTTTGTTTGTTTGTTTGTTTTCCCAATCTTTGTATAACTAAGATGGAGAGTCACTCCTATGCATTTAAGTCTTACCTCTGTTCTTTTGAGGCACTGTTTCTGGATAGTTAGTATATATGCTCCAGGGTCAAGACATCCCTGCTTTTCTGTACCTTCCTCGGTATCTAGAATGCTGTCCTGAAAAAGATATTTATTTATAAAATACTCATTGGATCTAAAGTGTGCCTTGATGTGGGGGAAATCATGGTTATTCATCATGCATAATGCCAGGTGTTCAGACACTTGCACTTTTACATATAAATACAGAAGTTACATTAGCAACATAAGGATTAAGTAGCAACTTGAAAGATTTTTGTTACAATAATTTGTCAAATGTATGCTTACTATGAGGAGTAAGAAGAGTTCCTGGCATGGTCCAGGAAGTTTTGCCTGAAAGGTGGGTCTTAAGCATCTATCTGTAGAATATTTGCCAGTGGGAGGAATGATGTAAGGGAGACAGAGGACCTGAAGATGACTCCCTAAATAGGTAGAGGCCCGCACGCCATGATGGACTCTGTGGTGTCAGTCTTCTTTTCTAAAATACACCAGAGCTTAAGGGTATCTCTCTCTCACTTGTCCGAGCCTTGTTATAAATAGGACTGCACTGCAAGTTAGAAAGCCAGTTGAAACTACTGAACATTATTATTATTAATTTAGTGATAATATTATTTTTAAAATGAAAGGAAAAAAAACTATGGAGCTGTAAGCACTGCTGTGTGAGAGGACAAACTAGAGAACTGAAGGCTGAGAACAGAGACAGGGATGGAGCTCTCTGGCCATGTTGGCCAGATGAACTCATTATTTTGAGACAGAGGAAAAGTATACCATGCACATGCTTGTGCCTTAGACTCAGCTACTTCGGAATTCTGCAAATTCTGAACACAGAGATGTACTAGCTTTTAATCTCCCAGGCAAAATACTGTGTGTTATGAACTTCTTGGTGTTGTTGGCTCTGAAATAAAACATTTTGTTTTCAAATTATTAATTTTAATAATTAGAACTACTTCTTGATCCCGCCAGAGAGGTAATCAATTGTATCGATTAAATATTTATCTATATTCAGTCCATCTAGAATTTCAAGATTTAATCATAAGTTTTCAGATACTTAAGAAGTATAGAAAGAGAGTACGGGTCTGAACTGTTCATTTTAGTTTTAAGAGGACAAGTTTATTCATCTGATGTTGATATTTAATTACCAACTTTCAATAGGAAAAATTTACATTGAGCCTTGATTTCAAAACTCTCAAAAATATAAAAAAAAGCCACCAATAGGCTTACCAATCTATTTATTTTTAATGAATCCTTTTAGATGAAAAACACATTAAGAGTTTACATCAAAGGGATTTGGCTGAATTTTACTCAAATGCAATTTCCACAAGACTGTTTAAATAATTGTCTAGCAGTTAATGTTTTAAGTATTTTGATGAAATAATGAACTATTTTGAATAATAATGAACACTTTATAAAACATCACTGTAGCAATGACTAATTAGCTTCATTAGAGCCAAAAGCTAACTTTTTCTTTGTCCTCAGGATTTTATTTAACTAATAAATCTTAATCCCTCTGGCTCTTGATCTCTGTTAGCTGTGGTAACTAATAGAATTTTAAGGCCCACTTTATATTTAATATGCTCTAACAGGACCATGAGACTCAGAATTTCCCTTTAAAATAAGCTCTGATTTTAAATAGACAATTTTTATTATTTTTTAAAGAATTTCGTGCATGCATACAGTACATTTTGACCATATTCACCACCCCCACTCCTGTATCAAACTTCTCTTGAATCCATCCCCTACCTCCCATTCCCTCCCAACTCTGTGTCCTTGTTTTTCTTTCATAACCCACTGGTAGCTATTCGTGCTGACCATGCATTTATGGATACAGGGCCATCCACTGGAGCATTGTTACCTTACTAGGGGCTGCACTTTTAAAGAAGGATGATTCTCCTTCCCTCAGAAGTCATCAGCTGTCACTAGATGCTCAGCTAGCAATGTAAGCTTGTGCAGTAAAGTTTATAAAAATATGTTCAACATATAATAAACTGTGTCAAAGAATATATTCAGGTGAGTTTCAACAAACTTATGTACTCAAACCATTACAGTCAAAGTAGAGGACATGCCTACCAAGTTCCTCTCTGCCTTTTCTAGTCACTTATTACTTCCAGATAGACCCCTTCAAGGAACCACAGTTCTACTTTTTGTCTCTGTCAATTAGATTTTTCTCTCCTGGAATTTACTAAGTATAGTCATGTAGTCTTCTGTGTTGTGCTCTTTTCATTCAATGTAATATTTCAAATTGAAATTCATCCATTTGCATGTTTTTGTAGCTTCTTTCCTTTTAATGTTCTAAATGTTCCATTGCACCAATGCACTCTTGTTCTTATACATTCGTCTGCTGGTGGACATTTGTGATGCTGCTATTTTGAGGTTATCATGAATAACATTGTTGTGAATTTTTATGTACAAGTATATGTGATATATGAATGTGTGTATTTTCATTTGTCTTGAGTAAAACCTAAGAACAGAATTATGTGTGCAGTTTCCGTGTGTGTGTGTGTGTGTGTATGTGTGTGTGTGTGTGTGTGCGTGTGTGTGTGTGTGTGTGTGTGTATATATATATATATATATATATATATATATATATTCATTTATTGTTTTTTTGAGACAGGGTTTCTCTGTATTTTTTTAGAGCCAGTCCTGGAACTCACTCTGTAGACCAGGCTGGCCTCAAACTCACAGAGATTCACCTGCCTCTGCCTCCCGAGTGTTGGGATTAAATGTGTGTCACCAATGTCCAGCCTTATGTTTATCTTTGTAAAAAAAAAATGTCAAACTGTTTTCTAAAGTAACCATTCATTGTTGCCCATCCACTATTAATACAGAATTATGAGGGAGATGTCCTTTGTTTGCTGTGAATACGTTTCTCCTATCAGTTATGAATAAAGTTGTTCTAGCTAATGGACAGGTAGGATTTAGTAAAATAGGAAATCCAAACAGGGCTAGAGAAAAGTAGTAGGTGGAGTCAAAGAGATGTCATGTAGCTATTGAGAAAACAAGAGACCCAGGCATCACCGGTAAGCCAAGACCTTGTGGAGATAACACAGATTAATAGAAATGGGTTAATAATTAAGAGACAGCTAGTTGATAAGAAGCCTGAGCCGTTGACCAAATAATTTATAATTAATATAAGCCTCTGTGTGTTTATTTGGAACTAAATAGCTGTGGGACCAGATGGGACAAAAACTTCTGTCTACAGACATGTTTCATTTGCTGTTCATCATTGCCAACACTTGGTATTGTCAACATTTTACATGTTAGCCACCAAGGTCATGTTTTGATTTGATGTCATGGTTTATGTCTTTACATAAAGGGCCTGAAGAGCCTGAGTATTCATCACAACATCTGTGTATGCTTCTTGGGTCCAAGCATGACAACACACAGAATGATATGGTGGTAGAGGAGATGAAAATTCTACATCTGAATTCACAGATGCAGCAGGAAGAGAGTAACACTAGGCCTAGCTTGGGCTTCTGAAACCTCAAAGCCCACTCACATGACACACTTCCTCCAAGAAGGCCACACCTATTCCATCAAGGCCACACTTCCTAATCATTCTCATATTGCCACTCCCTGATGACCAAGCATTCAAATATATGAACTTATGGGGGCTATTTTTATTCAAACCACCCCAACAGTAATTATAATCTACAGTGAAATTAGAGAAATCCTGTGCTTATTATACTTTGAGAAAAGCTGGTGGAAGCAAGCTGCTTCCCTTAAAGCTCTAGCAGAAAAGGAAGCCTACAACACCGGAAGAGAAGACAAAGTTTGCCATGTCCCCTTTTTGAAAAAGAAAAAGAAAAAAAAGGTAAATTGACATTCAGTCGGAATTTTGAGAGTGTAGTCTTGCCTTGCAGTAGATTCCTCCCCATGATGGGTTCTCTAACTCTATGACAACGGTGTTTGTATTAGTTACTTTCTCTTCATGGTAAGTAAGTGGTTAATAATCAACATCTTAAGAGATGAGAGGTCTGTTTTGGAAAGTAGTTTGAGAAAGCACAATGCATCATGGTTGAGAAAGAATGGTGACAGCAGCATTTTGTAGCTGTAGCAAGGTGGGTGTGAAGCTGCTTGCTCATGTTTTATCCGATCAGGAAAGAGAGAGCTTGAAACAGGACCATGCTATAATCCATAAGGCCTTCTCCTTCACTCTAATAATATTCTATTTTCTAAAGGTCCTATAACTTTCCCCCATACAGTGCTAGGAACTATTGACCAAGTTCAGTTTAAAAATGTGAGAGCCTATGGGTGACATTGTGAAATCAAACTATCACACAATCTATCCCATCTCTTTAGCTTTGGGATGTGGGGAGCAGATGAAGTCCTGAGTGAATGGCCATGTCAAGAACCCCAATGTCTCAGACCCACGGGAATGGCAAAGCCTTCTTCAGGTTAGGATCAATGAAATGGCAAAGCCTTCTATGTGCGGATGTTAACAAAGTGTGCAAAATGACGACACCAGTAAACAAAATAATTAACAGATGTGACTCAACACCTTACAGGGGGTGGGAGTAGGACAGGAATGAAGAAGCTTTAGGAAAGGGTCCAAGCTGACTCATCTCTAACTTAACTTTTGCTCCATTTTGTTCCTACTCTTTCTTTTTATAGTGGTCCCAATACCTACACTTGAAATTCAAGCCTGCGTGTGATTCTTCCAAGAGACACTGCCTTTTATCCTTCCATTTGGCAGCCTCTCTTCATTAGAAATTTAATTGCTCCACTCAGAGCCTTTGATGAAGGCTAAGCCAGAGAACAGATGAAGTGGATTGAGAGGACAATGTTGTCTGCAGCTATGATATTGTAGGGACTGAATGTCTTCCTCCCAAACTATCTAATTACTACTGATAAAAAGCAAGAGCCCAAAGGCATTTTCCCCATTGTTTCTCAGCTGCCATATTTATTCTAATGACCATAGATCTCCGTGGAGATAGTTCTGTGGTACTATTGAAAACTGAGGGTTGTGTCTATGCTGCAAGCCAGAGGATACATGAGGGTGATGGAAATATTTGACATAAAATAATTCTCCCCTTTACACACAAATATCTAAAAACTATTAGTTTGAGGCAGCAGCAAGGAAGAAATGCATGAAAGGAAATTGATTTCTATTTAAATGGTATGTTTTCATCACCTTTTTTTGGAGTCTAAGCATTCATCTTTGAGTACCTGTGCTAATTGATTTCAAATGTAATTCAACACAGTAGCTGTAGAACAATAAATCTCAGCCCAAAAGGCTAAGAACAGAACTTGAACAGGCAGGGCATATAACACTTGGCACAGAAAAGGTGCACCTGTGTTATCCTGGAATGACTATAGGGATGGTATCCTGATGGGAGGTGGCAATAGTCCAGCCAGTAGGAGATTCTAAGTTGTTTATATAGTGAAAAAATCCCTTTGACTTGAAATTCTCCAATTGATACAGGGATAGTAGACTTTTAGCCACACTTGGTCTTAGACTATTTGGATGGACTATTTCAAGGCAATATTTCAGCATCTCTGAAGGATGAAAGTGAAGTCCTCCTTTGCAGCACATGCTGCTCTCTTTTCCAGTATCCATTCACCATGGACACACACACACACACACACACATACACACACACCCTTAGAACCACATCTTGGTAACCCTCTTTCTTACTGTCTTCTTTGTCTAAACTTGATGCCTATTGTTCTAAACTTGATGCCTATTATTCTTCAGGGACTATAATTTTGGAAGGCACATAGCTGAATTGGTTCCTGTAAGATATGGATAGTGTTGTAATATAAGAAAAACAGCACACGAGAAAAAGATGCCATGAGACACAGTTCAAGAAGAGGAGGTTTTTATTATGGAAAGGGACCATAAAAACAGGGGAGGGGAGTGGGGAGACTTGCCTCCTGAGATAGGAGCAGCAGGAGAGGGGAGAGAGGAAAGAGGGGGCAGGGAGGGAGAGGGACAGAGAGCAGAACAGAGAGAGGGAGAGAAAGAAAGAGGGAGAAGGGTTGGAGGTGGGCAGGGTCCTTTTAAAAGTGAATATAGTGAATGTGCACAGGTGGTGCTCTTAGTGGCTGCAGCTGAAGGTGTATTCTGTCAGAACCCCAAGGACAGGCCAGGACAGATGCCTGAATACTAACAGATAGACCACTCTCTATACTCAACTCCTTGCACTACGAAGTAGTAGTTACAATGAGAAAACCTAGTCTGTGGCCAGTACAGGGCAAATGGACCTTTTGTACTATGTGCAGATGATTCTCTATGGGTAAACGTCTTAGGATCTTGCCACTTCTCATCCATAAGAAAAGACTGAAGGATATAGCATGAGAGCTGAGTTAAAGGTCACAATGGGTATTCTTACTCAGTGGTCACATGGAGACTGCAATGTCCCTTCCAGAGAAAGAAAAGAACATATAAAAGAG
This sequence comes from Cricetiscus sungorus, assembly GCA_030556225.1. NCBI lineage: Eukaryota > Metazoa > Chordata > Mammalia > Rodentia > Cricetidae > Cricetiscus > Cricetiscus sungorus. Next base: position 100,686,875 of record JANBXA010000651.1, on the reverse strand, counting down.
AGAACCACACATATATCAGAAGAACCTCTGTTAAGGAGCTGACTAATCATGAAAAAGCAATGTGCATATACAGAAAATTATTTATCAGAGAGAGGCCCAATGTCTGTGAACTGGTCCAGCAGGTGACTTAGTTTAGAAGAAAGGGACATATTATGAGATGGCCAGTGTGCAGAGCCCAGAAGAGCTGGCATTTGAATTGTTCACTCTCTTGGAGACTGCCTCATCTTTGTGGGCTGGTGATATAAATGGCAGTCGCATTTTGTTCCAGATGTGACATACTCCACAACAGTGTGGAATCTAAGTAACCCCTTGATATTCCCCAAGCTACTCTTCAGCAGGTCAGAACGACCTACAAGGGGTTTCCTTTAAATTATTAGCAGAGGAAGTTTCTTTTTGAGCATAAGTCCTGTGCAGGACTAAATCCAAAAGCAACATCCATAGAAGATCAAAGCACAAAGTGATTTCAGTCAGGTTGACTGAAGAAACCATTCATCTAAATTTGCAATATCTTTACTAGTCAGTCTAAGATAGACTGAAGTACTAATGCTCTTGATATTTTATAGTTTTGTATAGATGCTAACCCCTTCTGGGCAGGGGTTGGGGGAAAGAATGAACAGGCAAATGTGTCTACCTATGTTACAGTGATATAACAAGGAAAAATTGAAGTATGGAATCCTGGCTATTGGCAAGTCCAAATGAAACTTCCATGTCTGTTCCTAGATTCTTTTTTCATATCCCACCTCCCAGCCACCCCCGTGGCTGCTGTGGTGTAATATGGCATGCTGTGGTATGTCATCTGATGGAATGCTGGCAAAGAAGGAAGATCTTAGCTCACGCTGAGAGTTACTCTTCTCACAGCCACTTCCTGTCACAGCTAACTCCTAAATTACACTTAGAGCTGGGAGGCTGCAGCCAAAAAGAGAGCATACGACGGGGGGGGGGGAGATGAATATAATTTCCACTGAACCCATTGGTCTCTCCTTCCAAAGCACTGGATAGCCAGGAAACTGTAAGAGATGAAGAAGTCACAGTAAGGAGCTGGGGAATGTGTGGTTGCTCTTTAACTAGACTTCTAGGGAGTGGGGGCATCACTGTGCGTATATCTGCCATTGCAGAAACTATACCTCCCTGAAAACTGTCCCTTGTTAAAAAACTCTTTCCATATTCTGATAAAGAGAAAAATGACCCAGAAAATAACCTTAAGAGGAGAAGAAGGAAAAAAAACCACATATACAAAAACAAACACCAACAAAAACAAAACAAAAAACAGGCATTAACAAATAGGGCTTGTTGGGTGATGAGGTCTGTTTCTGTTTCTGTTCTCCTCACGAAGGGGCGAGGGAGGCCAAGGGTCAAGCTCTCCTTGTAGCCGGAGCATAAGGGAACATGACTCATCTTCCTGACAGGGCCAGTAGGGAATGCTTGCCAACCTTTTCTCGGCATCATCCTGTCCTTTTCTCTCTTGTGTTTCCTGCCCAGCAAGCACTTGATTCTTTCCCTTCAGGGTCTGTGCAGGGAAAGATTGTTGAACATTTCGCTTTCTCATTGGTTCCCAGTTCAGTTTTCATCACTACCTGCTCCCATGGGGAGTCCTCTACCTTGCTAGGTGGCCTTCTATAATACACGATACATGACAGCGAATTGGAAGTATAGGAGCTGTTTCCTTAGATTTCCCACCACCACCACCACCACCACCACCACCCCCACAAATCAAATGGACAAAAAACAAAAGCAAAGAGAATTCACATCAAGTTTCACAGGTCCTGAGAATTGTCTGTGCTGACCTTCACAGATAGCAGGGAACATTTACTGCTGTCCCTAGGACCCTGGCCAATATGGGTGTTTCCTCATCACCTTGCTTTCTGTACTTACAAATGTTCCTGTACTCTTCCCATGGTGCTCTACCTTGGGTTTCTCATTGACACCCAACAAAACTATGGGGAAATGGCAGTTTTCTGCCAGTGTAAGCCTTGTGATGCAAGGGGAAGGACATTTGAGAATGTCTGAAGTGTTAGACATTGCTGCAGTTGAAACCTACTGCCCCTCCACCCTGCCGCCATATACATGTAACTTGTCATCATGTCATCTTCTATATTTGTGTCCCCCAGTACTTAACATGTACTCTGTGGTAAAAACATAATTTATTATACACATGCATAAATGAATACATGAGTGCATTAATAAGTGAGCATAAGACAGCCTGTAACTTCAAAGTGCTTACAATCTTTTGCAAGGCAAGATTATCCTACATCAAACAATTAAAGAACAGCACAAGATGGAACCTAATTAATTTCTAAATGATTGAGTGCAGGCTATAAGTGCCAGAGTTTCAGAGAAGGAAAAGATCAATGTGGACTGGAGGAGTTAATGATGGCTTAAATATAATTCCCTGACATTATAGTACCGTGGAAACAGCAGTGCCGGCCTTAAAACTGAAGAGATGAAAGCCAATGCATAGAGCCTATTTGCCCAGTGTTGCACACAGACCACCATGATATGGGGATTGAATTAATAACATTGGCCTTAGGGGTTAGTGCTGTTTAAGTGGACTCATTCTTATACGACCAGTGATGGGCTCTGATTGTAATTAATTCTCATTGTATTTCTTTTTCTAAGAATTTTTCACTGCTGTAAAATTCACCTAATATAAAACTGACCATTTTAAAGTGTGGAATTCAGTGCCATTTAAGGGGATGTACACTGCTGTACTTTTACCACATCGTTATCCAAATCATCATCATCATCCTGGAAGAAACACTATTATGTTTAACTTGGATGTGTAAAGATACAGGCTGAGAAGAGCCCTAGAGAGTGAGGCTTGGAGTTTGCATCTGAGGTATACGAGTAAACCACATAGACATAAAGCAGGCAAAGTCTGTTCCATCATTTGTAAGTTGACAGGGTTTGACCAAGAGGCTACCAAAGTCTTCCAGCCTTATAATGTCACAATTCTAACTACAGTTGTCTTTTACAATTAAAGACATTATCAAACACATTTCTAGATTGATTATAATATGTAAAGCCCCCTCCATTTGTGTGTGTGTGTGTGTGTGTGTGTGTGTGTGTGTGTGTGTGTGTGTGTGTGTGTGTGTGTGTGTGTTTTAAAGGGTGGGAATGAGAGGAAGGGACAAGTAGCTGAGGCTAAGATATGGACAGATAATATATCAATAAAATAGTAGAACTGAAGATGATCTAGCTATTACATTTTTTGACTGTATATTTTAGTGTCTGCCTTATTGTTGGACAGTGATTGAACACAGAATGGTTTATTTCAGTGATATATTAGCATATATATATGTATATATGTATATACATATATATATTCCACTCTAAATACACTTTTATTTTTAAAGGATTTTTAGAATTTCACACATGAATGCTAAATTTATATCATTTTACCTCCCTCAACTCAATCTCTTCCTACAACCCCCACCCCCTCTAAAATTTATGGCTTCTTCTTCTTCTGTAATTATATATGTATATGTACACATATGAATAAGTACATATGTACCTGATGAGTGCATTTAGTATTGCTCATATATGTCTCTTCAGATCTGACTGTTCAGGATTGGATAAACTATCAGGGACCTGTCCCTGGAGAGGACTAACTCTCCCCATCTCAGAAGCCATTAATTGCTCTTAGCTCTTCATCTAGGTGTGGGGCCTTGTGTGATTTTCTTTATCCAGATTGCCATGCCAACTAGTGTAGTCACTGTGCAGGTCTCATTTAGGTGACCAAATTTTTGAGATTTCATGGGTACAGCTCCCTGTCACATATAGAAGACACTATCATGAAGCAGACATCCTGGTCCTCTGGCTCTAGGAATCTTTCTGCCCCCTTCCTTGATATTCCCTGAGTTTTATGTGTAGAGGATCTATGTATAAGTATCTGCCAGTTGTGGCCAGGGTGAGACCACTTCAAGTCTTTAATTACTGCTTCTCCTTATCAACTTCATACACCTCACAGAAACTCCAAACAATCTCAAAGTTTAGGTTTGATAAGCTAGGCCAGTGCAGAGAACCTTTAAACTGGTGGAGTGAAACAGGGGTAACCGTGTGCTGAGTTGCCTGGGTTCATGATGATTCTTCTAAACCCATGTGCTGCTGTCTTTGCAGTGATGGTTAATTCTTTGCATCAGCTTGACTGAGTAGAGGATGCCTAACTAAGCTGGGGAAACATTACCCTTCTGTGAATCTGTGAGGAGGGTGTTTCCCCATGCAGTTGGCTTGTGGATCAAAGCTTGTGAGCTTTGCTGTCAACAGTGAGGGTGGGTGCTATCCATTGAGTACCCAGATGGAACAAAGAGTTAGTGCAGGGAAAATGTCCCAACTTCTTTAGCCATTTGACCGGATGCTTCTGGATGCTCAACAATAGGACTGGTAGCATCAGATCAGGCCTTTAAACTTGAATGACACAGCTGTCTTTCTTCTTTCCTTTCTCTCTTATTAAAGGGCTGGACATTGAATTTTGGGACATTCTTATGTTATGTAAATACTCTGCAACTGAGGTATATTCTCAGCCCCCGCCATCTTTATTATTCTCCAATTTGTCAATGGTAGATTATGAACTTGCTCATCCTTCAAAACGAAATATACATATAATTCATGTGTTTATATATGAATTCCAGGCCTGTGTGAGCCACGGGGTTATTGTTTGGATATTCAAATTTATGAGAGTAAACAGACACGTGTAAATCAGAATAAATGAAAGTAGGTCAGGAAACACATTCTGATATGAGACTAGCTGCTTTGAACTTCAGCTTGTCCTTTAATAAACAGGTTACTTAGAGTAACTTTGCCTTTTGGGTATGTGACAGTCAGCTTAGGGAAAATTATGCTGCAGTAACAAATAGGTGAGCTCATCCGAAAAACTGTAAAAATACTGAGCTAAAATTCAGTAGCCTTATCAGATGAACAACGTTTACATTTTTCATGCTAGCTTTTTGTTCTGGCATCTAGGTTAAGGATTGGTCCCTATCTAAATTACACTGACCTTGAACAAAATTAAAAGGATGTTGATGGTGCCTTCCCAACACTTGGAAGGCAGAGGCAGGTGGATCTCCATGAGTTTGAGGCCAGCCTGGTCTACAGAGCTAGTTCTAGGATAGGCTTCAAAGCAATACAGTGAAACTCTGTCTTGAAAAACAAAGCAAAACAAAACAAACAAACAAACAAATAATCAGTACAAAATCTTCAATGACTCAGAATTTCTGCTAAGAGGTGGATTATATCACTCTATTTTATTGTCCCAAACAAGTTGCACAGCCAAGATAATCAGGAATCAATAAGGTTGGGGAAAACATTAAATATATCACACACACACACACACACACACACACACACACACACACACACGACACACACACACACACACACACACACACACACACACACACACACACATCCTACTGCAGATTTACCCTAATTACTCATCTGTAAAACAGAAATAACACCAGTATTTGTTTCTTTCATTTGGAATAAGATCCAATCAGACCAGACTTAATCAAGTGTTTGACACATAAGAAAAATATTAGCTACTGTCATAATATATAATCTTAAATAATATATAATATGTGAATATTTAAGTAGTTTGTCTTGGTTTGTTTTGAAAATAAGCATAATAGAAAAATAGAAAATGCACATAAGCAGAGAGATAAAAATCCCTTTAATTTGACTATTCAACAAAAATTACCATTTTTTAAAGTTTATCTTTAAGACATCATGTACTTACTACATTGCACACATTAATGGAGACATGTTACAAAATGAGATAATATTGTATAAGTTCTGTCATAGTCTGCTTTAGTGGACATTACATTAAGAGCATCTCTGTGATAATTATACATCCAGTTCATCATTTTGTTCAGTTAAATAGTATTACATTATTGGGAAGTTGGTTTTCACTTAAAAACACAATCCAATTATTTGAGATGTTTAGAATTCTCATGCCATTCTCAAGTGCTCTTTCTGGTTAACAGCGGTTCTGTGTACACCTTCACACATGTTATCACATTTGTTTGGTCTTTTCTACAGGCTAAGCTCTGAGGGTTGGAACTACTAGGTTGATTTCTCCAGAGATCTACATGGATTGCAGAGCACTTTCTAGGAATGCGCCACTGCCCAAGTCTCACCAGTAGGGAAGTGCTCATTAAACATAATAGTTTTTCTTTCTGCTTTAAATTTTTCCTATTTTATAATTAAAGTATGATTTAACAGTTGCAGATGATTTCTAGTTAGTGCCTTGACTTCTTGACTTACATTTCCTTGATAATTGATGGTGAGAAAACTTTCAGTTTTATTGGCATTTGTAGTTCTTGTGAATGTAATTATTTTTCAAAAATACACTGGAAAATATTGTGTTAGTCTTTAAAAGTCATACCAGGGGTCCATCGAAATGGCTCAGCAGGTAAGGGCATAGGTAGCCAACCATGACAACCTGAGTTTGATCCCCTGAGCCCACATGGTGGAAGGAAAGAATGGGCTCCTGTAGGTTGCCCTCTGGTCTCCCCACCTGTGCCATAGCATGCATGAACTCCTCCACAATCAATAAATAACATTTTAAAATAAAGTCACATTAAATCACTTAATATAAACACAAATATTAAATTATATCAAGCAATTATTGTAGGCTTTGCAAGACTCAATAATGGCATTGCAACTACATAAGAAATTGCGTTCTTAGATTCTTGCTGATATCTGTTATGAAATGACATGGCACATATGATGAAGTGTTATGATACACACACACACACACACATGCATGCACATATACACATGCATTTGTGCGTGCACACACAGAGGAAACAAAGAAATGAAGAAAACATTGGTAACTACTGGATCAAGGTGACAAATATGTGGAGTTAATTTTACTGGTGCCTCTAGTCTTAAAAAATGCTGTGCTGCAAAAATACAATAAAAAAAATCTCCCAACACTACATCCTTTTAGCAGAATAATAATAGTAGTTTCCCCCATAAGCCTATTACCCACCTAGCCACAGTTCTACAGGATCTTGTCCCAGTGGCAGCGCCAGGTGTCGGTATCACCATGGGTTATGAGCCTTAAATCCTTCTGTTAGGGGCTGGAAAGATGACTCAGAGCTTAAGAGCATGGGCTGCTTTTGCAGAGGTCCTGAGTTCAATTCCCAGCACCCCCATGGCGGCTCAAAACCATCATCAGTGAGGTCTGGTGCTCTCTTCTGGACTTTACGTATACATGCAGACAGAAGTACACATAATACATTAAAAAAAAAAACCTTTGGTTACTTTCACATTGCCATTACACCAGTGGACATCTCTTGCCAGGTTGGTCACAGCTTCCAAGGATCACAGCTGAGTGAGGTTGGTGATGACTTTTCGCCTCTGGTAGGCTGCACAGCAACTTTCAGGACTACAAAAGCTAGCCAATAGGGAGGTGCTTGCCATCACTATGTTCTATGCCTCAAGTATGCAGTGTCTTGAGCAATTGGGATTTAGCCTGAAGTCCTGGGGAGGGACATTCAAAAGCTTTGTCAATAGCTTGTGATGTTTGGCAGGGCAGGCTCTTACTGGCCAGTAACTCCGAAAGAGACAACCCATTCCTGGCACTGCACTTTTTATTTGTTAGCCTGTGGCATTGTTGACCCATTATGAAGTAACCATGTTATGTGCATGGATGCTTGTGTGTGTATGTGTGAGTAAGGGGGTCTATAGTGATGGGTTTCCATATTACCTTTTTCAAAGGTCTTTAGTGTTGGCGTCCTTCCCACACTCCCTCCTCTACCCATTCCACTTAATCCTTCCTACTTCATTATCCCCCTTTATCCCACTGTATTATATTTTTCTTGCCCTGAAAGTCTCTTTCCCATGGCTCCTTATTAATTTTCTGACCTCTCTAGTATTCTGAATGAAACACATGGTCAAAGATAAGATCCACAAAGGAGAGGAACTTGACATTTGTCTTATTGGATCTGGGCTCCTTCACTCATAATGACAGTTTCCAATTCCATCCCTTTATCCACAAATTTCATTTTTCACAGCAGCTGAGTACTTGCCCACAGTGTAAATAAATGCACCACATTTGCATTGGCGTTCATCAGTAAAGGGGCATTCAGGCTGATTCCATTTTCAAACTATTGTGCATAGAGTAGCAATGGGCAGGGATGTGTAAGTCTCTCTGTGCTGTCATACAGCGTCCTTTGAGTATATCCCCAAGTGTGGTATGACTGCATTATTTGATAGATCTGTACACATGTTTTTAAATTGAAAATAGATCCTACTATACTATACATCTTGACAACAGTTACCCCTCTCTCCACTCCTCTCTGCCTCCCCATTTCTCCCCATACTTGACACCAATTTCATAGCAGCTGTACCAACTTTCACTCCCACCAAAACGGAGCAAATTTCCCCCTTTCCCCATACTCACAATAGCCTGAACATCCTTTCTTTATCTTACTCACTAAAATGTTTTAAAAAGAAAATGCTTTCAAGTCAGAGGTGTCCTCTCTCACAGAAAATGCCTGCTTGGGGCCACACCAGAGGATGGTGTGACCTACAGCTGCATTTCCACTGGTGATAATTCAACCAACCCCCCTGGGGGGAGGGGGGAGAGGAACATTAATGCCAAATTCGTAGAAGAGATAGGAGGAAAGAGATTCAGACTGACCGAACTCTTTCCCTTTCACGGCATGGCCACGTCAGCTGTTACTGTGGGGTCTTTGGTGCTGTCAGGAGTAGGCTTTTGAGTACAGAAAAGATCGTTTCAGAAATAATATTTTCAATTTGTTACTAAAATAATGTTCCCATTCAATGAGCTGTTACCATGTTGCAGGAACTGTTTTAAGTGGTTGCTTGTATCTTGTGTATAGATGTAGTGAGATATTCACTTTGTCAGCACCTGTGGCACAGACCACGCCCATTGGGGGGTGGGGACAGGGGCGATGTTACCTGGGGAAACTAAGTCTGAGGAGGGGCCTCTGAGAACTCTCCTGCTTGCATGACGGGGACAGGAGTACATCCGGAGTCATCCTTGGGCCCAGGAACCTGCTGGTGTTCATCTGTCTGTGTTGTAAGTTATTTCTCCCTGAATAAACATCTATTCAGCCTATTTGTTTCTCCTGATTCTTATTAAACATCAATATATAGATATTCATGGTCAACACTCCTACAGCTGGGTCAGTGGTCTGCCTCCCACGGTCATTTAGAAGTTAAATAGCAATGTAGTGTGTGTGCATGTGCATGCGTGCATGCGTGTGTGGTGGTGCTGGTGGTGGTGCTGGTGGTGGTGTGCTTACCTGTGCATGTTACGGCAGGTTTTTCCCGTGGCACCATCCCGCCTGCCGCCAGTCTGGGCCCACAGCCGCACCAGCCCCAAATAACACTCAGAGACTCTGTATTTGATACAATCCTGTTGGCCAGTTACCATTATTGTTTATGGGCTAGCTCTGTCTTAATTATTAACCCATTTCGACTTATCTAAGTATTTCCACGTGGCTCATCTTATCCGGGAGCCCCGGCTGGCGTCTTCTTTCCTCCCCAGTCTCCATCTTGACCCTCCTTCTACTTCCTCTTTCCTCCTCCTAGTCTCCTAGCCCTGCCTATCTAGTTTTCTATTGGCCACAGGGCTTTATTAACCAGTATGAGAAACATATATTCAGAATAACATCTCCCATCATGTGCATGCCTGTCAGAAGTTGGCATTAGCATCACATTTTGTCTTATTTTTGATACAGTGTCTCTCAGTGTGGAGCTCACCTCAGCTAGACCTCTCACCATCAGGATCTGCCTGTCTCCACTGTGGCTTGGCTTTATGTGAGTGGTGGGCTTCTGATCTTAGATCCTCATTCTTATTCTGCAAACAGTCTCCTAACATCATAGTATTTCTTAGTTAGAGTTTTATTGCTGTGACTAGACACCATGACCACAGCGACTCTTAAGGATTGAGCCATCCCTCCAGTCCCTAAAACAAAACAAAACAAAACAAAACATTTAATTGGGGTGGCTTGCTTACACTTCAGAGATTCCTTCTTTTGTCATCATGGTAGGGAGAATGACAGCATGCAGGCAGACATGGTGCTGGAGAAGTAACTGAATCCTACATCTTGCAGACAACAAGTAATGGTCTGAGTGTCATACTGAGTGAAGCTTGAGCAAAAGAGATCTCATAACCCACCCCACAGTGACACACTTCCTCCAAAAAGGCCACACCTAATTCAGCAGGGCTACACCTCCTACTAGTGCTACTCTCTTTGGGGGACCTTTTCTTGCAAACCATCACATCATATTAAATTAATTTGAAGGTTCTTTTCTTTTCAAATAGTTAAGGTGCCTTAGATGATCAGGCATATTAATGATAATTTAACCAAATTATTAAATGCAACTCCTACACACATACATGCTAATGTCATTTTTATAATTATAACACCGTAGTTAAACTCAAGGAATGGTGAGAAGACATGGTGTCTGTGGAGAGAGGCTGACTGATGAGAACTGTAGTGATGTGGAGAGGTTGGGATATCACAAGTCCAGAGACTAATTACCTCACTTGTGCTAGCTCTAGTCCTCTGAATAGCCATGCCTTTCCTACCCCTAAATATTTTGTGACTAGTACGCAAAAAAATTTCAGAATCTATTAATTTAGCAGATCACTAACTTCCAACAATCCATAATCTAAGAATGTCATCAGATAGCATCTTGTGCCTATAGGAAAGCGTCTCCCCTTCCCATACACCAGTCTCTCTGATGGTGTTCCCACCAATGTGTTAAACTTGCCTTGGTTTATGACTTTCTTTGTTCTGTAAAACTATAAAACTTCACGAAACTACTTCTATATTAGAACATTGTAACCTGGGAGACCTAAATCTTTGTTTACTCATATATGCTCCAGAATAAACCATATCTTTTATGCCCTCCCAAACAAAACCCTCAAGGAATTGGATGGTCACATAGTTCTGTCCTTACCTCTGTGCTGTGACTTTACGCATACAGTGTGTTATAACTTCTCCTTGGGTAGTCATCCCTTGGGTAGTCACATTCTTGATTGGGCTCAACAATTCATTTGCTGCTCGGTTCTACTCTGTTTTATTTGTTGTTCTTCCTGTCTGTTAAGTCTGTGTACCTTGTGTTAATATTAAAGAAGTAACTGAATTCCGCATGCTTCCTTTACCTCATATGATTTGTGATATAGGTTCTCCTGGGACTATTAATGCACGTGTCACTCTCATTCCCTTGATGGTCTTTTAAGTTCAAAGACAATCTAGAGATCAGCAGTGTATCTAGTTAAAATGGTTATAAACCAAATGCTTTGAGGCATTTTAAGAGGAGCTGACAAGAAGGTGTACACAAGTTAAATGTGTGAAACAATGTGTTTGATAGATTTGAAATGACATTTCAGAACAACTTAGGGACTACAAATGAGTTGGTGATATAATGTCCGCCATTATCCCAACTTCACTTGGAAAACATTCCCTTTTTTACTTTAAGGCAAGAAAAAAAAAATGTCAGGGATCCCGAAGTTCATTCTCCTTCCTCTAGACCCGGTGTTTAAGCCCCTTGTACTTGAATTATCATAAAAGCCTCTATAATTGCCTGAACATGTTAATTTATCCCACAACTAGCTGGTTTTATCTGACTGTATTTAAGGGATTTAAGGGGTGACAGGGAACAGCTGGAATCTGTGAATGAGAGTCTGACTCCACAGACAGAAGTGTTGCACTTACTGGCACAGTGAGATGACAGTGGCTGCCCGACCGCTCTCAAGCTGGCCTGTTTGTTTTTTTATTTTCTCTCCTGCATCCCCTGCTCCTGAAGTGCTCCCCCCGCTCTCTCTCTCTCTCTCTCTCTCTCTCTCTCTCTCTCTCTCTCTCTCTCTCTCTCTCTCTCTCTCTCTCTCTCTCTCTCTCTCTTTCTGTGTGTGTGTGTGTGTGTGTGTGTGCGCGCGTGCGAGCGCGCGAACCTTTCTCCCTCCCTTCCTCCTTCCAGCTCTCCCATCTATCCCCTCTAACCCAGTGATTATAGCCTTTCTGGAGGAGGGCAGATTACCCTCTCTACCCCCAATCTTATTATTGTTGCTACAGCCAGTGGCAGGAGTAGCTTCAATGCACATATTGATAATCACAGCTGGGACTGTATAAGCAAAATCAAACCAGTAAAATAAGAGCTAGTAGATGGTCAGGGACCATGGAAAACCCATTGATTGCTGCTGCAGCCGTTTTCTGTATGGCAGAATGAGCGTAGGAGGGCCGAGCTCCAGGTAATTTCTAGCAAACAATGTGTTGTGGTGTGTTATTTATTTGTAGATCCTGAAAATCGAAATGGAGCCCCCAGATCCCTGTAGAACATGCTTCGTTAGTGGGGAACGAAGGCTGTTGCTGGCTGGGTACAACATTGTCTATTCTGAAGCATAGTGAGGAGGGTGGCAGCAGGCCGAGTGAAACCTCTGGGGTCTGTGTTAAGCAAGTTTCCACCTCAGAGAGAACCCCAATGCAAAGGAGAGCTATCCCTCTCTTCATTAGGGTCTGACATTAATAAGACTTAAATGCCACCCTGAACTAACTAGCTCTGGGAACTGGACCAGTTGCAGGTCCTTCTGTCTCTGTCATAGGGTTTTCATAGGGGTGAAATAAGGCACAGTGATGCTAAGGCATCTATTCTGCACAAATCTATATAACTTCATAGACCCATTCAGCATCATGATGAGTAGAGGTGTGTATCAGGGACAGCCTAGTCAGGTCCCAGGTGGTACACTCCATCCAGGTATATAGAGAACAGTTTGACAAAGACACACTTTCCAAATAGGAGCAAGATTAAAGGAAACCATCAAGGGATGATAAATAAGCCTGAGTTAGTGTAGCAGAAAGAGAATCTACTCTCAGAACTAAAAGAGTTAACAAGCAAGCTTCAAAACTCAGAGAAAACAACACTGGTCATTGAAGAAAAAAAAAGGCTGCCCCATAAAAGGTGTGGCCTTTATTAGGCTTGCCTATTATAAAGAGTGGCCCCATGTGAAGAGGAGGTGACAATGATGGTGAGTGTTAGTATTCAGGTATCTGTACTGACCTGCCCTTGGGTTTCTAACAGGATCCATCCTCAGCTGCAGCCACTAACAGCACATTAACTACATTCCCTTTTAAAGGGGCTCTGCCCACCTCCCATATCCCCCCAATCTCTATCTCCCCCCACCCCCCAACCCCCTGCCTGCATCTTCTTTTCTGCTGCTCCTGTCCCCAGTAGATCCAACACATGAATGGTTAGAAGGTTTGAAGCTGTTTGTGTTGATTTACACACAAGGTCTAACAGGCATTGCTAATTGTCTGGGTCCTTAAAAATGCTTTTTTCCCTTTGTGGTGACATAATTCAGGCATCTTAATGCCTTCCTCAATGCCTAATATGATCCTTGAGACCCAAGAATGACAGAGGATCCAGTCAATAATGACCTGACAAATACCTAAAATAAAAATCAACAGGGGAATGCCTCATTTGCCTATATGCACAGTGCTTTTAGGGGACTTTCTGAGCAGACAATATATTCGGGAACTTTTAAAAGACTGAGCAAGTGCCCTCTGGTACCCTACTTTTGGCTATTCCCATGGTACCTTGCATACCTTTTGATTACACCAGTGCCATGGTGCCTGAATTCTACTCGTGCTTTCTCCATAGCCACTTCAAGAGCTTGGTGAGCAGACCCCATCTTTGTCATATTCAGCACAACAGAATGATGAATAATCCTTCTTAGAGGTAACAAACTGATGCACATCTTTGTGTTCTAGGCCAGCAGCTTCTTCATGATCCTCCTACAGAGCAGACGACCAGAGGCTGTGGCTTAGAAAAGGAAAAAAAAGTCTTCTCCCACAGTCTCCCACTCTCAACACTCTCAACATTTCCACTGCCCCACAGCCAGCTGCTTAGAGTACAGGTCATTTAAGGAAACCCTGGTTTGAAAATAAAAGGTATAAATAGAAGAGAGAACAGCGGAAAGAGAGGGAGATGGCAAAGCAAAGGAAAGGAAGAAGAATGAAGAAAGATCAAGAAAGGAAGCTAGAAAAGGAAAGTATGCCCTCAGGCTCTTAGGATTGATCTAGCAATCTGTGGTGGTTTGAATGGAAATGGCCCCTATAGACTCATAAGGAGTGGCATTATTCAAAAGGATTATGACCTGTGGCCTTGTTGGAGAAAGCGTGGCTTTTTTGGAGGAAGTGTGTCACTGGGAGTGGGCTTTGAGGTTTCAGAAGCTCAAGTCAATCCTAATAGATCAGCCTCTCTTCCTGATGCCAGATGTAGAACTCTCAGCTACCCCTCCAGCACCATGTCTGCCTGCATGCCACCATGCTCCCCACCATGATGACAATGGATTAATCCTCTGAACCTGTAAGTCAGCCCCAATAAATGATTTCCTTTATAGAAGTTGTCATGATCATGGTGTCTCTTCACAGCAATGGAAACCCTAACAAAGGCAGAGTCTAAATGTTCCAGCTCCTTTGGCTATTGGCCACAAGAGACAGGAAGCCCATGCAGTAACCACAGAGTCCAAGAAGGACCAGTGCTCTTACAACCCTTCCAGAGTTTTCCAGGGAAATATCACTTTTTATGTATGGAGTCTTGTCTTCAAACCTGAAATTCACAGAGTTCTCCTAGGGAAAGGTGAGGAGGTCAAACCAAAATGACTGCACAACATTTGTTTTGATAATGCTCTCTCTGATTCATAAGGCATTTTCAACATCAAAATGAGTGAATATGTTAATTAGTTATAAGATCACCGGTGATTCCATCATAAATTCAAATCTATGCCTGGTCTGTAATTGATGTTGGCACAAACTCAAGAGGAAGAACATGAACCCCTTGTTTTAATGCTTTTGGTTTGAAGTTGGAAAGATGGAAAATAGTAGGAACTTCATCTCATCTCTGAGGTTCTGTGGGAGTCCTCTCCATTGTGGTCATGACTCTGGGTTAGAATTCAGAATTTACAACCATTTCACTAGAAGACTTTGGAGCTATTAATTAATCTTTCTAAAGTGCATCTGGCTTCTCCTTGCAATTAGCATAATGATGATTAACAATGTGAGAATATTGAGACAATTCACTCACTCACTCATTCATTCATTTATTCATTCAACAGATACTTTGCAATTACCATTGTGTCTGGAGAGCTGTGTTCTGGGAAAACTGCTACTAATTCCTGCTTTCATGCAATTTATATTCTAGTGGGAAAACAGGGCTATTTTCCCAGGCCTGGTAAGCATCCTATCAATTCCCATTGGAATTTTCTGACTCAATGTGTGATCCTCCAGAAATTTGTCTTTTCTGAGAAGATACTTAGGTGACACTCAGAGACAGAGGGATGTGAGAGTGAGATTAACAGAGAGACAGAGACAGAGAGATACAGAGAAAGAAGGAAAAACAGTATGGAGGAAAAGAAAGAAAGGATAGAGAAAGAAAGGGGAGGAAAAAAGATAAGTATGAAGGGGTGGAGAGAAAGTGAGAACTGCTTAACAGGATGCACTGAACAGCAGTGGGGGCAAGCCAGACACTCAGACATCTTAGAACATAAGATGCTTGATGGAAGGCTGGTTTAAGCTCCTCAGACCACAATTAGAAAGTTGCCAGCTCATCTTCTTCCAGGCAATGCTACACCTCCTTTGAAGACTTGTTACTCCCAAAAGAATGCAAGGTAGCTCTGCCCCTCAGCCATCATGGATGCCAAACTTCTCTCTCTCTCTCTCAGTGTTTTAACTGTCTTCTTGGAAAGGCAAACCCATGTGTGCTTACTTCATGTGGGACAATGCATGCTAAACTGGGTCAGAAAGTGTGGAAAATGGAAAAGTACTCAGAAGCAGTTCTCCCAGCAGATGCTGGGGTTGCCTCTCCCACTCACTTGTGGGGTGCACAGGAGGAAGAAGGCAGGGAAGATTTGTCCTTTATATCTTCTCTTGTGCAAAGCGAAATGGAGAGATCATGAGTAAACAATGTTTACCTTGCACAGCAATGGAAGGGAAGGATGGAACAGCTTTAACATGAGGTCCCCTAGTCCTCTGGCCTAGGAATCCAGGAAATCAAACCTGCATGTCTGGTTTCTTTGGACAAGTGGTAGATGGAAGCATTGCAGTCACTGGGTGGCAATGAAGGCCAAGGATAGGTGATAGGGTGTAATTCAGTGCAAAGCAAAAGTCTGTGGCCGTGTGCTCTATTATCTCCCAGCTACTTTGGAAGGAAGAGAAACAGTATGATAGAGAGTTAAGGTGGCTAAACACACTTTACCTAAACGGGGTCAAATGGAAGAGGCATTGTCTCCCCTCACAGCCTTGTGATACTTCTAAGACTCTTACATTTTTGCTCTGTTTGAACTTAAATGTTTTTCTTTAATATATTAGGTTATGAAGTTTTTATTGATTACTGTGAGATAAATGATATCACTTTGAAAAACATTTTCTCTTTTTCATCACTTTAAATAAAGGGGATGATACATCAAATAGCAAAAACTCTCCTTGAGTTTGAGTTCGTTATGGGGCCACATATTTTGCAGAATAGATTTTTTTTTGCAACTCACTGGGGGGGAAAAGGCAGAATGTAAAAGAAAAATGTAAGGGTTCCTTCTGCTCTTCTTGCCAATTCCCTTGAAGTTGAAGGTTAATCTTGTTTGGCCAGTGCATGTGGATTGCCAGATTGGGGGAAAAGGCAGAATGTAAAAGAAAAATTTAAGGGTTCCTCTGCTCTTCTTGCCAATTCCCTTGAAGTTGAAGGTTAATCATGTTTGGCCAGTGCATGTGGATTGCCATATTGGGTTGCTGCCCCCTACCTTTCATACTTAATTAGCTCTTTGGGTAGTCCCCAGACCTGGTTCAACATGGGGTAGAAGTGAGCTTTTTCCTATGTCAGGGCTAAAATAGTGATGTCTGGGCTAACTGCTCACTCTGTCAATTACTCCACCCCGCTGCCATTTGAGTCACTACTACTATGCTAATATCTATAGGCCAGCCTACTCAGTCTCTGGTACATAAGTTCTTTTTTCCCCACTGCTCTTCCAGAATCCCCTCCTTCTTTGGGTTCAGGTCCCATCCTGGGCATCTTTGTGGCACCTTCTTTTATCAGCCCAAAGACATGACTTGTCTCTTCCCTGAAGTGGAGTTCTTTTCTGGTCATCACTTCTCACAAGAATTGTCAACAGCCCCCATGCTGAACCTGCTGAGCTATTATTCAATTCTTGGACCAAGACTGAACTTTCCTCGAGTTGTTTTCCTAAGTAGGTTTGGGAACTCCTCAGGGGGATAGGATTTATGTGTGATTCATCTTTGTATCCCCTGGCAGACAGTAGGTGTTCAATCAATTCGCACTGCATGATCAATATGAAAATCATTGTTTCTCCAGAACTTTGTTCAGATCCCCAAACCAGAAAAAGTACAAAACAAAGTCACTCGCTGATCTAGTTGAAAACTTGTGTATGCTGTGATTACAGACTTGGAAAAGAATCGTGTGCATCAAGTCACTCCAGGCCCTCAGTGCCCGAATGGCTTTAGCAAGGTCTAATCATTAAAATGATGAGATTTCCAAAATCAGAAAGGCGAAGCCCAGGGGCTGGCTTCAGCGGCTACCTTCTTCCTTCCATGTACGCCAGCATAGCTATTGACACACAACTTGGCATAGTTTAACCACTGATAATTTTATCAAGTGTCAGCTGAACGCTCAGCACTGTTCTTAACATCCCATGCATGGCAATCCTTTGGAACAGGTCTCTGCTTCACTGTAAAGGTGACTTAAATAACAGTGGCATTGTAGCATGAAGTCACATAGCTAGGAGAAGCATGATCGATCTCCTTCCCCTAAAATCTCCCCCCTCTTTTTGAAGTACTATAAGTAGAATGATAAGGAAGATTCTTTATCTAGGGGACAGAAGTGAGGATACCCCATCAAAGACCTACAACTTCTTCATAGGTTCTAGAAGTCAGAAAGAAATGTTCCATGTGGTTGTTTCAGAGAAGAAGGAGATGATAGTAACACCTGTGCTGATACCCAAGAACATGGCTAGCAGTTCATTTAAGGCTGAATCATACTCTTACCCGTGCTCTACGAGGGCTGAGTAATATGCACATATAGTATTGTAGAAAACTCATCTACTAGCCAACAGAACACATATGACATCATATATAGTGTTTGTTGAGTGTGCACTATATTCCAAGTACATGGGAATATAACAAATGATCAATGTTTTCCCTTGGAGATTCACTATCTAGAGAGAATGGGCATGCAGATACACAGAATCAAGGGGTGGTCCTAGGTAATAGAAGCAGAATGGTAGAAAGTCTGATGTGGAAGCAGTCTGTGCCCAAGCAAGCTCTCCATTCTCACATTTACACCCAATACCCTGCTACATCTTCTACCACTACTATGCTAATATTGTCTACCATGCTTATGGAGAAAGAGGGGGAATTTGACTGACAGATCATTTTTCAATCTCTGGGAGCTGATATAGAAATATAACAACTTCAAATCTTCTGGAGAAAGCAGGAAGTGTGGGAGAGGGGAGAGGAAAGTAGGAGAAAAGAGTGATGATGACATGGACCACTTACCTGGCCACACCCTGAACTCTTCATCTCTGGATCTCTAGAAAACACACTCTGGTTACATCTGGAAGCAAAGAAGAATGCACACACATGCATACGTACATATAAGTACACAGAAACACAAATGAACTTACACACACATGCGTATATAAACACACAACGATAGAACGATGGAGGAGGTGATAAGAGCCCTATACTTCCTAAGCTCAGTGTTCTTTGGTTATTCTCACTATACACACCACAACATCATCTAAACCCCCAATTAAAGAACTTTGGGATTCCACCTTGCTTTAAGCCATCTGGAACCCATTAGCAGGAATACTTAATCTCCAGCTCAAGGAGCCATTATAGAAGAAGCTAATTCTGTATAGGCAAATTCTGATCATGGAGGGGAGAATGAGCCAATGACAGCTTTTATATATACCTGATTAAAACGAATCTTGAATGAATGAGTGGATAAACAAGTAAAACTTTTTACAAAGGCATTCCTACATACCAAACCTGTACCAGCGATGCTTAGAAGTGTCTTTTACTTTAATTTTCATGCTATCTTTTGATGACATTGGGATTATTATCTTCATTTTGGTGGCAAACAGCCTAAGGGTAAGGGCAGGCATGAGATTTTTCCAAAGACAATACAGAAGAGCTGTTAAACAGCTAAGCTGCAATGTAACAGCTTCTTCTTTCAATCCATACCTGGCTGCTGATACCATGTGCTCTTGTTGGTGTTAGTTAGGCACACGTGAGAAGAGAGCAAAATGGAAGACTCCACCTTAATGCAAAGGGCTCACAGAGTAGTGATGATGATACATCCTTCAGACATGACAGCAGTGAAGGGAAGCAAACACAATCATAAGACATCATACAATGAAACAGGAGAGATGAGTGCAAGAAGGGAGGTTCAATTCCTGCCCAGAGTCTTGACAGAGGTAATGTGAAAGCATAAGGTTTTGAGCTCATGGGGGTTTCTTGGTTGTGCTGGTCTGGTCTGGTGAAGTCTAGACAGACAGATGGATGGAAGCACAAAATACATTCTAGAAACAGGCTTGTGAGTAAGAATTGCACACTAATGACAGCAACTAGGCAGAGATGACTCAGTCAACAGGGGGTTTCGAGTGACTTAATTGCCATTGGATACAAAGAAAAACTGCATCCTGGCTTTATGCAAAAATTGAAAAATAAGTTCTGAAATAATTAAGGGTTTACATGGACTCCCAAAAGTGAAATAACTGGGACCAGGAGTACATTCTTAATCAGAAAGATGTTGCCAAAGTGCCTCCTACAAATGCTTTGCCAGCTAACCCCACACATAAGTGTACCTGTTTCTTTACATACTTGCAACAGTATTTTGTCAAATGCCTGAAATTTAACAAATGGGTGAAGGAAGGGTGAAACTTTAGAATGATTTTAATTTGCATTTCTCCTGTTATAAGTGAACCTGGGCATCACTCCATGTATTAAATAGGAATGCTGTGGGAGGTATGCTTATCTTTAAAGTGTAGTATCTAGAGACTACAGGAGCTTAAGGACCAGACATAGACTAAGTAGGATTAAAAATTGATAGAAGCTTTTCTGAGAATCGTTTGTCAGCGTGCATTAAAAATCCTCACTATGTGAATACCCTTGGACCCAGAAATTCCATTTGTAGAAATGTGTCATTGGGAAATGATTCATAGATGCAGGAGAATTTGGATGTGAGAGGTTGCGAATCAAAGCAGCATTTCTAAAGTCAAACAGCTAAACTCAGCACATCCCACAGTAGGGGCTTCACTTGTATTTTTTCTGTCTGTCTGTCTGTAAGAAGACTATCATCATCTATTCTCTCTCTCTCCCTCTCCCTCTCCTTCTCCCACTCTCTCTCCCTCTCCCTCTCCCTCCCCCGCCCCCCCTCTGCATCTTTCTTCAAGTGAGTGCTTTTTCCAAAGACAGGATCTCACCATACAGCCCACACTAGACTCCTGCTTTCCCTTGCAGAATGCCGGTATCCCAAGTGTATGTCACCATACCCATCACAGACTAACTTTTTTCAGGGTCTTAAGAGCCAACGCTTGATCACCACCTCAAAATGGTAGCCTCAAAAGCCAAGGCAGTTTACGTCCACTAACGGTTTTGCATTAGAGCCAGTCTAGGTAGCAATCATTATTTTTGAGTGTTTCTCAAATTCTTGGAAGAGAGACTATCATTGTCTCTGAGGGTATCTGGTTCATTCTTCACTGGTAATGTTTTCAAACGGGACATTTTCCATCGAGCATCATTGAAAACGGAGCAGTACCCTGAGACCTGGAGCACTGGAACCTCAGAAGTAAGCATTTACTAACTGCCCCCACCTAAAAGACCCCAAAGCTGGTATGACGGGTCAAGATTCAAAAGCTAAGGAAACAAAGCTCATTCACTGGGCTAAAAATTTTTATCATATTTAATTACCATTTCTTCAGTTTGTTGGTATTTCAAAAAACAAAGCTTATAAAATTGAATCATAACTCCTGAGATTTTGCCTATGACACCGTAGCTGCTTCCTGAGAAAAGGGAAAGAAACGTCTATCATCACAGTGTCAATGCTTACAGAGGAAAAGCATGTCCTCAATGTTTTCAGAGTGTCTGTGCCTGTAAATCCACCAGGTCACTCTGTGTGTGTGTGTGTGTGTGTGTGTGTGTGTGTGTGTGTGTGTGTGTGTGTGTGTGTGTGTGTGTCCGTGGGTGTCTGTGGGGTGTAAGAGGAAAGCTTCACAGGCAGGCCACTTTGTGTGCGTGTGCATGTGTGTGTAAAAGAAAGCTTGCATGAGAGCTTGCATGGTTTCTTTGCAGGAAGAAAAGAATCTTTGGTGATTTTAGGATTTTTATCATTTTATCCTAAAAGCAAAGGACTGGCTCAAGAGCCATTTTAAAGTTAAATGACTTGAACAATTTAATGGGGCAGATAAAGCAGAAGACAGAAATTTGAAGATTTCTAGCTTGGAGCATGGATATTTTGTGCTACAGTGTATCTATGTATACTCATGCAGAGAAGGAAGAACAGACATAGAGGCAATATATTAGGTTCATGATTGTGTTGCTTTTTAGATGATACTCTTCTATGGCTATTAAGATGAGTGGCACTGGTCTGTGGGTACTACAATGTGTTATCTTCACGGGGCACCATTCTGTGGATAATAAGGTGTGTTATCTTCATATTACACTGGTCTGTATTACTATGGATCTTGAATCTGATATGACAAGTTTAACTTGAAAAGTTGAACTTTAATTAAGTATTTTGCTCTGTGGTCTCTACCCTCTCCCAAAGCACCTAATACATAAGACCTGCTGTAGGCAGCTTTTCTGGGGGTGGGTAATGCCAAGACGTGGAGTAAGACAGACAGACAGACACAGACAGGCAGGCAGACAGACAGACAGAATACAGAAAAGCCAATAGAGGGGGAGTGTTTATTTATCTCAGTAGATAACTGGAACTCAGTCTGACAGGGATGAGGCAAAGAAGCACAGATAGCATCTCCTATGGGAATCAAAAGCAGCATAAGAACTGAACCTCAGAATCCAGAGGAATGACAATGAGTGACCAGAGAGGCAGAAGGTTACAGCAGCCAGGAACATGTTTATGCAGAAGAAGAAAAGGTCAGTGGCTGAGCTCAGATGGACTGAGGCCACTGCTGACCTTGGATAAGAGTGAAAATGAGTAGATTTTTTTGTTTTATTTTTGGTGGTAGTAAGAAGGGAGATGGAGAAGTATATAATTTTCTCAAGAACTTTGGTTTTGAAGGGAAGAAGAAATTGGTTGGGAATGTGCTGGTAACAATGATGTGCTATATATCACAACAGACTCACCAGAAGCAAAAGTTATACTCTCATTTCTGGAATTTGCAGATGTTCAGAAGGCAGATATTTCTACAACAACTGGTTTCAAACTATCAGTAAGATGTCAGCTGTCTTAAAATCACCCCTTGTGAGCATACCACTGGGCAGGACACTAATGAGTATTGTTTTTAATAGGGAAAATCTGTCATTGATGCTAAGCCAATGCAGAAGCAGAGATGAAGTATCTGGGCCAGTAGTATGGTGAAATAGCATGGCACGAGGACATATACAAGTAATCACAGCACTCAGGCTGATGCAGAAATATTACAGGTTCAAAGCCATGCTGGACTCCATAGAACAAGGGTTGTATAATGAAATCTCATCTTGAAACATAAACAAAGAAATGAATGAACAAATAACAAATAAATATTTTTGCAAGACTAGACTAAGCTTGCTGGAAGCTGAAGAAGATGAGATAATTGGCATAATGAGCAATTTGGAATGGAGTGAAGACAAATCAAACATGGAGGAAGTAAAATACGTGCTTCAGGGCAGGGACTCATTTGCCATCTGCTGAGCATCCAGGCAGGAGTTGGGAAAAAAAAAAAAAAAAAAAAAAAAAGAACCAGTGATGGCGGGCAGCACACTGTGGAAGCCACAGGTGAAAGTGTGAGTACCATAGCTCCACAGCTTTCCCACCAAGTTTCTCTCTCTATCATTAGCAAATCATTAAAATCTACTTCGGGGGAGTCTCGAAATGTTAACAAGGCAGATATTTGATCACAGCAGCTAAAAATGATAATAGCTGTTCTTCATTGAGCATAACTACATGGCAGGCACAGACTGAGCATTTCCACAATAATTTCATTAAATCTGCACAGTAACTTCATGAGATGAATTATTTTAATTAGCATATGTTCATTATACACAAGTTTCATTATGACACTATCTGTGTGCATACGATATATCTCCAAATCATATTCAAACCCTGTTATCCTGTCTTGTCCTCCTGCTGTTCTCCCTGACCTCCTTCCTCATGAAGTGGATTCTGCAATATCCAACTTAATAAATGAGAAACTCACCTCCAATATCAAATACATTTCCCAAGTGTATCGATCTAGTAGTATTCAAAAGAATCTGAACTTAAGCAGTATGACATCTTTATCAACTGCTGCACCAAACTGCATCCTACAACATCTGACATGTGAAAGTCAGTGGCATGACCGTCTTGTCTCTTCCACAAAGAAAGATAACAGGGTTTGGGAATGCTAAATGAATGGCCCAGGAAATGTGTCCAATTAGATGTGAATGAAAGAATCACTTCACAGCACTCAACAGGTAATGCCAATACCCAGTGCCAATCACCATGGCACTATAAATGTTTGCTTAGTTGTATGAAATGCTGATTTCCTCCTGTGAGTCCACTGGAGGGGTTAGGAGGGCCATGGGACTCGCAGGTTTGGGGAACAAGGGAAACACAAAACAGGAAAACTAGGTTAATGGATCAGACACCACCTATAGTTAACTGGACACAAAAGAAGGTTTCATGGCTCTCTATCCAGGTGCAACTTAATACGGAGTTTAGAGGTTTCACAGCCCAACCAATTCCTAAATCCAACTCAATGTCAGAAAGATACAGTTCTAAAGAACTGTCCATGGTACTTCTCCCTTATATTTACTTTGAAATGGAAAATAAAAGGAATTCTTAAGTGTTCTGGAAATCCAAAGTCAAGCCACTGTCACTTAGTACTACAAAGTTAACGATGGGACTGTGTTTTGGATATCTAGCCCTGCTCACCTCCTAGTACTACAAAATTAGTGAAGGGCTGGGTTTTGGACACCTAGCTCAGCCCATCTCTTGAGTTGACATGAACACTGGTAGTATTATACTGATTGTCTACTCCAGAAAGCTTCCTCTAAGGTATGACAGAAAAAAAAAAGAGCAGATCACAGACATCCAGCCTAGAGCTCTTCTTCCCATGAGAAGCTCTTCCCATGGGATGAGAACTTACAGGTTGGTTGGGGGATGTTGTGTTTTGGGAGTTACTTCTCATCTCTCAGAACAAAGAAATTTCAGGTAGTTCAAGCATCCTCCAGTATGACAAACTGTCTCATATTTTTTAATGGGAAGATAGTAGTTCGTTGCTCCAATGACAGAGGACTTGGGATGGCTCACGGTATCATGTGCCCCTTTTTAATTTATGTGGCTTGCCATCTCAGGCAATGGTGCTATGAAGGATGGAGCAGCAGACAAAAGGTTAATAGAGCATTGGGAATTTTTTAATTGAAAAAAATGACTGCAAGACCCCACAGCAGACTGGGTGATAATAAGATTACAGAATGTGTGCTTTTGAGGGTGAGATAATAGACATGGAAATATATTGCTGAGCTTCAACGAGAATCTGGGTCTATAAGGAGGTTAAAAAGCCATGCACAGTATTTTTCAAGGCAAATATATACTTAAATAGTCCACCTCCTTCTTTCAGTTATTGTTAATTTACTATTACCCAGGAAATGAAAATAGAGTGTTGGTCAAATTGCTATCATTTCTGACTTGTTAATGTGTCTGAGTCAAGTTGGATATTTAGTTAAACCAGCTCAAATAACAGGTAATTTTTAAATTATTTTCACATGGGTAATAGAAAAACATTTAACTTTCAATAATATTCTCTGAAAAGATGACATATGAAACAGAAAATAAATTTTTGACTGACTAAGCCTCTAAAAATGCCTAATGAGAAAACACTTGGGGTGTGCTGGATAGTTCTACATCAACTTGACACAAGCTAGAATTATCTGAAAGGAGGGGACCTCAATTAAGAAAATGCTTCCATAAGATCTGGGTGTAGGGCATTTTCTTAATTAGTGATTAATGGGGGAGGGTCTAACTCATAGTGGATGATGCCATCCTTAGTCTGGTGGTCCTGGGTTCTCTAAGAAGGCAGGCAGAACAAACCTGTAAGCAGCACCCTCCATGGCCTCTGCATCAGTTTCTGTCTCCAGGTTCTTGCCAGGTTCTTGTCCTGACTTTCTTCAATGATGGACTATAGTGTACATTGAATGAACCTTTTCCTTCCCAGCTTACTTTTGGTCATGGTGTTTGTATTTAGGAACTTCCTCACATTGACTTTGTAAACCTTACTGAGCACCAAGTGTCTGTGAAAGACCCAAGCAGATAGGGTCATTTTGAGGAGACCCTTAACCCCAAGAGACAATACCAGTCCACTGGATGCAAGCGCAAGAGGCTGTTTATTGATCACACAGGGACCTGTGGACGCTTCAGTCTTTTGGGGGACTGAGCGTGCAGAGGCCAAAATTTCAGAGGATTATATAGGGTTTGGGCAGCAAAAAGCAGGCTTACAGAAGCAGATACATGGTTACAGGGATTTCATTGGTTGATTCAAATAAGGCAGTTGGGGTCAACCTAGAACAGAGTTGTTTGTTCGGGTCATGTACAAGGAATTCAGTTATGACTATTTCAGCATTCTGGTGGTTTCGATAAAACTGCTCCAAGGATCCTCTGTTCCAGGGTATCATTCAGGTGACCTCGTTTTGGCTCAAGCTGTAGACTACAAACATCCTGTGGTTTGTAGTTGAGAACATCCAGTTGAGAACATCTGGTTCCCTTTGTACTTTTCCATAACTTGAGCCTGGCAAGAGCAGCTCAAGCAGGCAATATGCATAGTGGGGGTCTTTCATCTGCAAGATACAATATTCAGTCACACATGATCTAAACCTTTTGGTGGTACTTAGCATCATTTGATGTTTGAGGATTGTGGTCCATGGAACTGAGACCACTCAAGGATAAAATGAAACAGAGTCATAGCAATGGGGTCTAGCAATGAAGCATACAGTGCACAGAACTGTCCCTGACTCAGGCTTACCCTGTCCTCTCAGACCCACTATGCTGCTTTTACCAACACCTTATTACTCTTTACAAAACAGGTGGAGAGATATGAACAGTGACATAGATTCAGAAAGCATTGGGTATCTCCTTAATACAAGACACAGGGTGTAGGGTACAGATAGAGAATTGGACAGACGGAAGAATTCACAACTGCTGATTGAGTCACATGATGCTTCTGGAACTTCTCAAGGGCCAAACAAGTTATTCCATTCTGAGTCACCAGAACATGTGTCCTCCACAATCTTACTGCCCCAAATCAAAACCCCTTCAAAACACAGAAACTTTTAAGCCCAAAGTGAGAGCTCATTTGCTCTCATGACAAATCCAAGTTTATGTGATAAACTGTAAAACTTTAAAACCGGTTTGCATGACAGAAGTTTCATCCCAGTATAGAAAGTATTCTGACCACATTCACTCTCAGTACCTCATTCCCTTATCTCTCTTCCTACCACCCATCAGTCTCCTTTCTTCTTGTAGACACTTTTGCTTCTATTTCATGCCAAATGTGTGTGTATATGTATGTGGATGTATATATGTATGTATGTATTATATGTACATATGTGTGTGTGATGATTTTAAATTATCTATATAAAACCTAGGACTCATAGATGAAAGAAAACATATTTGCCTTTCTGAGTATGACTTAGTGCACTTAACTTGATAATCTCTAGTTGAATCTACTTTCCTAAAAAAGATGTAATTTCATTCTTCTCTGTGGATGAGTAAAATGTATATGTGCCACATTTATTATATTTTCTTTAGCTGTTTCTCTGTTTATAAACACATGGGTTGATCCCATGACTTAGCTGCAAACATCTGTATACATATATGCACCGTGGTGCTTTTATGCCCCATGCTTCTCAGATCCTGGGCAGCCTCCAAAGTCAAATGGGAGTGATAGAAAGTAGAACTTCAGTTTTGTCCTTTTAAGTCCTCTACTGTCCAGACAGACAAGAATCAAAGTTGATGGATTGACAACATCTGCATGGACATTTTAGGGATAGTAGAGGAGTTAATAGGCTAATTTTTCCATGTGCAGTCACAGCTGAAAGATACTAGCCACATTGTGAGCCGCTCAGGTTATCTGAGGGAAATGATATGTATGTAGACCCAACAGAAAACATAAAAATAATAAATGAAACTAATAATGCAAAAGACATTTGGGAAATAAGACGTGTCTTCTGACACAAACAGCACTGGAAGCCTTGGGGAAAGAAAACTAGAATATTAAATGAAAGATGTAAATTGTAGAAATTGGATCCATAAATATTCCTTTGGAAGAAGAGGAAGGCAATAGCTATATCTCACAGGGCCTGGCTTCTCATCTAGGATGAACTCAAAGAAGGAGCTGCCCACTTCTACTTCTGTAGACATTCAGGGCTCAGAAGCAGGAAGCCGTGTGGAGGAGAGGACAAATGAGCAGCTTTTCAATCTGGTGTCCAGCTTAAACTGAAGTCACTATTTCTGTGGGGCTGCAAGAGGTTGATGGCAGTCTGGAGTGATCACCTCCTTGTTTAGCCTTTTGTTTCTCGATGAAAGCCTCCCAGCCACCATCCCTCTCCCCGAGATGGCCAATCAAGGAAATGATTGGTCAAGTTGGAAACCTTGACAAGGATGAACAGAAAAACTGTACTAGGCAAACCTGCTCAAATTTGATCAAAATACATCTCAATCAAGCCCGGTGCCTCAGGATGAAAACATGGAGGGTTTTGGTCTGTTTTGTTTGAAAACGGACAGAAGTTGAGGGAGGGTGGAGGGCCATCCTGTTAAAAGGCTATTTTTGCTACTTGTTTGTGTTGAGGGCTTTCTGTTCAGTGGATTTGTTGCCTGCCTGATATTTGGTTGGTCATTTTCAACTCCAGCTCATTCGCTTAGATCTTCTCTAGGCAGGTAGAACCAAAAGTATCACCATATTCCATGCCGTCCTTGGCGCCATTATGTCATCATTCTTGAAACATACCTTGACTTGTTTCTCCTACCAGCCAGAAAATGGAAAATTGTTGTGTGATATTTTGTTTGTGTTCTGACAAAATAGAGCTTCCTTGGAGTCAGAGGGCAGAGCTAGCCACTAGTTAACCATAGAGACCTGGAGGACTGTGCAAGAGAGAAAACAGGAAGTGATAAGGACAGAGACAGGATCTCTGCCTTTCTTTTGGACTGAGGGATGAGAGAGGAAGGAAGAACTAGTGGCTGCTTCTAGTTTTCTGATTCTCCAGGTTTTTACCCTCTCTGACTCCTGATTTTTATTGATTAACACTTCAGAAAATGGAGATTCAGAGCTATAAAGTCATGAGCAGATGCCACAGGGCCCAGCTCAACCTGGTCCTAGACTTCTCCCTCATCCATTTGAAGTGCAAAGGAAAAAAATAATATGGATAGAGCGGTGTTGATGCATGCCTTTAATCCCAGCATTCAGCAGGCAGGGCAGGTGGATCCCTATGATTTCAAGGCCACCCTGGTCTACAGAGTGAGTTCCAAGACAGTCAGGGCTACACAGTGAAACTCTAGTCTCCAAAACAAACTAAAAAGAGGAAGAAAAGAGAAAAAGAGAAAGAATATTCAGGTACTTTAAGTATCCTGCCCCACAACAAACATCAGGAAGCACGCAGGCAATAGACCCTGGGTTCTGTTCTGTCCTCACCAGTCCCACACACAACCTGATATGCTAATTTTTTATTTTACATTCACATGTACACATATTACATATTTCGGTCATTCCCTAGTTACCTTTCATTGTCTCCTTCCCAGTCCTTCTGGTTTCCTTCCTCTTCAGCTAGTCCTCCTTTAACTTTTATGGTTGATGTGTGAGTGTGTACATGTGTACGTGTGTACGTGTGTGTGTGTGTGTGTGTGTGTGTGTGTGTGTGTGTGAGTCCCAGTGAGTTTCAACAAGGCTGTTTAGAGGCATAGGTGAGAAGTTATGTTTAGGAGCATGGGTACCTTGACGGGGGCTTGCACCATTTGTAAAAATGTGTGTACTTCCCTTGAAGATGTTAATTGCCTAGAGATCCCCAGGGAAGAGTGGGATCTTAGGAGCCTCTCGGCCTTGATTTACTAATTTCTCACCCTAACAAACCTTGAGCATCTAATTTGTGCTAGACACTGAGTCTGCAGTTGTAAGTAAGCAGTCTTGGACAACATGCTTTAGGGGTACTGAACCACAGACCATCCTCTGCCAGGAAGACTTCATCCAAACTAATTGTGTTTGGGATGACAGCCAAGTAAACTCTATCCCAAAATGCTGAGGCTTAGGATTTCAATGGATCTCTTGAGGGGACACAATGCAAACCATAAAACCAGACGACATGGATAATATCCCCTGTTGTCCCTCAAGGAAGCTTCCAGAGTTTTGTGCTATATGGGAGAAGAGACTTGGGGTATCAATTACCATAAAGCACCTTCGGTGTGTATTTACTGAATTCTTTCCAGTCTCTTGATGTCCTTGCCCAAAATGTCACTCATTTTTAAAATTCGCAGTGGTGGCAAAGTCTCTAGAAATGGCTGCTTAGTTTCATAAAAATCCCCACTCATTTCTTTTTCTGATATTAATTACCCACATAATCTTTGAAAGACACTATCCTAAGCATTGTTGGAGGCTTCAGAAACTTATAAATGTATTCACCCAAAGGAATGGTACTGAGGATAAAATAAAAAGCAACTGACATTTGCCATGCCAAGATTTCTGCCTCCATCTTTCTTCTCTGTGAGGTAAGTTGGAATTCTGATGAGCTACATGTTTGGTCATGTGATCTCTAAGGAAATGTCTGCAAAAACAAGTTGTGTAGTCAGGAATGATACAAGCTACCTAGGTGTAGGATCTTCTGCTTGCCACTGTCTATGTCTGAGATGTGGGGGTGGTAGTTAAAAGTAATCTGGAGCTATTTAAATTAAGTATTAAGTAATCAAAATTAGATACTATTATAAAGTCAGATGTTCAGTTGCACTAGCCACTTGCAGATACTCAGCAACAACTATAGTTGTTGTACAGCACAGCTTACATGATTCTTGCCACTAGGAAGATCTATTAGATCTTGAGCAGTGGCTCAAGGATGAGTAGAAAATGCTGTTCCTTGGAAAACTTAAATGGTTACCAATGAAAAACAAGTGTTTGAACAAGGGATGGGAGTGAAAAGAAAACCAAGATACTTTTTGAGTAGTATTTTGTAGTGACAATGTAGTCACTATCCATAGTGATAAATGGGAGTTGTGAGTTAGGCACCTGTGAAGGTTCTAGGAGCATCCTTTGTGAACATCACAGGTCTCTTCTGTTGTCATTGTGCCCTGAAGAAAATGTCATATACCACAAAAGAATGCACCACAAGCTTCAGTGGGCGAGTAGAACCAAGAAAGACCTTTTGGCCATGACTGTAAGATCAGAAACATCACCCGAGTTGGTCCTGGAATGTCAGGTGAGATTCAGATCTTCAGAGGGCAGAGCATCACAAAGAGGGAGCTAGGAAGGAAAGGCTTTTGCTGTGCTCTCTAGATACAAAACATCAAGGGAGAACAGCTTTCTCCTCTTCAGGCTTCTAGAAATTATATCAGGCACATTTAATTGAAAATCAAACTAAATGTAAAGACTTAAACTAATGCATGTGAGTAAGACCACCCAAGTTGTGGCATGGTAATTACTGTAAATCTGTTTCACAATGGTTCATCTCTCAGGAAATTCCAACACCTCTGAACTGTCGGCTCTTCCCCAAGAGTACAGTACTTCTGAAATCCTGGTTTTACTTGGGAATCAGTCTCCTGTGCATCTCATACAGGCTAAGTGATTATGGTGACATTTGGCAGAGCAACTGTCTACTATACACCATAAAAAACATTGAACTGTTCAAAACACTGAGGGACCTTTTCACTGATAATGACATTCTTCTATCACCACTTGCCACATTTTAAAACTCAAGTCTTTCTGGAGGATTCTGTGACCTCCTGTCTTTGCCTTCTGCCATCTCTGGGATCCAAGGATGGGTAGCTCTTCACCAGGAGTCATGAAGGGTCTAGGCACAGGGAACTCTTTCTTTAAAGTTTCAGAGTCTTGGAAAAGTAGGGGGGGGGATTCTAGGAAGGATGCTCTGTACACCACTCCTCGTTTTACTTGCCTTTTATGTCTATCCTTGCCCCAACTCCAACCCCAGCCATAAGTGCCTTTCCTATCCTTTTCAGGGAAGCCTCTGCCTTTCTCTGAAGCTTGAACACATAGACCCAAGCCCTGATGCAGCCCACAAAATTCATCAAGCATTCCTTCCTCATTGCAGGCTCTGTCTCCCAGCAGCTCAGAAGAGAAAGTGTTTTTTATCTCATATATATTCAGAATCACATATCTTTTCAACAGCCCTAGGAGGAGTCACAATTCTTGTTCCTATTCTGTAAAAAAGGAAATTAAGGCTTCGAGAGGCTATATGATGTAATTAAGGTTACCAAGCAGAGGCGCCGGTACACAGACACAGGTCTGCCTGATTCTAATGCCTGGATCTGACTCTTATTCCTTGTCTGAATGGATTAAGACCTGAGCAGCTATTGGGGGAATGGGAAGAAAACACAATAACATGGGGGGGATTTTCCAGAATTCTATCCCATCTGTAAAATGACTGTAAAAATAGAACCCACTGGAAAACATGCAGCACACACTTGGCAAGAATTCTAATGAACCTCCAAGCTTGGCTGTGCAAATCTGAGCTATGCCTGCTGTAGGTCAGAAATGAAGGATTTATTCTGCCCACGAGTCAGAGTAACTATTGTTATTATTTAGCATTGATTAATTGTTCCTCCAGCCCCCCAAGACCTCACCACACAGTTCTCAGAAAATCGTTATACTTCGAGTTTGCCTGAGCCTTGACATTCGGAGTAAAGGAGCTTTTCTGGGAGCCTTTGAAGAATAGCCCACATGTGAGTGGCCATGAAAGCACCCACACAGATGACATGAGCCAACCCACTGTGGGATGCTTCATGGATCTTTCACCAGCATCCTGACATTGCTGCTGCTAGGGGAAGGTCATGACGGGGATGCAAACAAAGAAACAAAAACCAGACTTCTACCTGCTTACAGAAAAAAAAAAAAAAAAGAAAGAAAGAAAGGAAAAGAAAAACAAGCAAGCCCCAGCTCCCTTCCATGTTGTGGACTTTGGGAAATGTATAAATATTGCATAATCACTAATGAGGAGGGGTAACCCTTCAGGGGTAATTACAGCAGGGAGGCCTGGGCCATATTCATGCAAGCCTGATTAAATGTAACGTTGTAAAGGGAGCAGGAGCAGTGAATTTTCCTCCTGACATCCAATAACGCTCACTGACCCTTTGGATATTGTCCTCCCTGGAGGTCAAAAGTATGAATAAATTATGGTTCTGACAACTTTGACATGGAGAGAAGTGGGAATGGACAGCTCTTTTGAAAAAAAAATCTGACATTGTTTGTGATCACAAAGAATATTAAAAACATCCATATGCTAATATAGCCAAATTTTGGCTTGTTGGGAAGAAGAGCAGAGAGCCTCCTTGCTATGTTTGTTGGGAAGGTTAGTGGCTCTTGAAGCTCAAAGTTAAGATGCAGACTACATCAATCAGCAGAAGGGAGGAAGTAACTAGTCCCTGCTGGTGATTCTCAGCCATTGGAAATGATCAACCCAGGGGCAGTGCCATCTCAGGGCATTGCCTGCAAAATTATGCAGTTAAACAGTTAAGAGGACATGCTTCCTCTTACTTAGAGAAAATGTCCAGTATGTGGAGCCATTAGTCACAAGTGAGGACCCTCATTTGCAGAGACAACTAAGCCAAGGCCATCACCTGGAACCTGTGAGGCTACGAAATCGCCACAGCTTGCTGAAGAAAGATTGTCTCTTGTTTTAGGTTCTGTCAGTAGATGGGGGGAGGTGCAGAAATCAAGGCCTGAGGAGGAGGGGAGGGAATTACTCAGGTGGCCTTGGGGAGGCTGGCTTTTGGATGAAGGCCAGAGGTCAATGTAAAGAACCCATCTATTCATCCATCCTAGCCTAGAGCCTATCAGCCTTGAGTTCAGAGATTCAGCACCAGGGACATAAAACCTACAATATTTGTCATTATAGCCACTGGTAACATATCCAAGGCATAAGCTCTATATCACTCAAAAAGCAGTATTGATGGAAAAGGAAGAACAAGCAAGCCCCTCTGTCCTTGGATATTATGATCTTCATTGGACTGTATCAGTGGTGGCACAAAAACTTGTTCATCAGCCCAGGCAGGATTCTACCTCTCCTGATCTGGGTCCAGAAGCATCTGCATGCCCATAGACACAGAGCACTGCAGATTCCAGATGTTTGAAGCCCTGTTGGCTGTTACAAGGCAAAGAACAACAAGTAGATTTAATTTGGCATCACAGGCATTATCCAAACCTTGTCCACTTTACTGATGGAGTCCACAATTGCCTCTATTATTTCTTTCCCTGGAAATACTTCCTCCGAATTCTTCTAGGAGATAAAGGACAGTGGGTAAACATTCATGATGTGGGTCTGACCACCAAGTCTTAAGCATAAATTTCTTCTTCCTCAGTGTCTCAGTGTGGCAGGCACTCTGATATAGTACCTATATGGTCATTGTGGAACCAAGACATTTTTGTCTCCAACAACAGAAAGCCGTGCCATGGTGAGGTACACAGTAGCCAACAGGAGCTAAAAGTGTCAGTATTATAAATATCATGTGTGGACAATGTTGAGAGATATCTCATCACAAGGGGTTACATCAATTTTAATGTTGGCAACTTTTCATCAAAATGCTGTTTATCTTGAATGCCAAAACCTAGCACCTTCTGAAATATTATACTCACAATACCACCAACAACAATAAGTCCAAAAGAAAACAGAATTAACAATCAATGGTACTTAATTTCTCTCAATATTAATGCTCTTAAGTTACCTATGAAAAGACACAAAATAACAGAATGGATGTAAACACAGAATCCATCCTTCTGCTCTTACAAAAAACACACCTCAACTTCAAAGACAAACACTACCTCAGAGTAAAGGGTTGGGAAAAGATTTTCCAATCAAATGGACTCAAGAAACAAACGGGTATAGCTGGCCTAATATCTAACAAATTATACTTCAAACTAAAATCAATCAAAAGATGAAGAAGGTTGTTTCATATTTATCACAGGAAGTCAGATGAAGTCTCAATTCTGAACATCTATGCCTCAAATACAAAGGCACCCACATTTGTAAAGAAACATTACTAAAACTCAAATCTCACATAAATCCTCACTCACTTATAGTGGAAGACTTCAACACTCCACTCTCACCACTAGACAAGACCACCAGTCAGAAACTTAACACCGAAACAAAAGAACTAGCAGAGGTTATGAGCCAATTGAGTTTAACAGACATCTATAGAACATTCCATCCAAACACAAAAGAATATAACTTCTCAGCACCATATGGAATCTTCTCTAAAATTGACCACGTACTAGGCAACATAACAAACCTCAACAAACACAAAAAACTGGAATAACCCCCTGTATCTTATGAGACCACCCATGCTTTAAAGTTGGAATTCAGCAACAACACAAATTATAGAATCCCTACAAACTCATAGAAACTGAACAATATGAATTGCACCATTCCTGGGTCAAGGAAGAAATAAAGAAATTAAAGACTTCCTAGAATCCAATGAAAATGAAGACACAACATACCCAAACTTATGGGACACTTTGAAAGTAGTACTAAGAGGAAAGTTCATATCACTAAGTGCCCACATGAAGAAACTGGAAGGTAGTCACATTAGAGAATTAACAGCATAACTGAAAGCTCTAGAACAAAAAGAAGCAAATTCACCCTGGAGGAGTAGAAGCCAGGAAATAACCAAACTGAGGGCTGAAATCAATAAAGTGGAAACAAACAAAACAATACAAAGAATCAATGTAACAAAGATCTGGTTTTTTCTACAAAATAGACAAACATTTATCCAAACTAACCAAAAGACAGGGAGAGAACACGCAAATAAGCAAAATCAGAAATGAAAAGGGGACATAACAATGGACACTGAGGAAATCCAGAGACTCTTCCTGTCATACTTTGAAAACCTGTACTCCACAAAATTCAAAAATTTTTAAAAAATGGACAATTTTCTGGTTAGATATCACTTACCAAAATGAAATCATGGACAGATGAGCAATTTAAATAGAACTGTAATCCCTAATGAAGCAGTTATCAAAAGTCTCCCAACCAAAACAAAACAAAAACAAACAAACAAACAAACAAACAAAACACCCAGATGGCTTCAGTGTAGAATTCTACCGAAATTCAAAGAGCTAATACCAATACTTCTCAAATTGTTCCACAATAGAAGCAGAAGGGTCATTGCCAAATTCTTTTTATGAGGCTACAATTACCTTGGTACCCAAACCACACAAAGACACAACTAAAAAAGAGAACCACAGACCAATATTCCTCATGAACATTGATTCAAAATATTCAATAAAATACTGGCAAATAAAACCCAAGAACACATCAGAGAAATCATCCACCATGACCAAGCAGGCTTCATTCCAGGTATGCAGGGATGGTTCAATATACAAAAATCTGTTAATGCAATCCACCATATAAACAAACTGAAAAAGAAAAACCATTTGATCATCTCCCTAGATGCTGAAAAAGCCTTTGAGGAAATCCAATACCCCTTCGTGTTAAAGGTCTTGGAGAGATCAAGAATAACAGGAACATACCTAAACATAATAAAAGCAATATACAGTAAACCAACAGTCAACATCAAATGAAATGGAGAGAAACTCAATGCAATTCCTCTAAAATCAGGAACAATACAAAGTTGTCTACTCTCTTCATATCTCTTCAATATTGTACTTGAAGGTCTAGCTAGAGCAATAAGGAAGAAGTCTAACTTTCACTATTTGCAGATGATATGATAGTTTATATAAGTGACCCAAAAAACTCTACCAGGGAACTTCAACAGCTGATAAACACCTTTAGCATAGTAGCAAGATACAAGATTAACTTTTTCAAAAAAGTCAGTAGCTCTACTATATACAGATAATAAATGAGATAAGAAAGAAATCATAGAAACATCACCCTTTACAATAGCCACAAACAACATAAAACATCTTGGGTAATGCTAACAAAACAAGCAAAAGACCTATATAGCAAGAACTTTGAGTCTTTCAAGAAAGAAATTAAAGAAGATACCAGAAAAAGGAAAGATCTCCCATGCTCTTGGATAGGCAGGATCAACATAGTAAAAATGGCAATCTTGTCAAAAGCAATCTACAGATTCAATGCAATACCCATCAAAATTCCAGCACAATTATTCACAGACCTTGTAAGCACAATACTCAACTTTATATGAAAAAAAAAAAAACAGGATAGCCTAACAACCCTATACAATATCAGGAACTTCCGGAGGCATCACCATCCCTGACTTCAAGCTCTACTATAGAGCTATAGTCCTGAAAACAGGTTGGTATTGGCACAAAAATAGGCAAATAGGCCAATGGAATCAAATTGAACCCTGATATTAACCTACCC
Organism: Cricetiscus sungorus; assembly: GCA_030556225.1. Classification (NCBI taxonomy): domain Eukaryota; kingdom Metazoa; phylum Chordata; class Mammalia; order Rodentia; family Cricetidae; genus Cricetiscus; species Cricetiscus sungorus. The sequence continues at coordinate 100,650,144 of JANBXA010000651.1, read as the reverse complement.
ACCCATGAATACCTGATTTTTGACAAAACAGCTAAATTTTTTTTCTGCTTCTCAGAGCTAAAATAATTTAGCTTTTTTATTAATAATTTAATTTAAAATGTTTACATGTCGATCCCAGTTTCCTCTCTGTCCCTCCCTCCCTCCTTCCCTTCCTCTCTCCCATCCAGCCACCTACTCTCTTTCCCCCCTCACATGCACCCTGACCACCCTTTATAATGGAAAAAAGAAAACATTTTCAACAAATGGTGTTGGCATAACTGGATGCTGGATAACTGGTTACCGAGGGTTTTTCCTGCCGGCTGCCACCATGGTCCCGCCGCCACGTGAGCCCCAAATAATACAGAATAACATCTCCCATCAGTAGAAGACTGTAGATGGATGGATCCATATCTATTACAATGCACAAAACTTAAGTCCAAAAGGATCAAAGAACTCAACATAAATCCAGCCACACTGGATCTCTTAGAAGAGAAAGTGGGAGGTACCCTTGAACTAATTGGTACAGAAGGCCACTTCCTGAACATAACACCTGTAGCACAGACACTGAGATAGAAAATTAATAAATGGGACCCCCTGAAACTGAGAAGCTTCTGTAAGGCAAAGGACACAGTCAACAAGACAAAACAGAATGGAAAAATATCTTCACCAACCCCACATCTGCCATAGGGCTGATGTCCAAAATATACAAAGAACTCAAGAAGCTTGTCACCAAAACACCAAATAATCCAATTAAAAAGTGGGGTACAGAACTAAATAGAGAATTCTTAAAAGAGGAATCTAAAATCCCGAAAGACACTTAAGAAAGTACTCAACATCCTTAGCCATCAGGGAAATGCAAATCAAAACAACTCTGAGATACCATCTTACTCCTGCCAGAATGGCTAAAATGAAAAACAGCAATGACAGTTTATGTTGGAGAGGATGTGGAGAAAAGGGAACACTTTTACACTTCTGGTGGGAGTGCAAACTTGTAAGCCTCTTTGGAGATAAGTATTTGAGTTCCTCTGGAAAATGTGAATCATTCTACCACAAGATCCAGCAATTCCACTCTTAGGCATATACCGAAAAGACACACATTCATGCAACAAAGACATATCTGTTCAACGATGTTCATAGCAGCATTATTTGTAATAGCCAGAACTTGGATGCAACCTGGATGCCTCTCAACTGAAGAATGGATAAAGAAAATGTACTACTCGGTGGAAACAATACAATGGAATCTGGAAACTTCCAGGCAAATGGGTGGAACTAAAAACCATCCTGAGTGAGGTAATCCAGTAACAAAAAAGTGAACATGGTTTGTACTCACTCATATATGGATTTTAAACACAGAGCAAAGGATCACAGCCTACATTCCATACTGCCAGAGAAGCTAGGAAACAATGAGGACTCTAGGAGAGACATACATGGTCCCCCACAGAAGAGAAAGGAACAAGATCTCCTGAGGAAATTGGGAATAGGGAGGAGGGGAAAGGGAGTTAGGGGAGAGAGAAAGGGAGAAGAGGAGGGGAGAGGAGAACATGAGGGAGCAGGAAGTTGAGTCAGGGGAAGAATAGAGGAGAGCCAGAAAAGAGATACCATAATAGAGGGAGCCAGTATAGGTTTAAAGAGAAATCTGACACTAGGAAATGTTCAGAGAATCACAAGGATGACCCCAACTAACAATCTGAGCAACAGTGGAAAGGCTACCTTAAATGCCCTTCCCTGATTATGAGATTGATGATTACCTTATATGCCATCCTAGAGCCTTCATCCAGTAGCTGAAGGAAGCAGACACCAACAGCTAAAACTGAGCTGAACTCCTGGAATCCAGTTGCAGAAAAGAAGTAATGATCAAAGTGGTCAAGAACAGGCTGGCTAAATCCACAGAAACAGCTGACCTGAACAAGGGGGAGTTCATGGACCCCAGTCTGATAGCTGGGAAACCAACATAGAACCGACCCAGACCCCCTGAAGATGGGTCTCAGTTAGGAGGCCTGGAAAGTCTATGGGACCTCTGCCAATAGAACCATTATGTATCCCTTTTGCATGAATGAACTTCAGGAACTCATTCCCCACGGAGAGATACTCCCATAGGCATGGGACACGGGGTGGGGGGCATAGTCCCTACCCCAAATAACTTGACAGATTTTGATGATCCCTCATGAAAGCCTCACCCTCCCTGGGGAATGGATGGGGGATGGAATGAGGGAGTTCTGTGAGGGGCATAGAAGGATGGGAGTGAGAAGGAACTGGAATAGATATATAAAATAAGAAAAAATATTAAATAAAAAATTAATTTGAAATAAACAAAAAAAAAGAAGGAAAGAAAATATATACAAGAATAGACAAAGATTAAAACCCTGAGGCCAAAGATTGGTAGGATAATTTAAGTTAAGAAAACTGGTTTAAAAAAAAAAAAAAAAAAAAAAAAACAAGCCAAGCTAAGGGTGGGCATTCATAACTAAGAATGAGCCTTTGTGTGTGATTTATTTGGGATCTGGGTGGTGGGTCCCCCAAAGAGTTCAGACAGCCAATAGAGTAAAACATCAAATAACACTCAGTAACTTAGTACAACAGAATTTATTAGCCAACATTCCTGAAGGCCAGAAATCTAAAAAATCCTAATTTTCATCAGAGTTCCCATCCTCCTGAAGGTGTTAGGGAAGGCTGTACTTCATTATTTTTTTTCCTAGTTTCTGATTACAATAACTTGGTATGGATACACATTATTCTTATATTCATCAGACATGAATGCTCCTTTTATAAAGGTCATGACTCACATTGGATAGGCTACTCTAGCCCAAAATGGACTCATATTAACTAATTTCATGTGAACCAACCTAGTTTCCAAATAATCACATTATGAGGTATGCTGGAGAGTAGAGTTCCAGCATATGAATGCTGGGGTACATAATCTATCCCATAATACCAGCTGTACCCAGGCCTGCCTTCTCTCTCTTCTCAGTTTTGCCCATCCTCTTCCATAACTCTCTTGAAGATATTGCATATTAACCCCCAAATAGAGCTTATCGGTTTGTGGGGAGGTTGGAGGGGGGTCTTTCACTTTCATTGTTGGTGGTGTTGGTGTTTTATTGTTATTTGTTCATTTTGGTCAACTTGACACATGTTAGGGTAATTTGAGAAAAGGCAAACAACCTTAATTGAGAAGATGCCCCCATCAGATTGGCCTGTATGCGTTTTATTGATTAATGGGGAAATTTCTAGCTCACTTCAGGTGGTGCCCCTTTTAGGTCCAGGTGTATATAAGAAAGCAGGTTGAGCAAACCACGAGGAGCAAGCCAGGAACACTGTTCCTCCAGTGTCTCTGCTTAACTTCTTATTTATAGGTTTCTGCCTCCAGTATTGTTCTGACTGTCCTCTGTGATGGAGTGTGAACCTGAGACTTGTAAGATAAAATAAACTCTTTCCTCCCCAAGTTGCTTTTGGTCATGCTGTTTTATTGCAGCAACAGAAACCCTAACTGGGACACAATTGCTTAAAAAGTCTCATTGACTCCTTGTCAATCCAGGTCAACAGTTGACTCTTCTATCTAACTTACCCCACTCTCCCCTCCCTTTACCTGAGTATCTTGGCCCTGGACTGGAGCATTTTTGGTTTTTAATTCCTTTCCAATGATTTCAGTCTTTCACCTGCTCTTTCCTCCCCTTCTCCTGGGTCTTCTGATGCATGGAGGCTGACCTAGAGCTGTCACAATCCTCTCTCTGCTAGCACTGACTCACCACTCACAGCTCATGTGACACACATGGATTGGCGAATATAGGAGTCATTGAGGGAAATCTGGGATGAAAGAAATAGATCCTTTAACTTGATCACCATCTCCAATTGACTTCTGTCCCTGGGTGGGAATAGCAACTGAAGCCCAGCTGTTTCTCATCATGTCTGTTGCCCACTGAACCCTAAGAATTCACGGTGCTGCATCGTTGCCTCCCTTCTGCCTTCTTGCTATCTTTCTCCCAGTTTCTTGACTCCTCCTTAGTGGAATGAGGAAAGGATGGCTGGATGAACCTTGAGACAGAACACTCTCAAATCTCACAGAGAGAGTTTTGAAAGTCCCTATCACCTTGGGTAAGGTTTGTGGGGAGAAGCATCACAGCAGACTTCACTAATAATCCCAGATGTCTCCTGCCTTTTCCTCTTAACCCCTTTTTTAGCTCTGTTATTTCCTCATGTTAACTAGAGAAAGGAAAACACGCTCTGGGGGAAAGTGTGGCAGCAAAGTGCTATCTCCATGTGGACCACAGGCACCCTGGCATCCACTTACATATAATTGTCTTTAAGACTTTTATTGATACGTGTGATTTGTCAGATGCCACAGGAAAGAACCAGTCAATATCCAGTTGTAGAATTCTCCATGGAACCTGGTTCCTATACTCACAAAACCAGTGTCTTGGGGCATTGTGTCTACAGCACCCAACTCCCTACATAAAGATAGGATGCCTTTGTTGTCACTGTTGTGACACACTGCTCTGCCACTTCACCATGGCCCCTAAGATGTGAAGACCACCAAATTGCACAAGCTGATTTCTACATGCTCCATGCACTCCATAACTCTAAAATCTTTTATTCAGAGGGCAAGCACTTTCCAATCCGGATCAGTGACTAACACGGTCAGTTTAATGCCAGGGATATCCCATCTCCCTGCATACCTCTGGCTTACCCAAGGGGACTCCCACACAAGATCTGGAGTTATCTCCAATGCAAAAGCCACCCAAAAGCACTGCCCCCACTTGGCGCCATCATAATCACCACCACTTCAATGAATTTGATCTATTGAACCTTTAGGCTGTACAAAGAATCACACATACACCTTTTTTCATCTCATTCTCACAACCACACTGAAGGAGTTATGACTGACTGTCCTCATGAACAAAAGAGAAAACCAGTTCTGAGACCAAATAGCTTTTATTCAAGGTGAGGGATAAGTTTTCTGACATTAAAGCCAACGTTGTATCCTGCTTTTACCCTGGCACTTGCTGCTGCCCTCATTCTGAAGGTGGAAGATGAGAAACAAGACAAAGGAGCAGCCTTCAGCATTTTCAGATGCAGAGGACGATGGACAAGTAGAAAAACAGTAGGGCTGCTTTTTTTTCTTAAGACTTATTATTTATTTACTTATTATTTATTTTGCTTGAGTGTGTGTGTGTGTGTGTGTGTGTGTGTGTGTGTGTATGTGTGTGTGTGCCTGTACTCATGCATGCATTCATGCGTGCATGTGAATTATGCATGCGTGTGTGTGCATGTGTGCATTCATGCGTGTGTGTGTGTGTGTGTGTGTGTGTGTGTGTGTGTGTGTTTGTGTGTATATGATTGTCAAGTGTCAGGGGTTCTCATCAGGACCAGAATAGTGAACAAGATCCCTTGGAGTTGGGGTTGCAGATGTTATGAACTGCTATGTATGGACACTGGAAAACAAACTCAAGTCCCCAGCAAGACCAATGTGTATGCCTAACCTCTGAGCCATCTCTCCAGCTCCAAGTGAGGCTGTTCTGATGGGAGAATACTTCTTTATGGCTAATGTTTGCCTCTGGCTAGGACTAGCCTGATAGATTCTTGTCCAGCCTGCTCAGTCAGACACTCCTGGGTTTCCTCTCTTCTAGTTTTCAAAGGGTAAGAAATCAATCCCCTGCCAATTCTGTTTCCTTTGAATTCTAAGCACATATGTTGAAAAGGAATCACAAATGCAAGATGAACCCTGTGGACTCTAGAGGGCTTGGAATGTGTGAGGGGGTGTGGTAAGTGGCTGTTATTTCAGTAAGAGCTGTTGCTTCATCATTCACACAAATCTGGAGCCAGTGCTCAGATGTGCACACCTATGAACTGATCATGAATCTGAAAGTGGAAATGGTAGTAAAAAAAAACTAGCAACTGTGTTCAAATTTATTCCATAGGTAAACACAGTGTATGTTAAGAAAAGAAACTTGATCTTGAAGTCAGCATCTAAATACCTCATATCTGACGGACCCCCCCCCCAACTAATCACCTCTGCCTCTTGGCTTAACTCTTCTTGATGTGTAGAACCTTTTATCTGTCTTCTCTCTGCACCTCCTTTAAGGTTTCAGTTAAATGGCTTTCTCTTCTTGGCATCTGTTGAACATTAGACAGTAGCCTAAGATTAGAAATATTTGGGTTCAAGGGGGAACTGGGATTGGAATGTAGAAAATTAATTTTTAAAAATGATCAAAAAAGAAATACTGGGGTTCACAGGGACTTCTGCCTAGAACAGATGGCACCAGTGTTCCCAATAATCCTTTTCAAAGTTATACTCTGTGAAATAAGATGATGTCTTCTGCCTTTTGGGGGTATCTCTAAACCCCAAGACACAATCTGAGATCCTATACAACCCATCAGGAAGCAATGTGGGAGATGAACAAATGCTCTCCTACTGGGGTGGGGGAGGGGGATGACATTACTCTGGTTCCTGCTCTAGCCTCTGCCAGACTCCAGGAACTTAGTCCTAGAGACTGTGGTCAGACACTGTTTTCTTTCTGGACCAATGGCAAATTGTGGACAACCTAGGAGATATTTTGGAGTCTTCTAGGTTCAGACTCGATGACTGAATCCCAGATCTGCCAGCCCATCTTCAAGAAGGAATTATTCCTCATAAGTTTGGTGATAAGTATCTGAAGGTCATAACACAATGAGATCTTCCGTTTTCATCAGAATTAGATCCTGAACTCAATGCCTAAGGAAGAAATCACTGTTGATCAAATTTTTAAAATCACTTTTTGAACCCCTTAACACTCAGAAGGCTGAAGCAAAAGGATTATAAAAATGTCAAGGCCAATGTGCCAACGTGTGTGTATTAGTCAGGGTTCTTCAGAGGAACAGGACTTGTAGAATAAACATATTTAATGGGGAGGGGGGTATTAGAATGGCTTACAGGCCGTGGTCCAACTGGTTCATCAGTGGCTGTCCACCAATGTCAGTTCCAAGAATCCAGTAGTTGTTCAGTCCATGGGACTGTGTGTCCCAGTTGGTCTTCACTGTATGCCAGAATCCCTAAGAAGTAAACTCTAATGCCAGCGAAGGGATGGACTTGCTAGTGAGAGCAAGCAGGCAAAGAGAGCAAGCTTCCTTCTCCCATGTTCTTTATATAGGCTGCCAGGAGAATGTATGGTCCAGATTAAAGGTGTATTTCCCTCCTCCAAGATCCAGATTAGGAGTGGGTCTTCCCACTTCGAATGATTTAATAAAGAAAAAAAATCCCCCACAAGTATGCCAAGTAATTTGGGTTTCAGTTAATTTTAGATGTAGTCAATTTGACAACCAAGAATAGTCCTCACACAAGCTACACAGTGAATTCCAGGTCAAGCTGGACCACAAAGTAAGACATTATCTCAAAACAGCAAAGCAAGCAAATAAAAGGCAACACAACATTAACATGGCCCAGATCAGCACTAGTCTCCCACCTCACAGCACTCAATAGGGCATCTCTTGCCACATAAATCAAATATTCCCTAGGGGAACTGGCTGCCTTATCTTCAGGGGCCAGAAAAAAACACTGAAATGTAAGAATCTCACACTCTAGCAAACATGTGGTGTTTTGAATGTCATTGGCCCCCATAATCTCATAGGGAGTGGCACTATTAGGAGGTGTGGCTTTGTTGGAGTGGGTATGGCCTTGTTAGAGAAACTGTGTCATATGGAGGCGGGCTTTGAGGTTTCCTATGCTCAGGATACCACCCAGTGTCTCAGTCGACTTCCTGATGCCTTCTGATCAAGATGTAGCCAGTGTTATGTCTCCCATGCTCCCCACCATGATGATAATGGACTGAAACTCTGAAACTGTAAGCAAGTCCCCTCAATTAAGTGTTTTCCTTGTAAGAGTTGCCATGGTCATGGTGTGATGGGAGATGTTATTCTGTATATATGTTTCTCATACTGGTTAATAAAGCCCTGTGGCCAATGAGATAGCAAGATAGGCGGGGCTAGGAGACAAGGAGGAAGAGGAAGTGAGGAGGGGGTCAAGATGTAGCCTGGGGAGAAGCAGGACGCCAGCCGCGGCTCCCCGATAAGATGACCACGTGGAAATACTTAGATAAGTAGAAATGGGTTAATAATTAAGATAGCGCTAGCCCATAAGCAATAATGATAACTGGCCAACAGGATTGTATCAAATACAGAGTCTCAGAGTGTTATTTGGGGCACATGTGGTTGCAGGACAATGGCGGCAGGACCAGGAGGCCAGCGGGGAGACCTGCTGTAACAATGGTGTCTTTTCACAGCAATAGAAAACTTAACTAAGACACATGTGGATATAGAACTTCCCAGAGAGATGACAAAGTTCAAACCTTCTACCACACCACACTGCATGTGGGTCAAATCTCCAATGGAAGACAGCTGAAGAATTCTCACCATTTAATCTCTACTTTTCTCTTCACCTTATGGAGTACATACACTTTTCTGAGGGTTAAACCATGAGCCTCTCAAAAGAGCCTTGTAGAAACCTTTATCCCTGGTACTTCAGAACATGACCTTAACTGAAGATGGCTTCACAGAGGCATGCAAAATAAAACACCATCATTATGGTGGTCCCTGATCCAGTGTAACCAGTACCCTGCTAAAAGGGGGGAAATTTTGACCCAGACCTATGGCCTTCTGGAGAAAGGGCTGTGAGAAGAGACATCTACAAGCTAACAAGCTGAGACCATTAAAACAGTGAGGAACCTGCAACAAATGCTCCCTCACAGCCCACAGAAAAACCAGTCCTGTGAACAACTTCGATTTTGGACTTGTCGCCCTCCAGAACTGTAAGACAGTAGCTTTTATAGTGCCAAAATGCCTGGAGAAACAGGCTGCTAAGACCCTGGCCAAGAGAAAAAACACAGATGGTGGCATGATGTCTGACCAAGGATTCAAGTCTACCGTGAATCTACCATTATCCCTTTAGACGTCATTTACAAAACACAAACTCAAAGGCAATATGATTCAAGAGGTCAAGGGTCAGCAACCATAAATTATCAAACTCAAGCAAGAGACTTCTGACCACATGGCCTATGGGATGCAAGGTCAAATACCTAACCTTCACAATTATTCGAAACAAAGCCCACCATAGCTCACTATGAGGTATAGCAAAGAGAAGACTGTGGTTCTTGGAGATGGACCAAGCCTCAGCTCAAACTCTGGCTCTCCCACATGTGCCCTGTGTGCTGTAAAGATGGAGATCAAACACAAGGCATGATGGCCACTCCTAGTGAGGACAACTAAGAGGCTGCTGCAGCTAGAGTGATGTATTCCAACAATGGTTTCTCAAAAACCAGTACCAGTCCTACAGAGTAGGAATCCAGAAAAAAGAGAGAATTTAGAAAAATGCCAAAGAAAGTCTACACAGACTAATTGCTAAAGGCTGGGCAAAGCCAGAGCACACTGAGCTTTTATTCTGTGAGCCATGAGGGTGCAAAGCTGAGCATCTCACCTGTCAGAAGCTACTTCACCTTAGTTTCTAAAGAGAAAAAAGGAAAGAGACATCTGGTGGAAGGTGAGGGAAGGCAACAGGGACAATGGCAAGAAATGATCAGTCATTTGGAGACAATAAAGCTTGTTGTCTGTGAGTTCAAATTAGCCACTTGAATGCAGTCAAGATGCTTTAGAACCCAGTGCTGGAAAGTAATTAGGAGATGGATTTTGCATTTTGTCACACAATACAATTAAGAGGTAAAATCCAGGCAACATCCGAAGCCTATTAAGAGACCTCTATGGAAGATGGCCATGTTTGTCATCCTAGAATGAGGTAGACGTTCTCATATAGCTCTCACAGGCAAAATGTGACTCGACTATGCAGGCCACACATAGGTGACAGCGGGCCGTCAAGAGGAACCTGCCCTGACTGTTCCCTAGTCACTCTGTAACACTTCAAATACATCATCATTGTGGCCCCTGTCACCTCTGACAGCAAATATGATTTCAGTGTCAGAGAGCTGACAGAAAGCACAGCATAATTTACAGCCACATTCAGCTGACTGAAGAACACACCTGGCTCCCAGAGGCCAGGGATATAGACACACATCCAAGCACAGGATTTTGTTGGCCAGATGAAAGCGGTGAAATTCCTTCTAGGGGTAATAACTACTTCCTATTGAGGGAAGGGGCAGATGTGAATGAAAATATTCAGTATGGCTATGAGTTATAAAGTACACTTTGA